>JAXQQM020064311.1:0-57621 GCA_034641835.2 Pinus albicaulis | reverse complement strand
GAAAGAAGAATACGAAAAGTATCCCCAAAGGAAATAACCGATAATAAACGAGAAATATGCGAAGCCGAGATAAAGAAAATATAACGCTGAACCAGATCACTGAATCATGACACATAGAATACCAGAAACTGAGCCATTTTATTAATCAGAAAGTACATAGAGAGGAGTACAATAAATCAGAGTAAGTGCACCTATCCTTGCCCTAGGCAAGTGGAGACCGTCTCAACAGATAATGGCTGCAACAAGGACAGCGTCCTAGCTGCTCTGAATGCTGAAGATGAACTGTGACGGTACTGAAGGTGCCGAGGGCGGTAAATAGCGGTCTCCCACGCAAAAAACCCTCTCCAATGAAAAACGCTGTCTCTGCTAGTGACAGCGCAGAAACAGATGGAGCACCAGTCACCCAAACCTCCAGACAGATAGATCAGCTCCTGAAGGCTAGAAAACGCTGTTGAGCCTACCTCACCCAAGCCTGCTCATCAGATCAGCGTCCTACCAAGTGGATCTACTCCTGAATGCTCAGATCTGCTGGATCTGAAGCCTCCAAACCAGATCTGCGTCCTTCCCTTCCTGATCTGCGTCCTCCACTATCAGATCTGCTACTAAACCTTCAGATATATGCTGGATCTGACAATATCTCTTCAGATCTATAGCCTCTAGGGCTGGATCTGATGTTATCCCTTCAGATCTGGACTAGATCTGCCAATATCTCCTCAGATCTGCAACTCCCCAAGCTGGATCTAGGGCTAATCCTCCAGATCTGCAACATATAAGACTAGATCTGCAAGTAGCTGCTCAGATCTACCCTTCTCAAGGTTGGATCTAACAATGGGCCTTCAGATCTGCAACCCTTACCTTCAGAAATGGACAGCGTCCTTGCTCTCAGGCTAGACAGCGTTCTTCTCCTCCTGAACAGCGTTCTCCCTTGCCAGATCTGGACTGCGTCCTTCCTGGGACAGCGTCCTCACCCTCCTGAGTAAAACAGCGTCCTCTCTCCTGATGAGACAGCGTCCTCTCCTCACTGAACTGCGCAGCCACAAGAGGGCTTTCTCCTCCTCGGATTTGCTTCAGAAACTGCTGCTGCTTTGCTACTGGAACTGAAAAGTGTACTCAGAACAAACCTTACTAGGGCGGGCACTCGAAGTCCCCCGAAGCTAAGGGTGAAACCAGACAAACCTTACCAGGGCAGGCACTCGAAGTCCCCCGAGGCTAAGGGTGAGATCTCCGACCGGAGACACTCGTGCACTAAACAGTGCTGCAGACCGACTAAACAACCAGCGTGCTGAAGCAACAAAGTCTAGCTATCAATAAGAATATCAAATCATGAATGCCCCAAATGAGGTGAGAACCTCTCCTTTTATAATGTCAAAATCCCTCCAAAACTTAACTCTCCCTGGATCTGCGCAGTTTACCTTGGGTTAGCCTGATGCCTCCCCCATCATACTCAAGTGGACCCCCAAGGCCCCCTCTCTAAGTTACAACGTCAATCTACTAGGAAAAAGAACACTTTATTATAAAGTGAGGTGACTAAAGTGAGGTGACCCCTCTTATTTCTCACTTTATTTATTATTTTTATCTAAAGCGGCAAAATAAAGCAAAAATGCAATATTCCAATTAGCAGAGCTAATTGGGAATATTACAGTCTCCCCCGGCAAAACGTTGCTTGTCCTCAAGCAACTGAAGTGAGGGATGCTGTAAGATCTTCTCATCTTCCCAAGTGGCATCCTCATCTGGCAAATTCTTCCATCTCACCAAGAACTCTCTGATCTTCCTGCTCCGCAGCTGTCTCTCCCTGGTGTCAATAATGGCCTCCGGTTGTAATACCAAGTGCCCCTCATCATCTGTCGGTGGTAGCTCCCCGGTGACTGTCACGTGCTGGCCCAGTGCCTTCTTCAGGCAGGATACATGGAAAATGTTATGAATCCGGCTGCCTTGGGGCAGCTCCAACTCATATGCAACCTGTCCGATCCTACGAATCACCCTGTACGGTCCATAAAAGCGAGGCTTAAGCTTCTCTGCCCCCTTCTGTTTGAGTGAAGACTGGCGGTATGGCTGTAACCGTAGGTAGACCAGATCCCCTACCTCAAAGTGTCTCTCCACTCGGCCCTTATCTGCATACAATTTCTGCTGATTTTGTGCGGTGGCTATGTTGTCCTTGAGAGCCCGGAGGATGTCTTGGCTCTCTTGGATCCATAATTTGGCTCGTGGAGCCCTGCTAACACCAAACATCACGTCCACAAAAGATAAGGAATGGTATCCATACAACGCATAGAAAGGGGTCATGCCAATAGTCATGTGGTGGGTTGTGTTGTAGCAGTACTCGCCCAGATGTAGCCATTTCAACCATGCTCTCTGCTGCCCACTGACGTAGTTACGCAAGTAGCCTTCCAGCCACTTGTTAACTATCTCTGTCTGCCCATCTGTCTGGGGATGATAGCTAGTGCTCGGTGTTAACTCGGTCCCTACTAGTCGAAAGAGATCCTGCCAAAAACCACCCATAAAACGGCTGTCCCTGTCACTAACGATGGTCTTGGGCAGACCATGTAATCTGAAAATCTCCCGGAAAAACAGCTCTGCCACCTGCGCTGCTGTATAATGTGCCGAGATGGCGAAAAAATGAGCATACTTCGTTAGCCGGTCAACTACTACGAAGATGCAGTCCTTGCCCTGCACTGTGGGCAAACCCGTGATGAAGTCCATCGAAACACTCTCCCACTTCCCCTCTGGGATGGGAAGCGGCTGCAACAACCCTGCGGGATGGTTCATCTCCCCTTTGTTCTGCTGGCAAACCTCACACTCCCGAACATGCTGGAGTACGTCCTCCTTGAGGCCCTTCCATGCAAATCTCTCCCGGATGGCCCTGTACATCTTGGTGAACCCCTGATGGCCCGCCAATGGTGAATCATGAGAGGCATGGAGTATCTTCTCCTTGAGCTGAGACCCCTCAGTCAAGAAGATCCTATCCCCGTAATAGATGACCTCATCGGCCACCCTGTATCTGCTATCTGCTACCTGTCCATCCAGCACCTCACATGCAAATCTATCCTTGGAATACTCAACCAGTAGTCGAGCCTTCCAATCAGCGTCCAAGCTCATGAGGGATAACGTGGCTGGTCTACGGGAAAGGGCATCTGCCACCACGTTGTTCTTCCCTTTGACATACTCTATGTCAAAGTCGTAAGCCTGGATCTTGCTGATCCACTTCTGCTGCCTCTCCTGTAACTGCTTCTGCTCCAGAAAGTACTTCAGGCTGTTATGATCTGTCCTGACCCTGAATCTGCCACCTACCAAGTACTGCCGGAATTTGGCCAATGCATGCATGATGGCCAACATCTCCTTGTCATAGATGGGATAAAGTCTCTCATGTGGAAGGAGCTTCTGGCTCTCGAACGCAATCGGATGACCCTCCTGCATCAAAACTGCTCCAATCCCTTCCCCTGATGCATCGCACTCTAGGACAAAGGGCTGAGTGAAATCGGGCAATGCCAGTACCGGACAACTACTCATCACCTCCTTGAGCTTATCAAAAGCTCGTTGGGCGGTATCCGTCCAACTGAATGCCCCCTTCCTCGTCAGCTCTGTGAGGGGTGCAGCAAGCTGTGAGAAGCCCTTGACGAACTTCCTGTAGTAAGTGCAGATACCAATGAACCCTCTAAGCTCTGTCACATTCCGCGGCTCTGGCCAGTCCCTGATAGCCCGGATCTTCTCATCGTGGACTCTCACCCCGTCCACTCCTATGATGTGTCCCAAATACAGCATCTCTGTCAATCCAAACTCACACTTGGAGAGTTTGGCAAAGAACTGCTGCTCCTCCAAAATGCGCAAGACTGTCTCAATGTGCTGGAGGTGCTCCTCCCAGGTCCTGCTGTATATGACAATATCATCAAAGAAAACCAGCACGAACTTCCTCAGATGATCCCTGAAGATATGGTTCATGCAAGACTGGAAAGTGGCAGGTGCATTGGTCAGCCCAAATGGCATGACCAGAAACTCAAAGTGCCCATAGTGACACCTGAAAGCAGTCTTGGGAATGTCTGTTCCCTCATGCGTATCTGATGGTACCCGGACCTCAAATCAATCTTTGAGAAGAACCGTGCTCCTCTCAACTCATCCATCAACTCATCGATCCTGGGAATGGGGTACCTGTTTTTCAGGGTCTTCTTGTTCAGAGCCCTGTAATCAATGCACATGCGTAGCGTGCCGTCCTTCTTCTTCACCAGCACTACTGAAGAAGCGAAAGGACTGGTGCTGGGTCGAATGTGCCCAAGGGCCAGCAACTTCTGAATGGCCCGCTCTATCTCATCCCGATAGGCCTTGGGATGCCTATATGGGGTGGTGATCACTGCCTGTATCCCCTGCTCCAACTCGATCGTGTGCTCAAACCCCCGATCTGGTGGCTGTCCTGGTGGAATGTCTCCAAAAACTACTGCATACCTGTCGAGAAGAGTCTGTAGATCAGGGTGCACCGCCCTTCCCGTATCTACTATCTCTGAAGCCCGCAACTCGACTGCCCACTCTATATCTCCCCTGCGGAATGTCGCCTCCATGCTGTGTGCCGACACTGTCTGGGGCGGATATGTGTTCTGTCCTCGGATCTTCTCATGCCTCCCCGTCTTGGGATCATCCCACTCCATTTCCAAGGCCTTCCAATCTGTTGTGACCTTCCCCAGAGTAATAAGCCACTGAACTCCCAATATCACATTGGTGTCCGGAATGTCCACCACAAAGAAGTGATCGGTCAATGTATAGGTGTCCATCGTCACCGATAACTCTGGTACATATCGGGCACAAGCCATGGTCTGATCTCCTGGAACCAAAACTGAAAACCCATCAAAGCTCTCCGTGGGTATGCCTCTCCGTGCGACCATCTGGGCATCGATGAAGTTGTGGGTGGCCCCACTGTCGACTAGAACTGAAACACGTTGTCCGCGCACTGTCCCTCGTACGCGCAATGTCAGATACTTGGGGACTCCTCGTAATGCTGCTAGAGCTCCCCCTGTAGGTGCGAATGATGCCCCCCCTGCATCGGGTGGTGGAGGTGGTAAGGTACTCTGCGCTGCATAACATTCTCCTGCCTCCTCATCATCCATCTCATCCTCTTCTCCACTGCCCTCGGAGAAGACCTCTATGAAATGTGCCTTCCCTGCTGTGCACTTGTGTCCTGGTGCCCACGGCTCCTGGCAGGTGAAGCACAATCGCTTCCGTCTCAGCTCTCTCCTAGCCTCATCATCATACTGTCCTCGTTCGGGATTCGCCTTGGGAGGCGGAACCCTCGTGTCCTTACCCTTAGGCTGGAAAGCCTGTCTCTGGGGATAAGGTGGCCGAGTCCTAGGCAAGACATCTTGTAGGTCACGGGCCCTACTGATAGCGTCCTGAAGTGTAGCCGGTTTGTTCGACCGGACTAGACCACGAAGTGGTTCTGACAGCCCCTCTACGAACATCGTGATCAACCGAGCTGCTGATATGTCAGGTACCATCACTGAAACCCTCAAGAAGTCTGAGATGTATGCCTCTGCACTCCCTGTCTGTCTGAGCTTGGTCAGCTCGAGGAAAGGCTGATCCGGGTCCTTCTTGTCAAAACGTTCCACCACTCTCTTGGTGAACTCGGCATATGTCGTCACTGCGGAATGTCCCAGTGTTGTCAACCCATGAAACCACCAGTTCTGGGCCTCACCCTCTAGATGTAATGCAGCCATCTTAATGGCCTCCCTCTCTGGCATCTGGTTAAGCTGAAAATAGAGGTCTAGTTTCTCCACCCAAGACTTGGCTGTAGTCTTCGGTGAACCATCAAACATTGGCAAGTGAAATTTGCTGGCTGCACGGTTACTATCACGGTGGGAGCCCCGTCCCTTATTTCGATCATGAGACTTGCCGCCACATCGGAACTGGATATATTGATTAAAAGGAAAAGCATCCATGAACTCCTGTCCCATGCTCCGCCAATCTGCAAACAGATTCGCATGCTGAGCTAGACCCCCATCTCGTGGTGTTGTCTGCTCCTCTTCCTCTACCGGAAAGGTAGGCATGGTAGGTCGAGTGGGTGCGGAATCGACCCTCTGTGCTGTCACAATGGGAATAGCATCCGCTATGTAGCTAGACACGCCCGATCCTTCCCCCACCTGGAAAACCCTAGGGGGTTCCTTCTGCGTCCCCTCTGCAATCTTCTTCACATCCTGCATGAATGCATCCATCTTCTCAGTAAACTTTGCAAACATGGCCTCCATTGGATTCCGCTGTTCTGTCTCTGAATCAGAATCACTCCCCCCAAAGAAACGGGGGTTACCCTTGGATGTCATAGGTGCAGGCAGAAATTCCAGCTGAAACCAACGCAATATCCCCGAAGGGAAATAACCGGTAATACACAGAAATATGCCAAACAGATATAGAAAATACAATGCTGGAACCAGATCATGGAACAAGTACACATAGAATGCCAGAAAACTGAGCCATTTTATTAATCGGAAAGTACATAGAGAGGAGTACAAGAAAATCAGAGCAAGTGCACCTATCCTTGCCCTAGGCAAGTGGAGACCCTCTCAACAGACAAATGGCTGCAGCAAGGACAGCGTCCCTGGTGTCTGAATGTTTGAAGATGAATTTATTTTGTTGGTACTAGGGGGAGTGTGATCGTGCGCTGATCTCCCACTTTGCAAAAACCCTCTCCGTGAAAAACGGCCCGCCTGCGCTGGTGAGCGCGGCTTCGGATATAGACACCGGAGTCACCCAAACCTCCGGAACGGATAGATCGGCTCACGGAAGGCTGAAAACGGCCCGAGCTGAGCCCCTGCCTCACCCGGCTGCTCATCAGATCAGCGTCCTACCAAGTGGATCTGCTCCTGAATGCTCAGATCTGCTGGATCTGAAACCTCCCAACCAGATCTGCATCCTTCCCTTCCTGATCTGCGTCCTCCACTATCAGATCTGCTACCAAACCTTCAGATCTATGCTGGATCTGACAATATCTCTTCAGATCTACAGCCTCTAGGGCTGGATCTGATGTTATCCCTTCAGATCTGGACTAGATCTGTCAATATCTCCTCAGATCTTCAACTCCCCAAGCTGGATCTAGGGCTAAACCTCCAGATCTGCAACATACAAGACTAGATCTGCAAGTATCTGCTCAGATCTACCCTTTTCAAGGTTGGATCTAACAATGGGCCTTCAGATCTGCAACCCTTTCCTTCAGAAATAGACAGTGTCCTCACTCCAGGCTAGACAGCGTTCTTCTCCTCCTGAACAGCGTTCTCCCTTGCTAGATCTGGACTGCGTCCTTCCTGGGACAGCGTCCTCACCCTCCTGAATAGAACAACGTCCTCTCTCCTGATGAGACAGCGTCCTCCCCTCCCTGAACTGCGCAGCCACAAGAGGGCTTTCTCCTCCTCAGATTTGCATCAGAAACTGCTGTTGCTTTGCTACTGGAACTGAAAAGTGTACTCAGAACAAACCTTACTAGGGTGGGCACTCGAAGTACGACTAGGGTGAGAAACCGGAGAAATAACCTTACCGGGCGAGGCACTCGAAGTCCCCAGGGGCTAAGGGTGAGATCTCGGCCGGAGACATGAGTACTAGCGAGTGTTAACGGAACCGACTAAACAGCAGCGTCTTTGAGCGAGACAAAGTCTGCTTTATCAAGAAGAATATCCAAATCATGAATGCCCAAATGAGGTGAGAGCCTCTCCTTTTATAACATCAAACTCCCTCCAAAACTTAACTCTCCCTGGATCTGCGCAGTTTACCTTGGGTTAGCCTGATGCCTCCCCCATCATATCCACGTGGACCCCCAAGGCCCCCCTCTCTAAGTTACAACGTCAATCTACTAGGAAAAAGAACACTTTATTATAAAGTGAGGTGACTAAAGTGAGGTGACCCCTCTTATTTCTCACTTTATTTATTATTTCTATCTAAAGCAGCAAAAAAAAGCAAAAATGCAATATTCCAATTAGCAAAGCTAATTGGGAATATTACAAAGAAGGCCAATGAAGGACGAAGAAGGATGAAGACAAGTGTTTGGGTTATTTCTCTCTCTCTTTTCACACGTGTGAAGGAAAGAAGGCTATGATTTTGTTGTTGCAAGATCGAATTTGAAGAAAGTGCAAAAAGAAGGTCGAAGGAAGGCTCATTAGGTCATCCTCAAGCCCTAGAAGAAGGAGAAACTCAAGCAAAGATCAAGAGAAGCACTAAATCAGCTCACACAAGCGAAGGCAGCAATTGGTGGAGGGGTCGAAATTTTCAAACCTGCAATAGAGGTCGAAATTATGTAGCTGGGGGTCGAAGTTGTGATGCTGGAAGAGATTCGACTGGGTTTGACTTCGACAAAAGAAGCACATCATCAAGAAGGTTGGACTTGGTCTTGGAAGGGTATTGGTCATGGTCTAGAGATCTTGGAATTCATCACTTGAAGAATTTATAATATGAGAAGAGATTTGCGGGTTTTCCTCTCAACTTGAGAGGTTTTGACCTTGGCTTGCAGCCTATATCTTGTGTTCCTGTGTATTGTTGATCTTCTTGTTTTGGTAGTTGTTTGATGATCAGATCAACATAATAATAAGAGAAGAAGATAATAAGTAAGAAAAAGTAAAAAGACATCAAAAGCAGTTATACAAGTATAAGAGAAATCATCTATTTGTTGCCTAGATTTCTCAACGTCAAACCACTAGGTCCAATGGCCTTGATTGATGGCTTAGTGAGGCTTCTGTTGATTTGGTAGCAATGGATGTACTCTTGTAATTTTGTATACATGCTAAGACACGCATATTCCATAATGCCAGTGGTCAATGTGTCTCCACTTAGAGATGGTTTAATTAAATTAATTAATTGTTTTTTAATGTTTCCCAAAGTTTAGACTTAGGGGAAATTGATTAATTAAAGGGTATTAATTAAACTAAGTGGGAATCTTCTAGATAAAGTCATGGATCACCTCCAAGTTAATCTTAGCCCTTGATTATGTTTTAATCTTGACCGTTGAAGGTTAAACAGAAGAATATAAGGAGGAGGATGAGGGGCCTATGGAAAACACAATTGAACATTTGGCATTTTCGAGTTTGTGTGAGAGACACAGCTTTTGATCAGGATCAAATCACTAGGGTAGGTTTGGCTAAGTGATTTTGATTCAGTGATTCAGTGGTCAGGAGGACCAAGATTACATTTTAGAGAGAGGCAACAGTGACACAGAGAGAGAGCGAGCGCGGTCCACGGAGAGCGTTTTAATTCCTTCCTGTCTAGAATTCAGGATAACTGAGATCAGTTGTCAGCAGTGGGATCAACACCCAAAGACTCAGAGCTAGTAAGGCTCACTTTGAACTCTGTTTCAGAAGATTATCAGGTCTTTGTCCAAAGCATTTTAGGTAGAGAAAAGCTTCCAGGATGGGAAGCGATGTGGGCAGCCTTGCAGCAAGAAGAGTTGAGGAGAGATCTCCTCAAAATCCATATTGAGGATGGCAGCGGCGATTCGAAAGTCAAGGAGGAAGAAGATAACACGACCCTTGCATCAAAGGGGCAATAGAAGAAGAAGAAGAAATATTTGTCCAAGATCAAGTGCTTCAGGTGTGGGGAAATCGAACATTATGCCACACAGTGTCCTCTTAAGAAAAATGATAAAGAGGAGAAGCAAGATCCTTAAGCGGGGGCTGCCAAGATTGAGGCAGAAGCAGATTGTGCTATGTTAGCTCATATTTCGAAAGGAGAGAAATGGGCTAACTTGGAGTCGTAGATCCAGAATCTATAGGTGGCAAGGATCCTTGAGTATTTCCGGACTCTTGGATCACATGTGAGATACGACAGCTTTAAGACAGTAGCAGGATGGACAGTTGGAGCGGAAGATGAGAAGACAATGCAGTGGCTAGCAGTACTAGACCCCGATCAACGCAGAGAGGGAGTAGCAGCATCAGCAGTTGAGCAGCAGCAGCGCAGTGCACATTGGTGCAGCATAGTGCATCGCAGTGCTCACGCAGTGCAGAGCAACAACAACGCAGTATTTTCAGAGAGCTAGTCAGAAGTTAGCAGCAGTCAGCCTTATTTTTCAGATGCAGATTTATTTGTCTAATTTCGAATGTTTTTCTGTTGCAATTAGCAACAGTGCAGCAGTAGTAGTAGTTGAGCAGCAACAACAGTAGATGAGCAGCAGCAACAGATGAGCACAGTGGTGCAGTGCAGTGCAGAGTAGTGCTCACACAGATCAGAGCAGTGCTCACATAGTACAATAGCATGGTTGTAGAATTTAGAGGGAGTTGCAATACAATAGCAGTTGGCAGCAACATGCAGAGTCAATAGTAGTACAGATGCAACATTTTTTGTGTAGTGTTGGTGAGCAGCAACAACAACACAACATTAGATGTTCCAGAAGTTAGAACAACAACACGTTGAGTTGTCTTGCTAAAGCACTTTCCTCGCTAAGAAGGATTGTTGATTTATGGTAGCATCGGATGTGCTCTAGCCTTGTAATTTTGTATACAGGCTAAGACACATGTATTACATAATACCCAGAAATGGTTTTGGAAAATTCCACATAGAGATGGTTTAATTAAATTAATTAATCGTTTTTTAATGTTTTCCTAAGTCTAAACTTAGGGAAACTGATTAATTAAAGGGTATTAATTAAACTAGGTGTAAATCTTCTAGACAAAGTCATGCATCACCTCCAAGCTAATCTTAGTCCTTGATTATGTTTTAATCTTGGCCGTTGAAGGTTCAACAAAAGAATATAAGAGGGAGGGTGAGGGGCCTATGGAAAAGACAATTGAGCATTTGGCATTTTCGAGTTTGTGTGAGAGACACAACTTTTGATCAGGATCGAATCACTAGGGCAGGTTTGGCTAAGTGATTTTGATTCAGTGATCAGTTTCAGAGAGGGAAAGAGGCAGTCACTGGTCAGGAGGACCAGGAGTACATTTCAGAGAGAGGAAGCAATGACGCAAAGAGAGACAACGCAGTCACCTGGAGGGGTGACACAGTTCCTGAAAGAACTCATGTGGAAGTGACGCAGAGTCTCTTAGATACAGTCCGAAGATAGCTGGGAGTTGGGGTTTCTGAGCCAGGAGGGCCAAAATTCAGCTTTAGATCAACCTAGATTAGTTGTTGAGCAGAGGTGACACAGTTCCAGAGCTTGCCCACGCAGGCTTATGCAGTTCCAGCGTAGGCATCACGCAGAGGCAGAGAGGGGCTTCACCAACGTTGCTCAAATCAGCCGGGGATTTGCAGAGTGAGGTATACCTCACAGTTTTCACCTGTTGTCTAGATTTCTCTGAAGGGTGAGCCAGATATTGGCACCCTAGTTGTACTCAAGATTCTGCTGCTTAATAATACAAAATCCTCGGATTTGCTGCACCAGTTTTCCCGAGTTGGGTTTTTCCAGGGACTTAGTCCAAAAATAACTGTGTCAAATGTGGATGTTTTTCATTGTATTTTGTTCAGTTTGTTTCAGCACCTAGATTAATTCTGCAACATTATTTGTGTAGACTGCTTCAATAATTACTTTGATATTTCACTGTAATGAAATAATTAAGAAAATAATAGGAGAAGTAATTCAGATTTGTTGCAGTAGAAATCTAGATTTAGGATTTTTCACAGCTTCTAGGAGTCCTCAAATGGGCTTGCCAGCTTGCAACCTGTTACCACTCAAACTAGCAGGGGACCTAAAAGGGGTTCCTAAGAGGGCAACTGCTAGGTTAAGGGTAAAGATAGAGACTTAGCCCACTGTCACCACAGCTAAGGCTCCCTATTCTTTACGGACCTTCACTGGTGGGAGGAGACCTGATGTTTTAGGAAGCCACATATAGAGGATATATCTACAAATATAAGAGAAGTGACCCCTTGGACCCTTTCCCTAGGATAGGATGAAGGATGGATCTTACTTGCTCTTTAAGCATGGGACTTGGTTTTCTAGGGAGAGGGGATGAGGATTAGAGGGCTGAGGGAGAAGAATATGGCTTTTAAAGGAGTTTCCCAATCCCTAAAATCCCTTTGAAACTTGGATTCTTGGATAGTCCTTGATAAATAATCCTTGGAGAAAAATGGGACCACACGAAGTCAAGTGGACCCAGCTCAGGTTAGGGGATGGATTCTAGGAACCAATAATGTTCTTAACCTGACCAAGGTGAGGGGAAAGGATTAAACAAGAATTTTCACCCGACGATTGCAAATTGATCCTATTAGGTAGTAGCCTTGGGAACACTAAGGCAAAACTTGATACTAGAGCTAGGGCTTCGGATATCTTGAGATTCCACTATCGGATTTCCATCAAATTCGGAGGATATCTAGGGGACCCACTAGCACAGTAGAATCTAGGAGATCAAAGTTTTTCTATGGTCAATTTCTCGGGAAATTGATGCCCTAGGTGACCTAATGAGGCTAGACCTAGGAAAAGGAGGAAAAAGGTGAAGAATGGGGTTGAAATGATCACCCTTTGATGGACTAGTGCTTAATTCCTTTTGGGGATATGGAGTTGAGGATAATTGTGAAGACAGATTTTGTTTCTTGCTTAAGGAGGCTCCAAAAGTCAACTTCGTCCAATGTTAAAGGCAAGAGAAAAAAGGTTACTTTGAAAAATTTATACTTTGTTAAAATGGTGAAGGATTATCAAGATAACACGCCTTCTATGACATTTCATTCATCCAACATGACCCACACATAGACAAGCTAAATAGACACATAACTTCACATTAGACACATGCAACGATTAGCCCTAATAATAGCGAAGTTCCAATGTATGTAGCAAAATGAAAAATAACGTTTAAAATTGCACTTACATGTTAGAGAAGATATCTAACCAACATCACATTTGCAATATAAGAAACTCCAAGATAGAAAAGAACCCAATCCATACATCAAAATTCATCCATCGTCCAAAAATATCCACCAAGGAAAAAATGCGAAGTTCTCTAATGAGAGGGAGATCCCAATCCAAGTGATCATACATATGAATCCATCTAACTCCTATTTATACACCAATTAGGAGTTCGATTTACCTAATGGGCCTACATTAGCCCTTAAAAATAAAATAATGTGCAAATAAACTAACTTTTGGTGACAAGCCCAACAAACTAGCTCACAAATGAAATAATAAGCCTCTTAGGACGTCAAATAATAATTTATCCATGTTGTAGGGTCCTCCAAGAGGCTTGATGAGGTCCATGAGTGCCATAATGATGAATAAAATCCTCAAAAGTGATGGACAAGGGGGTGGCCCCTTGTTCTCCAAACAGTAAACTTGTGGTGCTCCTAGTGGGTGTGGGGGCACTCCAATGACCCCACGGGTCTCCATATGAGTCGAATATGCCTGTAGACCATCTACAAGGGCTCAAATGATGGAATGAATGTTGCGATGTCATCGTACAAGTCCTGGGACACCTGCCAAATGTGTGGTGCACTTGTAGGGCCAGTTGGGCATAGTGTACCAAGTGCATCTTCCTCCTCCCAAAGCTAGATCTCTAGTAATCTCTGAACATCTGTGGGGATCCATGGAGTGTTGTCTGCTGCTTTGGAGGCCCATGGCTCTCTACACACACCCTATATGTACTAATGTATCCCTCTGGGAGGTTATGACCCCGTATAGGGAGGCCAAACCCAAATGGACACCATCTGAAATCCTGCATAAGATCCAATGCGTCCCTTAGCCTTCCAATACAAGTCATTAAAGTAATGGTGTAAAAGAGCTTACAAACCATAGACAACTAGTGGACACTTCATAATGGCATGCCCTTCCATAATGGGCTTTGGCATGTGCTAATGTCACCAATCTCCAAAGGGGGGTTAGCCAGGTACCTTATTAGGTGGTTTCTATCTTTAGAGGAGATAATATGTCCAAGGTACATCCCTCAAATGGTGGTGGCATGTGACAAAGAGGTGAACTGGAGTAGGGAATGAGAGGGGCAATCTTATGCCACATATTGGGGTACTGGGCAGCTAGAGAAAGGGAAGCCCACAACTGGGTGTATAATATGTAGGAGGGAGCAATCGTGGTGCATGAGGTACCCCAACCTTGATTTTTCCACCCTTCTTTCTATGCCTTTTTCCTTTTTATGATTTTTCTTTGATTAACTGCTCGAGGCTCAAGGGCAAGAGCATGTTGTGTAAGATATAGCAGTGATTAACCCCTTTTTGGTAGGGCTGTTCATTTCCCTCCAGGAGTTAGGACGATCATGGGTTCCTGAATGATAAAGGAGGCTCATCTAGGGCCTATGGAAGTAGGGTGATGGCCATGGGTATGGGGTAGAGCTCATGTATTGGATTTTTCGCACATGCTAATTATGTTTTTCCTGGCCATCTTTTCCATTTTGTGGTACATTTTCCTGTTGAATGTGGCCATTTATGCTTTCACTTTTCTTTTTAGCTACTTCAACCTCCGGGGCATCGTTCCAACCTTGACCCAAGGTTGGGGCAAGGGAATGGGGAGGCTAACCCTATGTGGGCCTATAGAGGCAATGTGGACCCAGGTGGGAGAGATGATGAATGAGGGTATAGTGAATGGAAGGGGAGTAGTATATGTGGATAAGGGAGCGAGACCACACAACCAAAGTTGGGGTTTCCCAAGTAGTACCACCCTAAAACCAAATGGTCAGTAAAGGAGATCCCACAGGACTGAAATCCAAGGGTAACATCCAAAAGAGATTAATGAAACAAAAGAACAAACTAAGCCCTCTCTTTCCTCCAAATCCCCCCATCAGTCCATGCCTAGAAGTGTCCATGATAAGTAAACCCAATACTCAATTACCAAATGACAAGACATACCTTTAGGTTCAGGAGGACCACCTTCAAACATAAGATCAATATAGATGGGTGAGGGACCACATGGGTGGCTCAGGTGGCAGAGAAATGGCACAACGAGGTAGTTGAGGGCTGCAAGGGGTTGCTGGCTGCCGACTGAGGTCCATCATGGAGAAAACATTTCTCCTAGGGATATCCCCCATGAAGTGGTGGATAACACAACCACAGACATTAGCTCCAAAAAAAACAACTTGATACACTTGCAAAACAAAGTATTAGTGGAAAAAATCCAATGCCTACCCAATCAATGATAGAGATGAGGCAAAGAATTGTAGACTAGGGCTTATAGAGGGCAACGATGAGGCTAGAGGCTAGGAGAAGGGGAGCGATGAGGGTTAGAAAGGCTAAATGAGGCCACAACAAGTGAAATCAAGGCCTACAGGTGAGAGGAAGAGGCCAAATGAGGCACGATAAGGCCTAGAAGGGCTATTTAGGCCCACGACAAGAGGAGATAGGCCTGCCGAGAGGAGGAAGGCATTTAGGCCTGCGACACTAGGGAAAAAGGCCTTAGGAGGCTTGTGATGGCAAGACAAAGCCCTATCAGGGTTGGCGTCAAGGCTTTGAGGGCCCTAGGGCTCACGACTAGAGGAAATAGGCTTGCGGCTCAAAGAATTAGGAAAAAAGAGGCTGTGGCAAGGGTAATAAACCATTTTTTATTAATCCAAAAATTAATATTTGGATTAATTTCCTCAAAAAATTTGACTTTGACTTAACCGCCAAGGTCCAAGGGGTCAAATTTTCTTGAAATATTCATTTTCCCTTGGTGGAGGACCTCCAAAAATTAATTTCTTTTTGATTCACGAATTTTTGATTATTTTCCACTTTGAGAGAATTTAATTTCTCTAAAATTATTTTTGACTCAAAATTAATTAATTTTCAGGCTTGTTATTGTTTATTTAATTTTGCCAGAAAAATTAATTAATTGACTCTAGAGGGGATTAATGATTTTTCCACCCTCAAATATTTTAGCCATGGTGTCTAATTATGAGTAATAGTCCACAAAAATATTTTTTACATCAAAATATTACAATTTAATTCAACTGTTAGAAGGGAAAATACACATTAAGACCAGACCTTCAAGATATTACCCATTTCTGCGACACAATATTATCTAGTATAAAACCAGGTGTGCTTATAATAAAATAATTTAGCCATGGTTTCTAATTATGAGAGATGATGCACTAGAATTTTTCCTAAACACACTTTTACATAGACTCAATAAATACTAAGACTCACCTAAGACATTGCCAAAGAATTTCGCCCTAGCTATGGGGTTATATATGGAAGAAAAACTCTGTCGATTATCCATGTTTACAAACACACATAAGTCGGGGAGGTTAAAAAACTTCTTAGGATGAAATCCTTTGACAAAAATCATAGCTTTACCTAGGTGCAATTACATGACTCAATGGTCATACTAGCGTCATTTACAATAAACTTTGCAGAAATTTGGTTTACAATGACATAATCTAAAGTTGAATGATGACATTAATTTGGAAAAAAATGATTTGTTGCTTTGTACTTTGCTTCTTGGATTGTTGACAAAGTGTGGTCAACATGACTAAGGTAAGAAAATATTGAAGGATGTTGTTCATAACTAGAAGATGAGATGTTTTATTTTCTTTTTCCATTCAAATTATATGAAAGGCCATCATCACAAGGACATAATTGACAAGATGGAAAATGGGAGTTACAATTATACGTGTAGTAATATCAAATTTGTAGCTGAAAATACAAGATGGGCATGTAAATATTTGTGCAAAATGGCTCAAGTTTAGATTGAAAATGTGTATGATATTTGTGGTTAACAATTGTATTAGATGTTTAATAAAATATAGGACACTGCTTCTTTGTCGATATATTCTATAATGCTATAGGAATTTGTTTGTTGCATATTTATGTTTCTATTTGTTACCTTTAGAAGTTTCATTTTTTTGTTTCACTTATAAGTTAAGCTTGGAATATCTAGTCTTTCTTAGAATTCCTGCCTTCTCAGTGTTATTGATGGTTTTGTGTAACTCTAAACATTTGTGTAACACAAAAAAGGAAAAGTGAAATCTCATCTGAGGGTCCTTTCCTTCTTTGTTGTCTTGTTTACTTGGGTTTGACATACATTGGATTGTGGTTTGTTTCCTTTTCAGGGGTCTATGTCATTATGACTTTACAAATTTCTCCTATTTCCCCTGGTCCACTTAGACATTAACATATGTCTATTTGTTTTATGCAGACATTTATCACATATGCAACTTCAAGGTCATATTCCAAAAGGATTTTCTCGGCTTCGTCATCTTCAAGAACTGTATGTAATGCATCTAGAGCTACAAAACAACTCCATGAATCATGTTTCCTAGTATTTTCTTTTCTTACTTGCTAGTTTGACAATAAAAATTATAAACAAATCTGCATTTTAGTATATGAACATAAGCATAGGAGAGGGCAACGTATTGGCGTTTATTATCATATCTTTAATAAATTACTCTTCTTAAAGGATGTAAGTAAAATAATGGCATGCGACTTCTAGACTGGTATAACATACCTAGGGTATATTATGTATAACGTACATATATAATTATCATAAATACACATATATATATACAAAAGTAATACAATCATTATCTATATGTAATATAATATATAGATAACATAAATATATAAAGTATAAACATAATTAAGTTGCCTCACCTTCTCCTAGTCACGTGATTCAACTCTTTACTTCTATTTATAAAATTCAATTTGTATTGTATTCGAATAATCAGGCATTATTCATATTTCAAATATGTAACTTTGTATTTCATGTGCAATTATTTTATGCGCTTGTTGTATGTTAATTATACGGGGTTGTAACAAGGTGGCGTGAGAGCCACTTGTGAAAATTTGACCACTGAAATTCTATTGCAGCAACTGGAATTAATTCTTCTAACTGATAAATTAATTATTCGGTTTGTTGCTATGACAACAACGACTTAATCACACTGTAATCTTTACAAATAAAAATACTGCAGAAGATAAATTGGAGACTGAGAAAATACTGGCACACAAAAATATGACATCGTTGTTTTTGGACAAAAGTCCCCGGAATAACCCAAAGTGGGAAAAATGGTGCAACAATTGAGGGTTTTTTATTAATAAGCATCAGTGAGAAATTTTGAGTACAATAAATATCGCCAAATTGGAAAATCTATCCAAGATAAATACTGACAAAAATTATTTGAGGTATTTTACCCTCTTTGAGCAATACCGACATTGTCTGACCTTTGAAAAGCTACTCATCCAAGTGGTTTGCACAGGCTCTGTGTCACCCTAATGCTGCCTGCCACACGCACTGCCTAAATCGACTGCCAATCTAGTCGTCCTGTGTGCTGCTGAGTAGAAAAATGCTTCTCCATCCCTTTGGAAAATCTTCTCGACCTCTGGAACTGAAAAAATCTTCCCCTTCAGTTGGATCGAACTTCTCCTCTGAAGCAACTGCACAATCCCCGTGCTGCTTCCTGGAGAAAATATCGGCCTCATCTTTTTGACGCTCCATAATTGGAAAACTTCCTCCAGACTCACTATTTCTGCCCCTCTTTGTCTCTGCTTCCCTTCTCTGGCTCAAACTCCTCCGACAACTGCTGCTACTCTCTAGAGAGATCGAATTGGCCAAGGAAATCGATCTCAAGTGTGTTTCTCAATATACCCATCGACTTTTTCTTATAATCTCACTGTGGGATTCCAATGACCAAGATTAAATCTTAATTAATGGATGAAATTATTTTCTAGTCGATCTGTGTGAGTTTCTAGAGAAATATTACCTTCCTCAATTAATTCTTGTTAATTAATCATTTTCCCTAAGTTAGACTTAGGAAAAATTTAATTACTAATTAATTAACTTAATTAAGGAATCTCTAGGAAAATTTTCTTGAAATATTTTATGGGTTATGGAGTCCTAGTGTTTCTTAGCCTCTCTGACAACTGTCAAGACTAGAACACCATCTGATGCTACAAAAACTAACACCCCCCTCTTAGTGAGGAAGGTGTTTTAGTGTTGAACTACTCCAACACCCTGTCTCTGCATCATCCTCCATACGCTGCTGATGTCTGGCCATTGTGATTGCCTGCCATTGCCTACCACTCCACCAACCACTACACAACTCTGATGTTGCATCTGTGTTGCTAACACTACTATACTGCTGCAAACTCTGCATCTGCATTGCAAAACCCTCTCATCTGTTGTTGTTGCTACTGCAACTACTACAACTGAGAAGCATCAGAAATACTGAATAAATTGTGTCTGTTGTGCACCTGTCTTCTGAGCATCTGACTGCGACTAGACTGCCATTGTTTTCTGGAATCTGACTACATTACTGCCACTGATCCACTATTGAATACTTGGGCCCCTGTAGCAAGGTAATGAATGATCCATGAGGAAGACACCTCAATGGACCTTGCCCAAATCTTTGCGCAACTCTGGGACTATAACTCCATACCACCCCACTTCATTCCTGGAGGTATAGTTGCAAACATGGCAAAATCTTCCTCTAGCCTGGAGGACAACTTGTCTATCTCTGTGGATGCTGTTGCTTGGTCCTACTTCTTCTGTTTGTCCTTCTTCCTTTGAGGACACTGAGTATTGTAGTGGCCAAACTTGCCACACCTGAAGCACTTGACCTTAGATAGGTCCTTCTTCTTCTTATGCTCCCCCCGTCCCTGGCTGGGACCCTTTGATGCAAGGGCCACATTCTCCTCCTCCTCACCCTTACTGCTGCTTTCGTTGATGGAGGTTTTCACCAGTTCTCGCCTCATCTCTTCCTGCTGTAGGTCGAACCACACCCTATCCCACCCTGGTAATGCATCTCGTCCCAAAATGACTTGGACAAAAAATTCCCATTCCTCGGAGACACTATTCAGGGCCAAACACACAAGCTCTGTAGGTTGAGGCGCCTCCCCAACGGCTTCAAGCTGATCCCAGATTTCCTGAATTCTAGTGAGAAAGGGATCAATGCCTTCACCCTTATGCATCCTAAGGTTTCTCAACTTCTCCTACTGGAACATCTTCCGTTGCTCCCATCAAGCTGATCCCACATTTCCTTAGCAGTGTTCTTGCCAGATATATGTGAGACTATATGGTCCCGAACTCCATCCAAGATCATCCACTTCACTTTAGTCATCTCTTTCTTGTATTCTCGGAGCTAATCTGCATCAGTCGGTACTACCACAACATTCTCTGCAGAGGTCTTCAGGCCAAATTCATCTAGCAGGAAGGACATCTTGGCCTTCGAGACGACATAGTTGGAGGCTCCCTTCAACCTATCCTGATCTCTAAGTCCAACTGTGGCCATCACTGAAACTGGAATGGAAAACTCCCTCTTTCCCCTGCTCGACTGCTGCATCTGAGATTCGCTCCCTTCTGGAGTGAGAAAATCTGATTACAACTACTGCCGACTGTGACTAGATATTTGGATTTCTAGGCTAGAAACCCTCTGAGAGAAATTCCCTCTGTGTGTTCACTTTCTCTTCCACTCGACGATGATTCTGCTCTAGCAACTGCTGCAAAACTCTTCTGCACCCAAACAAGGAATCTTCCCATCGAAAATACCAAACAATTGCTCTCTCTACCCGCCAGAATCATTCTTTCTGGCAAGCTGAATTTTTTCTGCCAATCCTGCTCTGAAAAATCAAACTTCCCAGCAATTCACACTGCCTTACTAGGCACTGCACAACCCCTAGAAAATTCGTCCTGCTATTCCCTCTAAACAATGAATTTTTCTGCTTCTGCCCTTGGGCTTCCCATCAAATTGCTCTGATACCATGTGAAAATTTCACCACTGAAATTCTATTACAACAACTGGAATTAATTCTTCTAACTGATAAATTAATTATTCAGTTTATTGCTACGAAAATAATGAATTAATCACACTGCAATCTTCATAAATAGAAATACTGCAGAAGATAAACTGGAAACTGAGAAAATACTTGCACACACACATAAGCATATGATGTCATCGTTGTTTTTGGACAAAAGTCTCCGAAAAAACACAATGTAGGAAAATCGGTGCGACAACTGAGGGTTTTTTATTATTAAGCAATAGTGAGAAATTATGAGTACAATAAATATCGACAAACTGGCTAATCTATCCAGGAGAAGTGCTAGCAAAAATTATCTGAGGGATTTTACCCTCTCTCCGAGCAATCTCAACATTGTCTAAACTCTGAAAAGCTAGCCATCCAAGTGGTCGGCGCAGGCTCTACATCACCCTAGCACTGCCGACCACACGCACTGACTGAATCGACTACCAATCTAGCCGTCCTACCTGATGCTGTCTGGAAAAATGCTTCTCCAACCCTCTGGAAGATCTTTACGACCTCTGGAGCTGAAACCGTATTCCCCTTTAGCTAGATCAAACTACTCTTCTGAAGCAACTGCGGAGTCCCTGCGCTGCTTCTTGGAGAAAATCTTGGCCTCCTCTTTCTAACTCACTGGAACCATAAAACTTCCTTTGGACTTATTGTTTCTAACCCTCTTTGTCTTTGCTTCCCTTCTTTGGCTCAAGCTCTTTCGACAACTGCTGCTGCTGTCTAGAGAAATCGAACTGCCAAAGGAAATCGATCTCAAGTGTGTTTCTCCATCTACCCATCGACTTCTTTTGATATTCTCACTGTGGGACTCCAACGACCAAGATTAAATCTTAATCAATGGTTGAGATTATTTCCTAGTCAATCCATTTAAGTTTCTAGAGAAATCTCACCTTCCTCAATTAATTCCTGTTAATTAATCATTTTCCCTAAGTTAGACTTAGGAAAAATTTAATTACTGATTAATTAACTTAGTTAAGGTATCTCTAGGTGGATTTTCCTTGATCTTTGTTTGGGTTATGAAGTCCTAGTGTTTCTTAGCCTCTCTGAAAATTGTTGAGACTAGAACACCATCTGATGCTACAAAAACTAACACCACTTTCCCGAGCAAAGCTATCCAATCCTATAGAATTGACAGGGGGCTGAAGACTGAGCCAATTTTGGAGCCAAGGTTCGAAGATCAAGTAGCAACCTGCAGGCTTGCAAAGGGGGCTGAAAATTAAAGCGCTGCATGCCATAGGTGCAACTCCAGGTTTCATACACAAGATGCCACAGGTTGAGCATGGGAAGCTGAACATCGCCACACAACCAGAAAAACTCTAGCCATTGATCAAATGAATTTTTCTCTTTTTGGCATCTATTTTTTTTAATTATATTTATTAACTAATAAAGCATTAATTTTCCAGATGAACATGTTCGAAATTGGGAAGAAATCAACAAAGAAAGACAAAATGTCCTTGAACATAGATTTAATGTTAAATGTCGAGAGAATCGAGGGCATAATGGAATAAGTGAATAGGATGATTGAGGTCTTGATAATGAATTTTTTGACATCTGGACCAGATTTGATCACATTAACATCGACCTTAATGAAAGAATTGATCATTGGAATACAAAATTACATAACTTTCTGGCACTACCAATTTCATTCCAAATCCTTCTGACATGGATATGTCTCCTTTCAAGGATTCCAAAAAAACTCTTTTTTGCCAAACATGGATGAATGATAATTAGAATGTATTAGATCCATGACGATGATGCTAAGATTAGTGTGGCATCTATTTTTGGAGAGGAATCCACCTACAATTGGTTCCTTTGGTAGACTGACAAAACTCAAGGCTTATCACTGGCAATTGTTCAACACTTTTTTTTAAGAGATTTCAGGTCATTGACAAAAATAGATATTTGCAAACAAATGGGAACAATGGAGGAATATACCTGTGAATGGGAAGTGCTTGGAACCTGTTGACCACTGAAATTGCACCTGAAAGTTTTTGAAGGATCCATGCCGAAGGATATGTCAGAGGTTTCAATGTACTAACGAAGTTCTTATTATCATCAAGTTTTTAAAGTCTAGCTTCTTCTCATTTTATTTTTCAGTCCTCAGATTCGGTAGCCCTACAAGGATATTGTATAAATGTCATTAGCATGATGAATAAAGCCATATAACAGGCCTAGGGTGTTGGGACTCGATCATCGAGCGAGTACACCTTAGAGTGTTTTTTTTACTTGGCTAATTATTCCTCCTTTTAAAGCGGCGAGTAATTTTCTAGGTTTTTTCACTCTACATTACTCCAAAGTTGGGCTGATAGCTTGAAGGTTGAGCCTCTAATGCATCTTAGTGTTTAGAGTCAATGTATATTACCATGCTAGGTCATGTATGGAATTTTACGGAATTTGACTATGTCTAAGTAGAAATTTTTAATAATTAAAAATCTCGCAAAACAAGATTTTTTGATTATTTTTTGTGTAATGATGTAAATAAGTGGTCTTGGGAAATGTATGACTGCTTGAAATTCATCCTTAGAGGCCCAACATTATCCTAGAATCCACTTCGAGGGTCAAAAAATGACTTATAACCCCTCAAAAGCCAATTTTTTGTAATGTTAGTGGCAAAAATTCAAAAAAATAAAGAAAAATAAAAAAAATAATAATTGGAAAAAATAATTATTTTTTCCAAAGTAAAAAAAATAGGTCAAAAGGTGACATGGAAGTGCATAGGGAGGTTAAAAGATGATGTGACAACTACACGGGGCTCACCAAAAGGGGGGCTAGCTCAATTACAAATGACAAGTCAAAGTCCCACGTTGAGTTCACGAGGGTCACGAATTGCTGAAGATAAAATTTAATTTGTGCTGAAGTTCAAAGTATAAAGTTCAAGATTCATGAGTGGGAGTAGACCCCACCTCAAATATCCATGGTCTACACTTCATAAAGGAAAAGTGCACATGCCAAAAAAATAACTCCACGTACACCCAAGTAAAGGAAGCTCCACGCAGCAGTGAATTATTTCCTTGAGCAACTCACGGATTTTCCAACATAGTTCCAGATTTTATGGGGGTAATTTTGGATATCTAGTGGGATTTATCTCCTCTTTATTACCTCTTCCACGCAGTTTTCTTCACAACAGCGGCCATGCAGGCAAGGGAAAAAGCTGCACGTAGGGCAAAAGTAAATTATCACACAACAGTTAGGTAATGTTTATCCCATGGAAGAGTTCACAAGGAATTAAAATTGGATTTGATGAAGATTTGTTCCCTCTTTACTCCAGCTTCTTCAGCCACTTGTTACACATTTGCTCTACAGAGATCTACGCTCAGTTAGAGAAGATATTTACACTGCTAGCACAAGGAGAAATACAGTGACACCTACAACCAACAGTCAACCACTTAGCAAATTCGAATTTTCTCCTCTTGCCACTTGTTAGATGTGTTGACCTCTGGAGTGGCACCTGATGATTATATGAAGAGGATGAACCAAAGGACACTTGTACCATCAGATATCATCATTTCAATAGAGTTTTTAAACTCTACTTCTACTTCTTATCATTTTCTCTTGTACCCAGATTCCACACCCTACGTGGAATTGTAGTAAGTGATGCTAGTAATGACGAATTTGAGTCAGTATTTAGTCTGTAACAAGCCTAGGTAGCATGGGACCTTTCCAACAAGTGAGTATTACTCTGGGTGGTTTTTTTCATTCGGTTAATTATCATCTCCCTATCAGGACTTAATAATTAATTGAGTTTTTTCCTCCAATTTACCCCAAAGCCAGAGTACGACTTGATGGTGAGGCCTTGGGTGAGTCCTAGTGTTTAGAGTCAATGTATATCACCATACTAGATCACACAAAAAATTTCGTGGAATTTGGTTAGGTCTAGGTAGTGATTTTTTAATTTTTAGATTTCCTGCAGGTCAAAAATTGCAATAAAAGTTGTAATTGAATTGTAACAAGTGTTGTCTAGAGAAGTTGTATGGGGTATGAGTAATCAAAATTACATCTCTCACCCTCCAATTTCTACTATGACACACTTTGAGAGGTTAAAAATGTGTTTTGAACTCTCAAAACCCACTTTTCCTAAGTTTAGTGGGAAATCTGGCAATTATTTAAGCCAAAACTTAAATAAATGGAGAAAAATAAATATCCACACAAGCTAAATGAAGTGGAAATGCGGTGGAAAATTATGGAGGAGTTAAAGTGAAGTCCCAAGGTGACGTGGACTCCTAAAATCAAGGAAAGAACATGTGCTCAAATAAAATCGAATTTATGGCATTAAATGAGAGTTGCTTACTTGGAAATTCGAATTTGTGAAGTTAATGCACATTTGAGAGGATTTGGTTGAATATTTGGTGGAGATTTTTGTGGGAAATTGTCCCCACATGGGTTACCACCCATATACACTTGTCATTCTATTATAAAATTCGAATTTGGCACTTAAGGGAAGAAGAAAATGATGTCCACTTGTTAGAATCCGATTTTTACACTTGACAATGGAGCTCCACTTATCAAATTTGAATTTGCCTTGTGATCTCCTCCCTCTCACCACTTGGCAATTGGTTCTTCATTGGGATTTGCTCCCAACTTTCTATATAATGAAGCCATGGGCTCTCATATTGTATCTTTTGCAACGCATTATTGTGCTTGGGGAAGCTCTGCTTCTATGTACTTGTGTTCTTCATATGAATAAAAAGACTTTGGGGTTCATTCATGATTGTATTCTATTGGAGCATTGCTTGGATCATTGATGGTATATCTCTACTTGTGCCTTTGATTTATATTTCATTCTGCTCATATGCTTTTGTTGAATTGTAGATGTATAGCTATTATACATTTGCAATTGGTTATTTGATATAGTCTAGACAACTCTATCTATTTTCATACAAATTCTAGAGTTCTCTTGTCATTGTTTATTGATTTAATCCATATGAGCTAATATTTGTTGGAAGTTTTGTAGAGAATCATTGTTGAATCAACTAGCAAGCGTGAGGGGAAGTCTTCAAGGGACCAACCCACTCTTGGCATTGTTTTCAAGGAGCTCTCATTGTTATCTGAATTTCATAGATCTAATATTTTTGAAAGTACTTGTTCTTGCAGGGTTCTTCTTCACATAGTCTATGCATGAATCAAAATATTAAAAAATTCATTTACATCTTTCAATTTGTGCTTTGCAATTGGTCAAAGGCCTTACCTTTTTATGGCTTTTGGAACAGTTGAATCCTTTTTCTTCTATTACCTTCCTAAAATTGGTTTCTCTAAAGACTACACTTTAACCTTTATTAGTTTTGCTCTACTATTTTTATGAACTATTTTCCTTGAAGAAATTTATAGTTTAGGTAATCATTAATAATGCAAAAGTAAAAAGAAAATAATTCGATTATGAAACCACAAACTTTTTTTCACAACAAATCATTTTCAAGAGCTTTCCTTTTCATTCTTTATACAAAATTTCATATCATTTATAGTAGTAACTCATAATCCTGTCTTTAATTATGCCATGGGATTACATAAAGTTAGAAGTCTATATTATGGGGCCCATAGGTAGCTAGTACAACCTGGTCTAATCTCAAAGTTGGTTAATAGAGCATCCTTATTAAAGATGTAATATTCCTACTTAGCCTGAGCTAAGAGGAATATACATTTTTGTCTCATTTTCTGTTGCATGAATAAATGAATAAAGGAGGACATGTAAAACTCCTGAAAAGAATGAATTAATCAATGCCCATATGAACAAGGATAAATCTAGGCCATGTAAACAAATCACTTGTAGGTGTGAAAGGGGTTTGAGCTATGAGACTGGGTCAACCTTGACCAAATCTACAACGCTGTCTAGATACAATGTACCTCATGAAGGGACAACACAGTTCTAGATGGAGGCCCCTCATGTGAAAGAAGTTAGTTCATCAAGGTGGTTTAGGGTTTGCCAAGGCTTTCATCTTATAAAAGGAAGGGGAGGCAGCAAGAGAAGGTTGTTGATTGTGCATATTTCTGAGTATCTTGTCTGTTTAGATAAATACCATTGTCTGCTGTTTAGCTGAGAAGAGTGCTGCTTAGCACTTGGGAGTTTCTATGCACGGATCCCGCCTCTTCCATTGAGGATTTCTTGGAGGAGTCTTGCTGATTTCATCCACTATTAGGCATTTGGCCAAGCTTCTACTTCCAACTGCAACACAGATCCAGTGAGGGTTTGGTTGCTTTTGTAAGCTATAGCAAGTGGAGGCTAGATCTAGTCAGATCTAGGCCATACTAGTGCCTCTTCTCAATGAGTGAGTCTTTTATCCTCCTGGAAGAGTGCATTAGCTGTTGAGCTTCAGATTTGTATCTTGGCATCAGGCCAACTCAGTGCTTCAAGCTACAACGCAGTTTCCCTTCCAGGACTGCATTCTTTTCAGTGGAGGTTTTGTAGGGTGTTTTGATTCCCTTTTTGATGAGAGATCTCTGGTGTTGGGCTTTGCCTTTCACTTTGATGAGAGAAATTTCTAAATAATATTGCAGATCTACTACTTTAAACTCATATCTACTCTTTGTATTGCATGATTTGATCAAAACCCCAAGGGGATCTTGTAATAGAGCCTTTCTAGTGTATAGATCTGAAATGGATTTGATCTTTTGTACACAGATCTGCTCTAGATCTGAAGTGTAACATTCAGCTGTTGCAGCTCCATAAAATAACGCTGTTAAGCTATTTTGCAGTAAATACATGTGTTGCAACCTTTTTTTATGAAGATTTCCTTCTTTCTTGTCTTCTATATTCAGTTGTATAATGTAAGAGCATCAATATAAATATGATTTGCTGCTGTATATTCAAAAGTTGATCTTATTTGATGGCCTCCTGCTCATGCTTTCCAAAACTGCGTTATTTCTGAAGCAATTTGTTGTACATAGTTGCAGCCCCTCTCATTGGGTGTTTTTCAGCTAGACTAGGTGGTGGGAGATCTGTTTACCACACCTAGTTTGATTTGTTTTTGCTCTCCTTTTGGATCTAGAGCCCAGATCTACTGATCTAAGGGATCCAATGGTTGCAAACTCTTTTCTGTGCACAGATTTCCTAGAAGTGCGTTATTTCAGCAGGCACTGCTGTGCATTCCTATTTGGGGATATTACAGTGGTATCGGAGCTCCTTTCTTGGCACAGCCTATGCTTCCATTGAAGACCCAAAGCCAACATGCATTCAGAAGAAGATGAGCCTCTTACTGAGAGGGACAAGAGGTATCAGAATAAAAGCCACAAGAAATTTGATTACACCACTAAGGATCAAGACAAGGGTAAAGCCCCTGAAACTGGAAGTGATAAAGAAGGAGAAGAGTTTGCAAGAACTCTTTTGGTAGCCATGCAAGATCTTGCTAGAGAGATCAAAGAGATGAGGATGGACAGGATGAAGGAATCTCTTGGGAGATTTCATCTTGGGGAAAGCTCTGGCATGTCTCACCACTGGAATGTTCAACCAGTGAACCAGCCACAAGCTCCACAACGCTCTACTATGGCTACCTTCTTGGCTGTGGAGAATGAATGGCCACAAGAGCAAGCATCCCTTGAAGACTACTTTGAGGAATATGAATCTCAGAATCAGAGATTTAAGGACCACTTGAGTTTTCAAGAGTTTTGTCACCTCAAGGACAAAAGAAGACCAAGGCACCAGTATAGAGATGGTGGATTCTTTCAGAATCATGATAGACATCACTTTATGGGCAGATTCTTTTTGCCCAAGTTCAATGGGTCATCCACCAGTTCTACCAAGGCATGGGTAGAAAAGTTGGATATCTACTTTCAGTTGAACAAAGTCATTGAGATTGAAGCCATTAAGATTGCAGTGCTGCACTTTGAAGGTGAAGCACACAATTGGTGGTTCCATGGGTTGTCTACATTGGGCCATGCCAATGTGACTGCTGATTACGAAGACTACTTTGGGAATATGAATCTCGGAATCGGAGATTCAGAGACCACTTGAGTTTTCAAGAGTTTTGTCACCTCAAGGACAAAAGAAGACCAAGGCACCAGTATAGAGATGGTGGATTCTTTCAGAATCATGATAGACATCACTTTATGGGCAGATTCTTTTTGCCCAAGTTCAATGGGTCATCCACCAGTTCTACCAAGGCATGGGTAGAAAAGTTGGATATCTACTTTCAGTTGAACAAAGTCATTGAGATTGAAGCCATTAAGATTGCAGTGCTGCACTTTGAAGGTGAAGCACACAATTGGTGGTTCCATGGGTTGTCTACATTGGGCCATGCCAATGTGACTGCCTGTTCTGAATTCACTAGAAGACTGGTGGAGAGGTTTGACAGAAAGGATCCAGAAGCACCTTTCATGAGCCTTGCAAAGTTAAAGCAATTAGAGAATGCAGAAACTTATATCTCTGAGTTTCTGAGATTATCTGTTATGCTTCCTGATCTGTCTACAGCAAGGAGGGTGTACATGTTCATCGATGGCTTGGATGAACCTTTGCATGGGTTGGTTAAATCTACCAAGCCCACCACTCTGCATGATGCCATTGAGAGGGCTAAAGACCTTTAAGATGCCTTGCCAAAAGCAAAGACAACTTTTCAGAACAAGGCCCCTTACCTTTCTAAAGGGAAGGAGGAGAAAGCTGCTCCTTCCAAGGAGAGCTCATTCAAGAAGCCTCTTGATATTGAAGTCAGGAGGGAGTTGAGAAAGAAGAAACTATGTTTCACTTGCCAAGAGTCATGGGCACCTGGACATAGATGTGCTGCTGGGAAAGCACACTACATAGAAGTCTTCTCAGATTTTGAGGAGGAAGAAGAAGATGATGAACCAAGAAGAGGTCACAGCACTAACAATGTTGAGGGAGATCCAACATCATTTGGGGATGGGAATGGAGCCTTTGCTCCAATAGGAGGAACTCTTGCATCTTTGAGGGGAGTACCTAAGTACTTGACCTTAAGAGTACAAGGTTCAATCATGAATCAGAGGGTTTTTGTACTGATTGACAGTAGGGAAACCCACAACTTTATTGATGCTCATCTTGTGCGGAGGAGGGCAATACCCACTGATACTTTTGAGGGATTCTCTGTTTTGGTCCCAGGAGATGGGACAATGCAATGCATGCACTATGTCCCATCACTTTCGTCACTATGGGTCCTACATTTTGGTGGATCACTTTTTCGTAGTTGACATACCAGACACCAATATCATTTTGGGTGTCCAATGGTTGATTACCTTGGTGAAGGTCACCATTGATTGGAAGGCCTTGCAAATGGAGTGGGTGGACATGAAGAGTGGTAAACCTGAAATGATCCAAGGCATGCATACTTACCCTTCACCTAGCACTTTCACACAAACAACAGAGATGGATTTGCGCAGTGGAAGCAAGGATCTCATAGTCCCTTCTCTTATGTTCATGAGAATCCTGCATGGGACATTCCTATCTAGTGGCAAATCACCTGGGAGGCCACCAGATTCAGATTTTGTGGGGGAGGCCTCACAAAGTGCTGCTCCAAACTTAGATCCAGGAGGGATTGGAGAAATGGGAGACCAAGCTACAAAGCTGGGGGGTTTGAGACAGCTCAAGAGTGAGGGGGATCTTCTCCCTGCATCAGTATCACCCCCTCTCATTTCTAGATCTGCGCTGTGGGAGGTGAAGAATGGGTGGATCAACCTTCCAACACACATCTTTGGCATGAGAGATGTCAAAGAAGAGATCAGCAACATGACAGACACTTCCATGGATGTATCATCAGTGTTGTCATTGTTGAACAGTGTGGCTCTGTACTGGAAATCTCAACTGCTTGTAGAGTATTCCAAAGATCTCCACACATGTATGATACTAGATGACATGTAGCAAGAAGAGGGCTACTTAGTCCAAAGGGGAGTCATCTATCATCATGGTAGGGTCTTCTTGGCTAGAGCTTCCAAGCTCAAGTAGAAGATACTACAAGGGGCGCACAAAGAATTCTTTCTCAGCTATATGCAATCAATGAAGATCTACACCCTAATCATGAGGAGCTTTGATTGGGAAGGCTTGAGAGAGGAACTACATCAACACTTTCAAGAGTGCATGAGCTATGTGGAGTTGGGACATCCAATGGACGCTATGCAAGAGTCATTTCAGCCATTTCTTCCTTCTTTTGAGAGAGGGGGAATGCCCATGCACAACTCCATGTGTATGAGGAACTATGATGGTAAAGGACCTGATCATGCAGAGCAAGCTTTATTTTCTGATTTATCACATTCTTTTTCCATGTTTTTGCAGGCTATGACTCCTAAAGGGAGTGAGGGATCATGTGGATCTCAGGGCTTTTGGTGGGCCAATATAAATTTTGAACTTGGCCACTCCCTTGTTGTGCAAAGGGAGATTCCTTTTCATGATGGGTGCTTCCCAAAGGCACCAAACATATCTGACATCTTCAGCTATGTTAAGATGACTCATGCAGCAAATGTGTGGTGGGAATGCCACTTGCCACACCTTGATCTAATGCAGGCAGGAGATGCACTGTGCTGGCATCACATGTGGGATTTTGACCCACCTCCTCAAGCTCAAATTTCTGTTTGTATATATAGTTTTGCTTCCATACTTGGATGACATAGTTGTACTGTTTATGGGATTGTATGGAGGGAGGATGGGTAGTTTGTATGTACCACATGGAATGGAACTTCTCTATGTACCTCATGCTACATGTTTTAGAGAAAGCATTGCTCCAACCATGTTTATTTATATTGAATTTTTCACTCCTTGTGGGATGGACTGTGTACATCTTATGATGACCCTGGAAGAACAATTCATGATGTGTTGGCTTGGTGAACACTTGACTTATGAGGGGGACTTGATCCTTGATGGTGTCACCTATGGAGGAGGGGAAGTATTGCAGCACTCACCCTATCAGTTGCTTAAGGACAAACAACATTTTGGAGGGGAGGACTGTAATATTCCTACTTAGCCTGAGCTAAGAGGAATATACATTTTTGTCTCATTTTCTGTTGCATGAATAAATAAATAAAGGACATGTAAAACTCCTGAAAAGAATGAATAAATCAATGCCCATATGAACAAGGATAAATCTGGGCCATGTAAACAAATCACTTGCAGGTGTGAAAAGGGTTTGAGCTATGAGACTGGGTCAACCTTGACCAAATCTACAGCGCTGTCTAGATACAATGTACCTCATGAAGGGACAACGCAGTTCTAGATGGAGGCCCTTCATGTGAAACGAGCTAATTCATCAAAGTGGTTTAGGGTTTGCCAAGGCTTTCATCTTATAAAAGGAAGGGGGAGGCAGCAAGAGAAGGTTGTTGATTGTGCATATTTCTGAGTATCTTGTCTGTTTAGACAAATACCATTCTCTGCTGTTTAGCTGAGAAGAGTGCTGCATAGCAGTTGGGAGTTCCTATGCAGGGATCCCACCTCTTCCATTGAGGATTTCTTGGAGGAGTCTTGCTGATTTCATCCACTATTAGGCATTTGGCCAAGCTTCTACTTCCAACTGCAACGCAGATCTAGTGAGGGTGTGGTTGCTTTTGTAAGCTGCAGCAAGTGGAGGCTAGATCTAGTCAGATTTAGACCATACTAGTGCCTTTTCTCAGTGAGTGAGTCTTTTATCCTCCTGGAAGAGTGCATTAGCTGTTGAGCTTCAGATTTGTATCTTGGCATCAGGCCAACTCAGTGCTTCAAGCTACAACGCAGTTTCCCTTCCAGGACTGCGTTCTTTTCAGTGGAGGTTTTGCAGGGTGTTTTGATCCCCTTTTTGATGAGAGATCTCTGGTGCTGGGCTTTGCCTTTCACTTTGGTGATCCATGGATTAGGTTGCTAATCCATGTTTTTTATAGATCTGATCTGTTTCTAATGTAAAATCATCTTCAGAAATTTCTGAACAATATTGCAGATCTGCTACTTTAAACTCAGATCTACTCTTTGTATTGCATGATTTGATCAAAACCCCAAGGGGATCTTGTAATAGAGCCTTTCTAGTGTACAGATCTGAAATGGATCTGATCTTTTGTACAATGATCTGCTCTAGATCTGAAGTGTAACATTTAGTTGCTGCAGCTCCATAAAATAACGCTATTAAGCTATTTTGCAGTAAATACATGTGTTGCAACCTTCTTTTCTGAAGATTTCCTTCTTTCTTGTCTTCTATATTCAGTTGTATAATGTAAGAGCATCAATATAAATCTGATTTGCTGCTGTATATTCAAAAGTTGATCTTATTTTATGGCCTCTTGCTCATGCTTTCCAAAACTACGTTATTTCTGAAGCAGTTTGTTGTACATAGCTGCAGCCCCTCTCATTGGGTGTTTTTCAGCTAGACTAGGTGATGGGAGATCTGTTTACCACACCTAGTTTGATTTGTTTTTGCTCTCCTTTTGGATCTAGACCCCAGATCTACTAATCTAAGGGATCCAAGGGCTGCAAACTCATTTCTGTGCACAGATTTCCCAGAAGTGCGTTATTTCAGCAGGGACTACTGTGGATTCCCATTTGGGGATATTACAAAAGAGTAGCAGGAAAGTGCATGAAGTTTCTACCCATGGGAACACTACTTTAAAGGCGCAAGCATACATGAAAACTCTTGTTAGTAGAACTTTAGGTGTCTTTTCGTTATTCTGGCAGCATCATCCATCTCACATTAAAAATGACTCATTCATGCTATGTCTTTTGAGTACCTATAAGTACCTTATGCGTCCAAGAAATTATGCAGGTAATTTAAGTCACTCTGAAAGGTGTCATCCTATGCCTTTAAGGGGCTTCCTGAAGCTGCTCCCCCATCTACCAATTGCAAAAGCAATGATCACAATCTAAAACTAAAATGGTTGGAAACATGGGACTAGAGTTAGTGTAAAATAGGTTTAACTTTTAAGAGGTTAACCCATCGAGGCTATGGACGCCTACCAGCAACGGGTATTGACCTATGATACCACTAGGAAAACCCATTAGGGCTATGGATGCTCGTGGGCAATGGGGCATTCTGCCTAAGGAAGTGTCAACCAAACCAAAGATTTTGTCTACACATATGATGGTCACTCTATAGGGCTACAATAAAAGAGGCTTGCATGGATGAAGTCAACGGTAAAAATGAGCTCCATAAATTTGCTGCTAGAGAAAGGTCTTAAGGTAACCTTGAGTCCTCTATCACTAGTTTTTCATACTATATCTAAGATGTATTATCTTAAGAGTGGGACCATGATCTTAGAAGCCTAATATACTCAACTGTGAAGTTTATCTTTATTACTTGAATGACTGTAAATCTTTTGAGAGTGAAAAAGGGCTGACCAGTTTCCTATGGGGTTTTCATTTGATGAGACTGTTGATACTCTTTTATTTTCCTTTCAAAAGGAGAAGAACAAAATCCCTACTCTCATTTATACAAGACTCTTTGAGCATAAGTGTTGCTAATATTTTGATGAAGTTTATATAAGCAAGGAAATAGAAATATTTGCTATAGAATAGAAATTTTGGTTATACATAGTTGATGAATATTCATAAGTGATCTTTGAAAACTGCTCAATGTTCATGCATTCATGCTAATTGTCATCAAATATTTATTGGAAATTTTAAAAGAATGTAGCATTAGATGTAATTCATGATTATGATCAATTAGTATTTTCATGATCTTATGATTTTCTTTCTCTGTGTTCAGGGTTAGCAATCATAAATTGCGGGTTCACAATTTATTGGCAACCCTTAGATTTTTTTCTTAGCAACTCTCAAATTGGTATCAGAAAGTTTGTAGCCGTTATGCATGAGGACATGCAAACTCTTGAGTTTGGGGGGGAAGCGATCCTCAGATCCCTTCCATATCATCAAATTCGTAGGAGTATCTCTAGCATCCTCAACCAATTCTTTCTTCGGCTTTCATTAGCTTCCATTAGTTCTCAGTGTTGCTCCATTTCATCTTCAAATTTCAGCAATCCACATCATGATTCTGCAGACATTTCCTCACGTTCTGCATAGTTTCCACTTCAGGATGCATTAGAATTCAAAGCAAAGGTAACTTGAGGTAATACTAGTAAAAATATTTTAATTTACCAAGAACTTGAAAAACATGATGTATAACCACTATTACCCACTCCACACTCCATTATGCATTATCACAACTACTCAGTAAACCCTCCTTCTTCATTCCACTTGTCATATTGAACAATATACACTGATGATAAGAACAAGAAATGAAAAGGAAATATGTGGTATACAAATACAAAGTAACGTAGTGTCTTAAGTCATCTTAAAGAGGATGAAATCATTGTCGTTTATCCAAACAAAGAACCACAAAGTAAATATTGGTCTTAAAATTGATGTAAGATACGAAGTATAAAGACATCCAAGTTCATACGACCACCATTCACCATCACTTTGATGCCCTATCCACCGCTTATCCTCCATCTGTGGCAATTTCCAAAGTGTCGCTCCACAAGAACCAACACCTACACAAAGGAAACAATGTCACATAAATCTATAAGCAAAGTATCATAAGTTCTTCACCTTGTTTGCATGATGACATGAAAATCCTTGGGTTTGGGGGAGTGTTGGGCTCTAGTTTTGTCATATTTTATGCTATATGAATACACTCATCATTACGCTTTCTCCCCACATTTCTTCAATAATATATCCCTAATTACACCATAAACCTCCATTATCTCTTGTTATTCATCATCCTATGTGGTTAATACATAATTTTCCATATTTTTAGTTATTAAAACGACGACTATACAATAGTTTTGCTGATGATATTTTAATTATATGTTTCTATGTCCAAACAAGATGTTCCTATAGTTAGTCTGATACTCCAACTCATCCGGTACCAGACTGTGCTCATCCGGTACGAGACTATAAAAATAGTAAAAATCTCAAACTGCCAATTTGCGCCTTGATTTGCGTGCAAATGGAAAAAGATCTTTCCAAATGGCCAAATGGGTTTCGAGAAAACATAGCCAGCTACAAAGCCCAGAAATGTTTTCTAAAAATTCACAAAGGATAGAGAGATATCAAAGGGTCTTTGACCCAAATTTGTAATTTCTACATAAAAGCCCAGATTTCTGAGATTTCATTCTAAAAATTGTAAAATTGGTTTTAACCAAAATTTGAGTTGGGGGAATTCAATTTTATCCATTCCTCCATGGATTTCATGTATAAATAAGCCTCATAGGGCTGTGAGAGAGGAGAATTTGTCATTAGGATCATTTTTTTGTAATGGAGGAGGAAGAGAGTTATGATTTCATTGTTGTAATTTGAGCTTAGTTTTCAATATATGGAAGGTGATTGATTCCAGATTTGTGGTGCATCCTTGGAGTTCATTTGAATTGCCTCTAGTAGCAATTGCCAGCTTGGGTGGGCCCCTCAAGATTGGTAATATGCTGCTCATTGTATTTTTAATTTGAATTTATTATTTGCTCTGTTTACATGCATCTAGTATCATAGATTTCTTTAGAAAACATATTTCTCGGGTTGTATGTTAGAATTATTACTTTCAATTTTGAAGAATAGGAAAGGTTAAGACAAGAGATCTCACCACTCAACTTCATGTGCCATTAAGTGAAGACTCTTGTGATATCTAACATTTCCTGTGGTTTGTTTTATTTAGTTGAATTTGGTTTTCTCATAGCTTAGCTAACCATTATAGGAATCTATTGAAGGACAAAAAAACTGAAGTAAGCTACTCAGGATCGATCACACATAAAAGACTATGATCTGAGCCTTTATAGCACAAGTTATTTCTGTGTCCTAGTGATGAATCCTTAGTGGTAATTTCCTGCAGTTTGTTTTACTTTGCTCATATTGTCACCGACTTAAGATTAGGCTGGACTAGGCTCCAATCCTGCATTTCCTGTGCTTGCACCTCTAAGTCTACGACTCCCTGGTCGACAATTTAATGTTGGGAATTAATAGTGTATATATTTAGCCCGACACACCTACCAGTTGAGGGATGTACCATGGACATGTCACCCTCTTTAGAGGTTGAAGCCACCTAGTAGGGTCCTTGATTAACCCCCTATTGAGGTTGGAGACATTTGTACATGCCAAAGCCCACTATGGAAGGGCATGCGACCATGAAGTGCCCCATTGGTTCCATGACTACTAAGCTCTTTTACTTGATTATTTTGATGATTTGTTGTATTGGAGGGCAAGGAGATGCATTGAATCTTATCCAGGATTGCAGGTGGGTCTACATTTGGGGCTTGGTCTCCCTATATGGGGTCCTAACCCTCTAGAGGGCCACATTGGGACTTGTAGGGTGAGCGTTGAGAGCCATGGGCCTCCACCATAACAGAGAGTACTTCATGGATCTCCAACATCACTCATTGATCGCTTGTTTCCGCCTTTTGGATGAGGATGATGCACCTGGTTCACCATGCCCAATCGACTCGACACTTGCACCATATACTTGGCAGATGTTCCAGGGTCCAGAGGATGTCTCTTGCTGTAGAGCGAGGGATTACGTTATCATCCTAGCACTTACAAATGGTCTACAAGCATTTTCGATTCACTTGGAGACACATAAGGATGTCCTTGTGCCCCCACACTCACTTGGGAGCACCACAGGTTATTGTTTGAAAAACAAGGGGCCAACCCCTTGTCCACTATTTTTGGAGTCCATTTTCACATCATGGTAGCCCTTGGACTTCATTAGGCCTCTTCAAATGCCTAATGACTCACTATATTGATCATTCTGCCCTCTTGAGAGGCTTATTCTTATGTTATTGAGCTATTTTGGTGGGCTTGTCACCAAAAGTATTGTTATTATGCACATTATTTTATTTTAGGGGCATTATTAGTCCAAATTAGACCATTTAAATCCCTTAGAGGATTATATAAATAGAAGTGAGATGATTCATTTTCATCATCATCGCTTGGATTTGGTTATTAACTCTTGTGAAATTTTCGCTATCCTTTTTGGAGCACAAGTTTGGATGATTATGGATGAATTTTGATGTTTGAATCTCTCTCTTGTCTTGGAGCTTCATTATTGGCATACTTTGATGATTAGATATACTCTTTTGTACATCTAAGTGCTCTTTTCATGTTTATTCTTGTTATTTACTTTTTTCACATGAATGTTGTTGGGATTTTCGCTATACAACTCATAAATTTAGTGCTTTTCTATACGAATTGGTGGAAATTGTGATATTTTATCTCGTCGCATCATGCCATGGGCCATGTATGAATGGGTGAATGTTCCTAGAGATAATATGTGATAAATACGTCTCGATAAGTCATCAATTATTGCAAATCAAAGTACAAAGTTCTTGAAGCAACTATTCTCATGCTTTAATGCCATGCGAAGTTGCTTGAAGGTCTCTTTGATTGAGTCAATCCTTTCCAAACAATAAATTCTCCTTGACTCCATTTCTCCCAAAGGACAAGCCATTAATCCTCCATAGATGATCACTTTCAAAGCTTATTTCTCTCACCTCTCCTTCTCTCTCTAGGCCTAACCTCCATAGGTCACCTAGGGCATCAATTATGTCATGTTCTAGCCATTAAAAGACTTCGATCTCTTGCCCTCTACTGTGTCATGGTTTCCTCTAGAGGCTCACCAAATTTCTCGAAATTTTGACGGTGGGATCTTAAGATATTGCAAGCCCTAGGCCAAGGATCGTCTCTTGCCCTAGGGTTCCCTTCGCTAGTGACCTCCTTTGGATCATGCATTGTATTCCAAGGATTTCTATCCATTGATCCTCTTCTCTTCCATAATTAGGTCAAGACCCGCCTTGAGTGACCAATTCCACCTCCTTGACCTAATTCTGGGTCCACTCGGTCTTGTGTGGTCCCACAACTTTACAAGTCCAATTTCACAAAGATCACATAAAGACCAATTCCCCACAAGGATTTCTAGTCCTAGGAATCATCTCTACAAGATATACTCTCAAACCCTAGCCCTAAGGATCCTCTTAGCCCTTCCTAGAGAGCCTATCACCTTGCTTATAAAGCAAGCAACCCATCTAATTGAGTCTCTCTTGTGAATAGGCCTAGGAATCACTTCCTTATCGTATCATTGACTATATATTCTTGTGATCCCTCATATACTAGGACTCCTCCCATAGGGGAAAGTACATAAAGTGCAAGGAGCCTTAACTAAGGTGATAGTGGGCTATTGCTCCATTATTTCCATAGACCTAGTAGTTTCTCTATAGGAACCCCTCCTAGGACCCTTGCTAGTTTGAGCATTAATAGGCTCCTCACATGAAATCCAACAAAACTCAGAAAAATCTTAAGCTGAATCCACGAGTCACTGAAGCCCTAAAAACTGTGCATAGCCTTTCTCAGACTGCCAGTGAGCTACAAGAATTGATCTTTAGTAAAAAAATGCACTATTTTCCCAAAGGGAAACACCTCCAAACCCCAGCGAAATTCCTTCCTGAAACTCCTGGCCAAAATAAGCTCCAATATCTGACATACCATTGCTGCTCAACCTCTGCGTAGAAAATAGCCAGTAAACCCCAGCACAGGTCCAAAGAAAGGGAATTTCTTCCCAGTAATCTCCAACACTTTCAACTTGTAAATTTCCACAAAAAACTTGGCTTTTTCCAAGGAAAATTTCCACAAAATAGCCAACTTGGAAGACAAAAAATGCTAGCTCCACAAACACCAACGAATTCGTTCACTGCACCCTCCAAAAACTCGCAGAGGCTGAAGAAACACTGCAAATTCCTACACAAAATACTAAAATTTGCCCACAATCTCTCTCCTTGAGTGGCACTAGAAGTCCCATGAAGGAGAACTAGAATTCCCGCTTGGAAATTCCTTGTGTTAAACAACACTGGTTGACTTGGCTAAGCCACTCAAGCAAACTCTCGAATTCTTAAATGAAATGCCAAGAAGATGGCAAAATGAGGCTCTTCCCTTCCTTTTATAATTGTTGCTCAACCTTACATGTGGGCTCTACCAATTCGATCCCCTTGCTTAACTCTCTTTCATGTGGTTCGATTTCTTCTAGGGAATTCGATTTCCCTTCTTAAGTGACCCCCATGACTAATCATCACTTATTTTTCCTTGTTTCTCCTAAGTTTAACCTTTATTTCTTATCAAAATTTAATTTGAGCCTCCACAACTTGATTCTCCTAAGTTTTATTTATCAAATATTATATTAATTGCCAAAATTGCAAAATTGAGGATTTCCTTAGCAAAATTATAAATGGGGGACATGACAATCATCCTCTCTCAAATGTTGATTGTCCTCAAGCAATTGCGATGATGGATGCTAGAAAATGTGTTCTTCCTCCCAAGTAGCATTCTCCTCTAGTAAGTCTTTCCACCTAGCAAGATTTTCCCTAATCATCTGGTTCCTGAGTCTTTTTTCTTGCAAGATGCATGGAACACATTATGCACCTTGCTTCCTGGAGAAATCTCTAGCTCATAAGCCACCTCTCCAACTCGCTTGATCACCTTATACAATCAATAAAAATAGGGTTTGAGCTTCTTGGCTCCCTACTAATTCAATGTGGACTGTCTGTATGGTTGGAGACGTAGGAACACTAAATTTCTAACCTCAAAATGCCTCTCCACACAGTGCCTGTCTACATACATGTTGTACTGGTTTTGCGTTGTCTACAGGTTGTCTTTGAGATCCCTCAAGATATCCTGGCTCTCCTGTATCCAATCCTTTGCCCTTGGGGCTCGGTTGTCTCCAAAAATCATGTTAGCAAAAGATAATGCATCATAACCATAAAGAGCACGAAAAGGTGACATACTGATAAACATATGGTGAGTGGTGTTGTAGTAGTACTCTCCCATGTGAAGCCACTTTAGCCATGCACGCTATTGCGCCATCACATAATTCCTCAAATATCCCTCCAACCATTTATTCACAATCTTTGGCTGTTCATCTGTCTGCGGGTGGTAGCTAGTACTAATAGTGAGTTCAGTGCCCACCAATCTGTATAACTCCTGCCAAAACCGCCTCATAAATATTCTGCCTTGATCATTGACTATGGTCTTGGGAAGGCCATGCAACCTGAACACCTCTTTGATAAAGAGTTCGACTATCTGCGATGTTAAGGATCTGGAAGGAATGGCGAAGAAATGAGATAACTTGGTCAATCTGTCCACAACCGCATGTATGCAATCACGCCCTTGCACAACTGGTAGTCTAGTGATGAAATCCATGGATACGCTCTTCCACTTCCTCTTCGGGATCAAAAGTGGCTGAAGTAGTCTAGCTGGATATGTATGCTCCCCCTTATTCCTCTGACAAACATCACGCTCCCGTACATGTCTCAGAACATCTTCCTTGAGGCCTCTCCAAGCAAAACACTCAATGGTCCAGTAGGATTAGAAAAACCCCCGATGGCATACTAAAGGTGAGTCGTGTGCCGCATGCATAATCCACTCCCTCAAACTGTGAGCTTGACACCAAGTATATCATGTCCTTATAATATATGACCTCATCAATCACTTGATACCTGTCATCCACAAAAGTACCATCCAAGGTCACACATGGCTATCGATCCTTGGAGTACTCTACTAACAACTACACCTTCCAATCCTAGGTGATGTCCAGAAGTGAGTGTGTTGCGGGCCTCTTAGATAGTGCATCTGTTACCACATTATGCTTGCCCTTGATGTACTCAATCTCAAAATCAAAGGCCTGTATCTTACTCACCAACTTCTATTGCCTCTCCTCAAACCCTCAAACCCTCTATTTGATGAACGTCCTAGGGTAATGTCTTCAAACACTGCCTGATGCTTCTCTAGTAGTGCCAAAATGTCTGGATATGGTCGCCGTTGATTCCCTGTCTCAGAAATGCACAACTCTATTGCCCATGCTATGTCCCCACGCCTTGAGTCTGTTATGAATATAATTCATAACAAATATAATTAATATAGTTATTAATAGTTAATAGGGATTATGTAAGTAGTCATTAAGTTAGTCAAAGGGCATGTCTAAAAGACATGCCCATTCATGAAAGGTCACTTGCGTAGCTATATAAGTAGGGCCTCATTGTAACATTCTATCATCTCATCTTTTATCAATAATAATATATACTTTTTCAAGTTTACCAAAGTTTTTACACTCCATTGGTATCAGAGCAATCGCTCTTCAGGATCTGTGTGATCACTACTGCTGCCACCTGCTTTCCGGTTTCATTACCCTATCACAACCAGAACACCGTTATCAACCCCCGCACACCCTCACCTTCATCATAGCAGCAATCTTCTCCCCAAGAAGGAAGCAACTACGCCACAGTTAGCTACCTTCAGCTGTTACATGCGGTGCCTCGAAAACGCTGTCACTCGATGTCTTCATCAATGATGATGGCCAATTTACAACTTCAAGACCCGACAAATCGGATAGATAGACTAATGTTGAAAATCCGTAATGAGTCCAGAGACAATCATAACAAACTAATGCAGAAATTAAATGACATGATAAAAATAGTTGAGAATATTGAACCTAGTCAACAGAACAATTCAGCTGATTCAAAGAATTTAGATCATAATCATGAAGAATCACTATATTCTAAAGAAGGTTTTGAAGAGTCAGATGCAACTCAATCCATTGACACAACACCAAAAATTGTTGAAAACATTGTTTCTGAACAAAAAAACCTTTCATCATCAGTTCTACAAGAACGTGAAGAAATGGATACAATTGAAGACACCAACACAGCACTGGAAACTGTGTCGACCTTTGCTGATGAACAACAAAGTATTTCATCTTCAATGTTGAAAGAAAATTGTGAAGAAACAAAAAAAGAAGAAGCTGATTTTAATAAAGAGGAAGACATTGTTGGTGACAATGAGGAAAAAGACATCTCGACTTTCTTAGTTGATGGGGACTATGACTGGAAGGGAGAATCTCACCATAAGTCAGCCACAAAGTTTCTACACACAGAAAATAGTTCACATCTTCCTATTCTTGATGAATGTGGTATTACTATATCACTAAAGCAGAAGAAAATGGATAGTAATTCAGACAGCAAAAGCCAGAAACTTGAATGTAGTGACCAGTCGGAAAACAGGACTTCAATCAGTAATAACATCCTTGGACACCTTGGAGACCTTTGCGATGACATTGTGTTGGGTGAAGTGGTCACTCAACTTCCATGGTATAAGCGTCCGGCCCTTAAGCTGCTCAGTCGATGGTGGGCTCATTCCATGACACACTCCTTCCCATATTATGCCTGTCTCCAAAATCCACGAACTCTTTCCAAGTCCCAAGTTTTCTTCCACACTCCAAGTGTCCCTCCGTATAAAACCTTCTGCATATGGGTTTACAGCGACGATGAAGGCACTTTGCGGAATCTTCCAGTATCGGAGGTCCCTGAAGAATCAAGAAGACATGTAGAATTTGTGCTCGATGGTAATGACGAACGTATATATTGCTTTGCGCCCCTCAATAATCACTACGATGTGAGCGTGGTGGATCTCAGAGACGACAACATTCGGTGGAAGAAACTCCCGCAATTGCCCTTCATGGAGGGCCACCATGTGTTGAGTTGTCGTTCCTTTGACAATGGTGGGCGTTGGACAACTTATGATGTTGTATGGATCCCAAATGACATTTACCATGATGATTTTTCTATGAGCACACTACACGCAAGAAACGACATAACTGAATTGGAATTCCAATGGCAACCTCAATTGGGTATCACTAGTGATTTAATCGATAAATTACTTGGCAATAACTCAGAGGAGTCACCCACAGTAAATCTAGTAATTGACCTACTGTTAAATTCTGATGGTAGAACTCCCAAATGTTGTTACTGCATATGTGAGGCCAGCGAATATAATACATTTGACAACGATACTTCGGAAATCCCTGAGTATTTGTTGATGCAGCTCGAGGATGACAGGCTTAGTCCCAAACAACAAAGCAGTAAGTCAATTTTATATTACGTGATTTCTTCTGTAGAAGCAGGGGTTCGTGAACTGAACATTTTCAAGCTGAAGTTAGATGATGAGAACAGTAGGAGAATTGGAGAGTTAGAATGGAATGCATTCTTGAACACCTGGGTTCCTGTTCCTATCTTTCAACGTATGGAAGAAACAACAACAAGAGTTTCTTCGGAGAATTTTTTGGAATGGGAGAAAATTAGGTTTAAGATTGACCAGGTTGTGGATATCGACGAGATCAAAGTGGCACCAAAGAGTGATCTCCTAGTCTACACTAACTTCCATGGACAAATTGCGTAAATTCTACAGCCACCGACGGGTGTTCCCAATACGTCAGATTTGTCACCTAAATTCTCGGAAGAAGGAAGACAATTATTTTATTATGTTATGTTTCTACAACAAAGGCAGATCGAAAGGTACTCTCCGGACTAACAAGGAGAATGGTGGGGTCACTGAACTAAACTAACAGTTAAAAATTATTCCGTCTATGGGATATCGAGGAAACCCTTGAGAGCAATGCAAATATGGAGTAAGTCATGTCGTGTGCGGTGAGACATGCCTTTTCGGTTAATTTTCTTTTTTTAAACATATTTAATGAAATATTAAATTGAATATATAACTATATTATATAATATAATATAATATGTATATTTAATTTTAAAAAAATAAAAAATTATTAATTTAATTAATTTAATATTAAATAATTAAATTAATTAAAACAAAAAAATTAGTTTCAGAATCAACATTACAAAAGAGACTTCAACAAAGGTCGGGTACCAGTGCTCAATGACGTGCCAAGCAGATAATCCCAAGTGGCAAAATTGTCGAAAAATTAAGCTTCGAGGACAAAGCTTTTCGAGAGGAAGGCAATGTTATGAATATAATTCATAACAGATATAATTAATATAGTTATTAATAGTTAATAGGGATTATGTAAGTAGTCACTAACTTAGTCAAAGGGCATGTCAAAAAGACATGCCCATTCATGAAAGGTCACCTTCCTAGGTATATAAGAAGGGCGTCATTGTAACATTCTATCATCTCATCTTTTATCAATAATAATATATACTTATTCAAGTTTACCAGAGTTTTTACACTCCAGAGTCAACCTCCATCTTGTGTGTTGATATTGTCTATGGTGGATATGAGTGCATGCCCCTCAATAATACTGGTCTCCCATCTGGTCCCATGAACTCCAACTCTTATTACTTCTAATCAGTGGTGTCCGACACATAAACCACAAAGAAATGATCTGTCATCATGTAATTCCCCATGGTTAGTGTCAAGCTCAGAACATATCTAGTGCACTACATCGTTTGATCTATTGGAACAAGCACTGGAAATCCCTCAAAACGCTTTGTGCATATACCTATCCACTCCACCATTTGAGCATCAATAAAATTGTGGGTAGCCCCACTGTCCACTAGCACGAAAGCACGTTGTCCCTGCATTGTGCCTCTGATACGTAGGTTCAAATACTTCGGGACTCCCTGAAGCGAAGCAATAACTCCTCCAGTAGGAAAAAGTGGTCCTCCTCCTTGTGGTGGTGGTCCACCTCCTATGGAATGGGGTCCTCCATCTCCTGTGTCAATCTCCTGCTCCATCTCATCATCGGTCCTGCTATCTGAATATACCTCAATGTAATGTGCCTTGGCGTTGGCACACTTGTACCCCGGTGCCCACAACTCCTAACATATGAAGCACAATTTCCTCCTTCGGAGGTACCCCTAGTCTCATCATCTAGCTGCCCTCGCCTAATATCTCTATGCATCGGTCTAGTGTCTCGTCCCCCCTGTGAAAATTTCTTAACCTAAGAAATGTTACGGTTAATTCTTGATTTACTTCTCCTACTTGAATAAATCCACAAGTTATTAATCTGAATATTCAGAATTAACATCAAAGTAAATACATATAACAACCTACACATACAGATCAATGACTAAATAACATGCTCATAGACAAAGTGACACACAAATTTTTTGGAAAAATTTCCCCGGAAAAACCCAATGTGGGAAAATCGGGGCAACTAGCTCTGGAGGGTTTTAATTATTATGTAGAATCTAAGTACAACAATCCTGGGCACTGAAAACTAGTTCACCCGACAGAGAAATAAAATGGCAACAATACCTCTATCCTCGGAGACAGAAAATATGGCTGATTCACACCCTCAAATGGGATTTACAGAACTGCAGCCCTTTTTAGCCCTCTCGAAGCCCCAGTGTTGCTTTAAAGCCCTCTATGTCAGCCTCTGTGCTGCTTAGGAAGGGCCTGCGTCATCCTAGAAGGGCTTACGCTGCCCCTGCACTGCCCTAACTGGGTCTGCGTTAGCCCTGCGTGGCTCCCGCTGCCTCTTTGCTGCCCCTGCTGGGCTCTGGCTGGACTACGTAGCACTTGGATGCCTCTGCCTTGGTGTAGAATGCTGTTTCTCTGCCCTCATTGTACTCTTGGCCTGGGATCAAACCATCCCCCTCACAAATACTGCCCTTCACTACAACTGAAACACTTATGAAATTATTAGCAAACCATGCCCTAGAATCTCAGCTTAGCTTCAGTGCTCCACCAATGTGTGTGTTCTCGAACTGACCCGAACCCTTCTCTTATACTTTTCTCGTTGAAACATCAATGGCCGTGATCTAATCTCTAATCGACGGCTAAGATTAGAAGCTGCTTGATCCGCGTCACTTAAGTCATTCTCATCACATGTTTAATTTAATTCACTTTAATCTTTTAATTTTTCCTAAGTTAGACTTAGGGTCCTTAATTAAAAAGATTAATTAATTAAATATCTCTTAAACCTAATGGAATTTCTTTAAACGCTTTCTGGGTCTTGGAGATCTCATGTACTCCAGCTTCTCCACAAAATTTGGGAGCTAGAGCACATTCGATGCTACCACAAAATCTCAATACTCCCTCTTAGCGAGCAATGTGCTCTAACACTATACTTCACCCTAAAGTACTGCTCTGATCTTTGGCATCAGTCTTCACGCTAATGCTTGGCCCGCTGCAAGGCCGCCCCTCATCACTGCGCTACTACTGCTATCTGTACTGCTGCCCATGACTCTTCCACCGTCACTGCTGCATGTGTATTGCAGCTCCCTCTCAAATTGCTGCATCGTGCTGCCAATTGCTGCGCTGCAACTTAGTTGTTGAGAGTAAGCAACTGAAGGACCCCTAACCAATGACAGACAAGTCAGTCAGGCTGCATCTCATCACTGAAGCTCCATAGGTTGCTGCTCTACGTTGTCCTCTTGAAGCCACTGTGCTATTGCAGCTCTGCACTGCGTAAGCATGCCTCCTCTGCGTTGCTGAAGTCACATCAACCCCTCTGCGCTACTGCCTATACGTTGCTGCTGCCTTTGCTCTTCGCTGCTCCCTCTATAGCGTCCCAACCTTTGCCTATGCTTCATCTGTGATCTTTGCACCCATTGCTCCAGTCATTCCTTGCTACTGTATTAAGGCTCCCGTAGCTCGGATGTGATCCAAGAGTTGGGCTACTCAAGGATCCCGCCACCACTCTGTAACTGCTCTACAGATCAATATCACCCCACCTCCGTGGTTCATTAGTGCTCATGGCTACGTCATCATCGGAGCCATCGTCTGTTACCACAACCTTGGAACTAGAAGCTTCGTTGTCCTTCTTCGTTTGAGGACAATTGTTGGCAAAGTGTCCAAGTTCGGCACATTGGAAATATTTGATCTTAGATAGATCACGCTTCCTTTTCCCTTGCTGTTTCTTAGATGTCAGAGCTGCATCTTCCTCTACCTCCTTCTTTACCTTGCTCGAGTCGGTATTGGTCTGCCTCTTGGTCATTCAGTGGATCTCCTCTTGTCAGAGGATAGCCCACATATTGTCCCAGTTTGGAAGGTCCACTCTGCCCAAAATGCTTTGGACAAATGTTTCCCAGTCCTCTGTGACTGCATTTTGAGCAGTCCTCACCATGAAATCATCCTCCACCTTGACCCCCATGGCAGTCAGTTGATCCTGAATTGACTGCAACCTGAAGAGGAAAGGATCGTTTTCCTCTCCCTTGGACATCATTAATAACCTCAGCTGGTTCTCCAGTAGCATCTTTCCCTAGACGGATTTCCCTTGATACAGTGTGGTTAATGCTTTCCACATCTCATTAGCCGTATTCTTCTCGGCTATGTGTGGTACCACATGATCTTTAACCCCGTCCATGATGAAGCGCTTGGCATGTGCCGCTACTTCATTATGCTTTGCTAGGAGAAGAGCATTTGTTGGTGTAGCCAAGACTTTTTATACATGCTCCCTCAAGCCGTATGCCTCCAGGACAACCACGATTCTGGCCTTCCAAATAGCAAAGTTGGACAGGCTGTGCAACCTATCGTGATCACGCAGTTCGTGTGGCGCCATCTGCTCTGATCTCTGTCGGAACAGATGTTCCTTGCCGCGCTTTTGGTTTTAGAAACTCGGATCTAGGGTCCTCGGCGAGAAAGGCACTCCCTGCTCCCTCTAACAATTGATTTCCTCCTTGGAAATCTGCTAAACACAACGAATCAACTCTCTTTGATCACCCTACGATCAATCCTTAGATTTATTTTGGTGAGAAATCTGTTGAGCAACTGTTTTCCTCCCACTTTTTGTCAACTTAGCTCAGGCACTATTCTGCATTGGTAGAATCTCCACCTCACTAGCAACTACTGAAGATCTGAAGCTCTGTTTCCAGCCCACGACAAATCTGCACAACACTCGACTGGACTGCGTCACCCTGGCTGGCCTCTGTGTGAGCAGATTGGCTCAGCGCAACGACTGCGTAGCACAGGCTACTCCTGCGTCCCTCTGGAAGGTACTACGCTGTCTCTGCGTCACCCAGCTGGGACTGCATTGCCCTCTGCGTGGCTCTTGTTGCCATTGCGTCCTTCTGGTGCTGCGCTGCCCTCTCCTCATTCTCTGCTGCTTTAGTTGCTCTCTGCAGCACAAATTTCTTCAGCTGATTTGCTGGAGATCCATCTTGATTTTCAATCGCTCCGATACCATGTGAACATTTCTTAACCTAAGATCTTACTATTAATTCTTGATTTACTTCTCCTATTTGATTAAATACACAAGTTATTAATCTGAATATTCAAAATTAATATCAAAGTAAATACATATAACAGCCTACACATACAGATGAACGACTGAATAACATGCTCATAGACAAAGTGACAGATTTTCTGGACAAATGTCCTCGGAAAAACCCAATGCAGGAAAGCCGGCGCAATTGGCTCTGGAGGGTTTTATTTATCATGCAAAATCTAAGTACAACATTACTGGGCACCAAAAACTGGTTCACCCGACAGAGAAATAAAATGGCAGCAATACCTCTATCCTCGGAGACATAAAATATGGCTGATTCACACCCTCAAACAGGATTTACAGAACTGCAACCCTTTCTAGCCCTTTGGAAACCCCAGCACTTCTCTGAAGCCCTCTACGTCAGCCTGACTGGCCTGCATCAGCCTCTGCACTGCTCAAGAAGGGCCTGCGTCACCCTAGAAGGGCTTAAGTTGCCCCTGCACTGCCCTAACTGGGCCTGCATCAACCCTGCGTGGTTCCTGCTACCTCTGCTGGGCTCTGGCTGGACTGCGTAGCACCTGGCTGCCTCTACACTGGTCTGGAATGCTGCTTCTCTGCCCTTGTCGTACTCTTGGCCTGGGATCAAACCATCCCCCTCGCCAATACTATCCCTCGCTACAACTGAAACACTTCTAAAATTCTTAGCAAACCACACCCTAGAATCTCATCTTAGCTTCAGTGCTCCGCCAATGTGTGTGTTCTCCAACTGACCCCAACCCTTCTCTTATACTTTTGTCATTGAAACATCAACGATCGTGATCTAATCTCTAATCGACGACTAAGATTAGAAGCTGCTTGATCCGCGTCACTTAAATCATTCTCATCACATGTTTAATTTAATTCACTTTAATCTTTTAATTTTCCTAAGTTAGACTTAGGGTCCTTAATCAATAATATTAATTAATTAAATATCTCTTAACCTGATGGAATTTCTTCAAACGCTTTCTAGGTGTTGGAGATCTCATGTACTCCAGCTCCTCCACAAAATTTGGGAGCTAGAGCACATTCAATCGTACCCTAAAATCTCAACACCCCTTGGGGTGCAGTGTGCGTGGCAAGTATAGGGGCCTTTGTTTTAGGCAAGGCATCAACCATATTTCTGGCCCTCGAAATGGTATCCTGCGGTGTAGTAGGCCTATAAGCCCTCACCCAAGGGATCAACTAGCCCCATGGTGAACAACATGATCAACTGGGTCTCTGAAATATCTGTAACCATCATGGCCAAACACTAGAACTCCACTTTATACGCTTCAGGACTACCAGTTTGTCTCAAATGTGCCAATTCCCTAAAGCGCAACTCTGGATCCTTCCTATCAAACCTCTCAATCAACCTTTTGCATCTCATGATTCAACTGTCCTCCTCTATAAGATGTCCTAGCCCCGGTTTTACATCTCTCCTTGAGGTGAATAAACTCCCTAAGAGACATGGCACGCTGAACCCCAGTGTCTAACCCCTCATATTCATCAATCCCCGTCTCCACGAAATGCACCAACTTTGCAACAGGATCTGATTCCCTCTCTCTCTTTGTTTCCTCCATGAAATGCGGCAGAGTGGGACGACTACCCCGACCATGTGTAGGAGTATGCGACTACTGGAATGGACACCCTTTTGTGTGATGGATTCCTCCTCCCACTCAAGAGCCTTCATCACCATTGTGTTCGTGCTCAGGGTGGTTTTGAACTTGAAGACCGATTACTTGTTGCATCATGTCCATCATTAATTGACCCTACCTTAGCATATGCTAATTTACCTTCAACAACTCCTCCATAACTTGGTTCTGTCCTCCTTGCCTAGGTTGTTCGTTCTCTCCATTTCCATCCCGACCCTCCATGTGTATTTAGACGTTATCACGCTCTATATTCGAGAAATGATCAGGTTCTTCTACTCTTCTGCATCCTCTTCCTCTACCTCTGCCTCTGCTTATGGTACGACAGACTATTCCAATAAAGGGTCTAGTCATCAACTGCTTTTATGCCCAAAGCTGGCCAAGAACATGCTCTGATACCACTATAATATCCCAAACTAGGAAATGCAATTTATATCAAAAACATGCACTAAGCTACATCAATAAATCCAACCATGCAAGCATAATTTTACACGCAGAAATAAATCAATAAACCATAGAATAACAACAACAAATCTGAGCCTTTTTGTTAAATATTTCTTGGAGTGGAGTATGATAAAGTATAATGATAGAACCCGAGCTTGCTACTCCAAGCATGTAATACCCAGGTGAATATCTAAGCAAACTCCAACTGAAAAAGGCCCAATCTGTCCAAACGAACTACGCAGAAAGTTACTGCTGCTGGAGGCAAACTCTGAAATGAACCCTAAACAATGCTCCAAAAATTTTGAAAAATTAGGAGAAGGCTCCTCACACCCAATTCAACAAACCCAAAAAAATCTCAGGTTGAATCCACCGGTCACTGAAGCCCCAAAAACTGCGTGTAGCCCTTCTTAGTTTGCCAGTGATCTACATGAATTGGTCTGCAGTAAAAAAAGGCACTATTTTTCGAAAGGGAAACTCCTCCAAACCCCAACGAAATTCCTTCCTCAAACTCCCGGCGAGAATCAACTCCAATATCCGGCACAACACTGCTGCTCAACGTATGTGTAGAAAATAGGTAGTAAACCCTAACACAGGTCCTAAGAAATGGAATTTATGGCCACAAATCTCCCGCACTTTCAACTCAAAAATTTCCACAAACAACTTGTCCTCCAAGGAAAATTTCCCCAAAATAGGCAACCCGGAAGACAACAAATGCTAGCTCGACAAACACCAACTAATTCCTCCACTGCATATTCAATAAACTCGCACAAGCTGAAGAAATATTGCAAAATCGCACACAAAATACTAAAATATGCTCATAATCTCTCTCCTTTAGTGGCACTTGAAGTCCCCTAAAGAAGAATTGGAATTCCCGCTTGGAAATTCCTTGTGCTAAACAACACTGGTTGACTTGGCTAAGCAGCTCAAGCAAACACTCCAATTTTGAAATGAAATGCCAAGAAGATGCAAAAATGAGGCTCTTCCCTTCCTTTTATAATTGTTGCTCAACCTTCCTTGTGGGCTCCACCAATTCGATCCCCTTGCTTAACCCTCTTGCATGAGGTTCGATTTATCCTAGGGAGTTCAATTTCCCTTCTTAAGTGACCCCCACAACTTATCATCACTTAATTTTCCATTTTTCTCCTAAGTTTAACCTTTATTTCTTATCAAAATTTAATTTGAGCCTCCACAACTTATTTCTCCTAAGTTTTATTTATCAAATATTATATTAATCGCCAAAATTGCAAAATTGAGGATTTCCTTAGCGAAATTATTAATTGGGGACATGACAGTCCTCCCCTCCCAAATGTTGGTTGTTCTCAAGCAACAGCAATGTTGGATGCTGTAAAATCTGTTCTCCCTCCCATGTAGCATCCTCATATGGTAAGTCTTTCCACCTGACAAGATATTCTCTGATCGTCTAGTTCCTGAGCCTTCATTCCCTCTTGTAATATGGCTTCAAGTATCAAAATTAAATGACCTCATCATCCAAGGGTGGCAACTTTGTTGCAGTCGTAACCTGTTGTCCCAAGGCCTTTTTTCAGGCAAGACACATTGAACACATTATGCACGTTGCTTCTTGGCAGAAGCTCTAGTTCATAAGCCACCTCTCGAACTCGCCTGATCACCTTATATGGTCCATAAAAACGGGGTTTGAGCTTCTTAGCTCCCTTTTGCTTCAATGCAGATTGTCTGTATGCTTGGAGACCTAAGAACATTAAGTCTCCAACCTCAAAACACCTCTCCACACAGTGCCTGTCTGCATACATCTTGTACTGGTTTTGCGCTATCTCTAGGTTGTCTTTGAGAGCCCTCAAGATATCATGGCTCTCTTGTATCCAATCCTTTTCCCCTGGGGCTCGACTGTCTCCAAAAGTCATGTCAGGAAAATATAATGCATCATAACCATAAAGAGCACGAAAAGGTGACATATAGACATATGGTGAGGGGTGATGTAGCAGTATTCTCCCACATGAAGCCACTTCACCTATGCGCACTCTTGCGTCGTCAAATAATTCCTCAAATATCCCTCCAAACATTTATTCACAAGCTTTGTCTGCCCATATGTCTGGGGGTGGTAGCTAGTGCTAAGAGTGAGCTCAGTGCCCACCAATCTGAATAACGTCTGCAAAACTTCCCCCCATAAATTTACTATCTTGATAACTGACTATGGTCTTGGGAAGACCATGCAACCTGAACACCTCTCTGAAAAAGAGGTTGGCTATCTGCGATGCTGAGGATTTGGAAGAAATGGTGAAGAAATGAGCAAACTTGGTTAGTCTGTCCACAACCACATATATGCAATCACGCCCCTGCACAGCTGGAAGAACACTGATGAAATCCATGGATATGCTTTCCCACTTCCTCTCTGGAATCAGAAGTGGTTGAAGTAGACTAGTTGGATATGTCTGGTCCCCCTTATTCCTATGACAAACATCACACTCCTGTACATGTCTCAGAACATCCTCCTTGAGGCCTCTCCAACAAAAACGCTCCTTGATGGTTTGGTAGGTTTAGAAAAACCCTCGATGGCATGCTAAAGGTGAGTCGTGTGCCACATGCAAAATCTTCTACCTCGAGTGTAAGCTTGGCACCAATTATATCCTGTCCTTATAATATCTGACCTCATCCATCGCTAGATACCTTTCATCCCCAAAAGTACCATCCAAGATCTTGCATGGCTGTCGATCCTTGGAGTACTCTACTAGCAACTGCGCTTTCCAATCTTGGGTGATGTCCATAAGTGAGAGTGTCGCTGGCCTCCAAGATAGTGCATTTGCTACCACATTATGCTTGCCCTTGACATACTCAATCTCAAAATCAAAGGCCTGTATCTTTCTCACTCACTTCTGCTGCCTCCCCTGAAGCTCCTTCTATTCCAAAAAGAATCCAAGACTGTTATGATCAGTCTTCACCTTGAACATGTTGCCCACCAAATACTATCAGAACTTGGCCAATGCATGCATTATGGCCAACATCTCCTTATCATTGACAGGATATAGTCTCTAATGTGGCTGTAGCTTCTGACTCTCAAATGCAATCGGGTGGCCTCTCTGTGTCAACACTACTCTAATATAGGGTAGCTTCTCATCACTCTCTTGAGGGGCTCAAAGGCTTCTTGTGCCACGTCTGTCCACTCAAACGCTCCCTTCTTTGTCGAGTCTATGAGGGGTGTTGGCAACTAAGAAAGTCCCTTCACAAATTGCCTACAGTAAGTGAATATCCCAAGAAACCACACAACTTTGTCACATTCCTGGGTGTAGGCCAATCCAAAATAGCTTGGATCTTCCCCTGATGGACCCTGACTCCATCCTCCAATCACATGTCCCATATACAACATCTCTGTCAAACCAAACTTATACTTGGACATCGTGGCATATATCTACTCTTCCAAGATGCGCAAGACCTCCTCCAAGTGCTGCAACTGCTCCAACCATGTCCTACTATAAATCAGAATATCTCATCGAAAAATACCAACACAAATCTATGCAATTTCTTGCGGAACACATGGTTCATACAAGACTGGAAAGTAGTCTGTGCATTGGTTAGCCCAAAGGGCATCACCAAGAACTAAAAATGCCCATAATGACATCGTGTTAATATTGGAAACTAGGGCCAAATTCCACTATTGGACAACTCATTTGATGGAGATGATGGTTGCATTAAATTCCTCTTTTCGAGAGGACCAAAATCGACCTAAATATCATCAAATTTGGACAAGCAGAAGTGTTTTTTTGAATTTATGCCCACACGTGCAAGTTACTGGGTATTATCATCCATCATGTAGAATTTTCAAGGTCGGCCTTGTTGACCTCACTTTGTCAACTACCCCATAGCAGTACACCCCCATTTTTTCAAATGGGATTCTTCATGTTCGACGTGGTTGCGCCATTCAGATTCCATCATCAGTGATCAGTCGACAGTTTTGCAAATGATGTAAACCCATTCTGCATGTTATGATGTAAATGATCTAAGTAAGACCGTCAATGTATGTAACAACCTAGGTAAACCTAGTATGTTGTTGATGATCTCTATCCTAAGAGGTTTTTTGTCTCACTGATTCACGTAAGTGATCGACAGAGTTTTTCCCTCCAGCCTCACCCCAAAGCTAGGGTGGATTTTGTCAATGAAGATATCAAGTGAGCCCTAGTGTTCTATCGAGTCCTCGTAAAAGTAGTTTCAATCCGTAAAAGTAGTTTCAATCACTTCTGGTCTACCAGATCATGTTTCTGAGTCGCAAAGATTAAGATCATTTGAGGGTCTATACGAATGGGTATTCCCCCTTCATGTATGTAAATGTATTATCTCATGTAGAAGAGGGTTGGAAAAATAATTATAATCCCCTTAGTCAATTAATTAAATTTTCTAATCAATTAATTTAAAAAATCTTAAACCATAAATTTAATTAATTTAGGGTCCTAAGTTATGATTAAATCTTTAAAGACAAAATTTGTGGGTCCTTGGAAAATGATTTTTGAAAGCCCCAGGCCAAGGGAATATTGAGAATTTTAAGAAATTTTGGACCTCATTCTCAAGAACATATTGTAATTTTGGGGTAATTAACTCAAAGATAATATTTTTGAGTTAATTAAAATTGAATTAAATGATAAATTCGTTTTTTCCCCAAAATTTTAATTTCAATGCTCCGGATTAAAAGATGATTAAATCTTTTGGACGGTTGAGATTATTTTGACATGGATTATCCAAACTAGCCGTTAGAGATTTTGTCCTATAAATTTAGAAGTCTTTGTCATTCTTGAATCATCCGATCTGAGGATCGTGCACTTGTTCTTAGAAGCTCTTGTAAATTTTTGAGGAATAAAGCATAAAGACTTTGGGGTTACAAATCTGGATGTTCCTTCTCAGATCTATGTGGTGAATTGTCTCTAAACTCTGCTACTTTGTTTCTTGTATTTTATGGATGATGGCCTTCATGGATTAATCTGCATACAGGTATCTTGTGCAGTTTTCTGGGTTTATAAAATAACATTCTGATTTTTCTGCAAAGGTCTCATGTTGTTTTCTTAAATCTCTATTGATCTAAGATTTAGATCCAAGTGTGAAGGGAATTTTTTTTAAAGATTTGGCGTCTGGGGAAGTCTTCGGTTGGACCAGTCGACTCTCAATAAACATAAATCTGATAAGCTCTTTATTTGTTAAATTCCAGGTCTATCTTACGATATTTGTGATTTTACAGGGTTTCAAAGGCTCGTGCCTCTCATTTAAAAATTTTAATTTCTAAACTGTGCTAACATGGATTTAAATCTGGCTATGAGAACCTCCCAAATTGTAAATTAGTCTTGTAAATTTGTAGTTATTTCTTGGATCTGATGGTTCGTTTCTGTATATAGTTTTGGTTCTTTTTGGGTTTATTGCAGGAGTGCAAGAAGTTTTTCTCAAAATATCTTTAAATCTGAGCAGGATCTGGCCTTAAGATTGGGTCAGCTTCCAAATCCGGACAATATTTAATTTAAAGAGCACTGAAAATCTGAGTTTGCAGGGAGAATTCTTTTCTAAAATTTGAAGGAAGAAATTTAAAAGTACTGAGTTTAATTGCTGCATAATTCTATTTCTGTTCAGCGTCTTCCTCATATCCAGCCATATGCCATCAATTCTCTGCTTGCCAATCTGCATCTTCAATTGAGCTCCTTATTCATTTATGCTGCCTTGACCTGCTCTTCGCTTTCATTTCCTCTCTACCGTTGCCTGGCTTCTCACCACATGTCACTCTTCTCGCTATCCATTCCCTACCTTTCTCTAGATCAAAAACTCCTCTGCATACGCTGTTCAGTCCTCCTCCGTAGCCGTCCTTCATCTGCTTGTCTTAAACCTCTATCTGATCCATCATTCCTCACTGCCTAGCCACTGCATAACCCTCGATTTTCCATTCGAAACCCTATCCGCAGCTTCTCATCTCTTCACGCCATCGATTTGCTGCCGTCCCTCCGTCCGTCTGCTTCTGCAAAACGCATGCAAAAGCAAGAGTGTGGCTTTCGACCTGCATAGTTTCTCTGCTACTGAGCCTTCAGATTCTCCTTTGTGTCGCCGTCGTGCCTCCTCGCTCACCTGTACAAAGAAACGACAAACGCACACATAAAAAAACCAAAACCCATGAATATGCGTTGAGTTTTTTAATTTTGTGTTAGGTTGTAAAGTTTAATTTCGATTGGGTTAGACTTTGTTAGAGTACATGATAGCATAGGGTTTAATTTTAGTGTGTTAGATTTAATGAATGTTAGGCTTAGCATTAAAATTTTTGGTTTAGATTTGAGTTAACGCTTAGTTAGTTTAGGAGTTAGGATTTAGTTTGCATTTAGGATTTGATTTCTTTTAATTTTAGATTTATTTTAATTCTAATTTCTAGTTTAATTTAGATTTTGACTTAATTTGGCTTTAGATTTAAATTTAGCTTTTAGTCTTTTAGCTTTAGTTTTTAGAGTTTCTTAAATTTTATTTAGTTTTGTTTTAGGATTTATTTTATTCTTAGTTTAAATTTTTGTATATATATTTTGTTTAAAAAATAATAAAAAATATAAAAATATAAAAAAAAAAATTCCAAAAATCTTTAAAAAAAATTAGAAAATTTAGAAAATACAAAATTATAAATTTTCTATGGTCAAATGTGCTAAAATTTTTATTCTAATGTTTGACTGTGGAACATTTTGATTTTCGAACTGGGTTATAATTGGAATATCTTATTTTTCGGAAATTTTTCAAGTATCTGGCATTCTCATATTATTGTGAGTTCAAGTTATTCATGGTTGTGGCGTTTTCAATTGAATATCATTGTGATCAATCGTGTTTTAATAAGCAGCAGTTAATCGTCACTTACTTGTTTATAATTGCATAACGAGATCTTGTTTGACTCCATTAGGCATTGGTCTCAAATGTGAAATCTAATTTAGATCTGTGGAATCTTGTTCATTCTATCAAGTATTTGATGTTTTAGTTGTGTCTCTTGAATTTGTCATCCTCATTTATAATAGGTCTACCTCCCTTAGCTTGCGAGGAGACAACTTAAATAGAGAGATTGGGGATAAGGGCGATAACCCCCAATCTAAGTCGTTGTCGCGGTGCCTGGACAATCTGTGTGACAACAGGCCTCATTATCA
>JAXQQM020078055.1:0-14113 GCA_034641835.2 Pinus albicaulis | reverse complement strand
TTGAGAAATCTTGTCCTTCCCTTTCTTGGTTGCTTTCTTCCATCTTATTTTGAAGTGACTCTTCAATACATTTGTGTTCTTCAACCTCAATTTTGAGACCTTGAACTTGTTCTTCAAGAGTGTTGGAACAGATCTTCTCAGCATTGAGCTCTTTTATAGCTTGATTGCCTCCTCATAAAATTCTTCTATGGTCAACCCTTCTTCTTCATTGTTTGATACTTCTTGTTTATTGTGCTTGGCCATAACAATACTTTCTCATTGGCTTCTTCTTTGCTGTCACTTTCTTCATCGGATGAGGAGCTATCTTCTTTAGAGAGAAAGTTTCTTTTGGATCCTTTATTTTTGCCTTGCTTGTTGAATTTCTTAAAGCCTTTATTTCCTTTTGAGTTGCCATCACTTTTGTTCGGGCATTTTGCTACAAAATGCTCAACCTCACCACAACCGAAACATATCAATGGAAGATTACCTTTGAATTTTCCCTTACCAGGTTTTAGTTTTCTCGTAAAGTAAGCATATTCTTCATCTGAAAGACGTTCTCCATCATCTCCCTTTTCTTCACACTTGCAGGTGCATGTCATTTCAATTGAAGGTTGTTTGTCCTTATTGGTTTGCTTAGATGCAACAAATGCAGTTTCTAGATTTGAAGTACCCTTTTCTTCATCAAGTCTCATTTCATATGCTATGAGAAATCCATGTAATTCTTCCTTGATGAGTTTGTCCAGATTTTCACTGTATTCTAAGACCGATACCTTTGGGTTGAATCTCCCTGGTCACGATCTAAGAATCTTCCTTATAATAGTCTACTCGTCAACTAGCTCTCCCAATCCTTCTAGAGTATTGGTTATTTCATCAACGTATTGGACATATGCAGCAATGTTGCAATCTTCTTTCATTCTGAGTTGCTCAAATTTGCCTCTATAGATTTGAAGCTTTGCTTCTTTTAAATTTGAGTCACCTGCATATATATTCTCAAGCTTGTCCCATACATTTTTGGTAGTTTTACAACCCAACACCTTATGATAAGCAGATTCAATAAGTCCACTGATAATAATATTCTTTGCTTTTGCATCATTTACCAAATTCTTCTTACCTTGTTCATCCGCGGTTGATGTAAATCCATTTTGAATAGTGTCCCATACTTCGTAACCTTGCGCCAAGAGATACACCTCCATTCTTCCTTTCCAGAGTGCATAATTATTTTCATTGAATAGAGGTACACCATTCTTGGTATGCTCCATGACCTCCTTCCAGCTTTTATACTGCTATTGAAGGAACCAAGCTCTGACACCAATTTTTGGAAATACTGAGAGGGTGGGTGAATCAATATTCCTTTCAATTAGAGCATTAGTTAATCTTTAATTATTATCAGTGTTTGTACAATGATACTGTTAGAGTCAGCCTTTGCAGCTTTCCTTCAGTGATCAAACATGCTCTTACAAAGTGATTTTAAGGTGTCAAGGTCAAATTTTGTCATTTCAATGAGTCTTCAAGCAAAATTTGGTCACTAGGCATTAGGTCTAGGGGTTGCTTTTACTCCTGTCAAAGTTGTCCAAATGTCGGTCCATGTCACCATTCATCTGAATGTACCATCATTCATAGGGTTTTCATCATCATGTCAAGTTCCATTGAGTCATTTTACACCTTGTTCATGCTTCGATTTGTTGGCGAAAAATAAGGTCTCGCGGGCAAGACCCAGGTTCACAGGGTTGTGGCCAACAAGGGTCCGGTGTAGTCTAGTAACACGCCGGCATTTTCACCCTGTTCGGGAAGAACAGAGCGTCTCACCCGAGGCGTGCCGTGACCACATGGGAAAGGGGAAGAAATCACAGACGAGGAATAAACCCGCAACCACAGAAAGAAAAAGAATCCGTTACATATACCAGAATATTCATGCAAGATCACCAATCAAGTATATTGACAGTCGCAACTTAAAAATTTTAAAGCATGGTAAACACATCTTAACACATAAACATAAAGACAGCAATCCTTCTTTTCATTAGTTTTCAGCCAAATACAAGATTACACAGCTTCCTTCTCTGATAACCCATATATCAGATACAGATGAATCTAAGAACAGAGAATACAAAACATAGAGAGTAGAAACCAATTGCGAGAACAAGTCTGATTTCTCCGCGGCTGCTTCCGCATTCAATCATCCCGCAACAGCAACTGATCAACCAATCAACCAACCATCCTCTTCTGCAGCCGGGTGATTGCCTTTTATTCACCCGCTCGCCGCGACTGGCGGCTTCTCTGCGTCTTTGCTCTGGCTTTTCCCGACTTCTTTTCTGATATCTGCATGTTCTACTTCCTGTTCTCTGTTGTATCTCTTTCATCTGTACTTATCGCTGTTCTACCTCCAGTTATCAAGTGCTTCCGCATCGCCTTGTTAGCTCCGCAACTCCTGGTCGCGCGGTGCAGTCGCGTTAGCTGTGTGTATTCCCTCCGCAGCTCAAAAAGAGTCCAAGTTCAAAATTCAAAACTTAAACAAAAACAAGGGCCCCAACAGGCCCCGACCACAATCCTTTGACTCGTCCGCGAGTCAATCGCAAATGACAGTCTCTACCTCCATACCTTCGCCGGCCTGTGTGCCCTGCTCTGCTGCTCTTTCTTCTGCTGCCCTTCCCTGTTGTACTCCGCCACCTGCTGATTCAAACAAGGGCCCCAACTCCGGGACCCGGCGGAGTGCTGCATCTCGAAGCTCCGTGAAAGTTACTACTGCTTGCTGCCATTCCTGCATAAGCAGGTCGGCATCTTGAACAATGCGGTTGGCTGTAGCTTCGTCAATGGGCGTCGGTGCATCCCCGAACAGTGTGGTGAGTTGGGACTCGGCAGTGGCGTCCAGCTGATGCATTGCCTCGGCATGGCTGCGAAGGGGCGGCCGCATCTCTCGGATGATGTGCTTAGTTGCGGATGATGCGGCCTCTGTCGTCTGCATTTGAAGTTCCAACTCGTCCGTCTGAGCGTAGAGCTGGTCCAATCTGGCCTGGTCCGTGGTCGCCCGAATTTGGGTGGCGAGTTGTTGCAGTTGAGCAGCAATGGGCTGCGTTTTGACTGTCAGTGCGAGGGAGCACTCCTACAAGCTTCGTAGAAGGGCCGAAGCCGCTGCTGTCGTGGAATGGAGAGTCTCTTGTAGATCGACTGCCTGTGCCTGTTTGGCAGTGACCGGTCCTGAATAATCAACGGGTGGATCTGGTAGGGTAGGCCGTGCGGCCAACGCCGCTTGTAGGTCCTGGTTCTCTCTGCAAATGGTGGTGAAGATATCCCCGAGCTGGCGAGCCTGTAAGGCTATGTTGTCCTGTTCGATGTGAGCAGGGAGTGGAGCATGGTGAGCCCGTGCCTCCGGCCAGACGCTGGAAAGCGCCTGATTCACAATGTCGGCCTGTTCCTGGAGGTAGGTCTTCTCCTGCAGTAGCTGATTGCGCTGGTCAGTAAGCGCCGTGATCTGGTTCCCCTGCTCAGTGCATCGCCGCTGTAGTTCTGCATGAATCTGCTCGGCCTGGCCGGCCGCCCGCTGAATGAGCAGAAATAACTGGGCTGGACTCAGTTGTGCTGCAGTCGTTGTGCGCGGGGCATCCTGTTGAGGCGTTGGCTCCTGTAACAGCGGTCCTTCGGCCGCTGCTCGGCCTGCAGTCTCTGGAAGGTGGACCGGCGTCTGTTGTTGTACCAAAGTGGCCATATCAGGCTCTGGCCGGTCCTGCTGTGTGGTTGGCGCTGTGGAAGGGCTGATGGAATCGACCCCAACTCTGTCTGGCTGAACAAATGTAGTGGCAATGGGCTCCTGGGACGTGGCCACGGGGTCAACAGAAGGTACCACCGCGGCAGTAGTGGAGGTGACCTCCGCCCCGTGGTCACCGCCGAAGAGGTCCCGGATCAAGGAATCGGACACAGTGGCTGAGGAAGTGGACGGATTGGAGGAAGTGGCGTGTGGTCTGCTGGTGGAGGGGGCGGTGGATGGAGTGACCGAGGAGGGAGGGAAACGAAGGTTGAGGAAATCCGCCGGGTCAATCAGCGGTTCCTCCGGGATCAAGGTAGCTGTGGGCGGCGTGACTGGTGGATCATCCTCCGTAAGGTCCACCACGGGATCTGCAATACGGGCCCGCTTGGGAGGGGGTGGCCCAGAGGAATCGGGTTCGGGCCCCGGTTCACCCATTGTCGTGATGATGGGGGTGGCAGAAGTGAACCGGGAAGTGGGAATTGGGGAAGTGAGGGAAGTAGTGTTGGAGAGACCAAGTGACCGGTTAAGAAGAAATTCATTAAACGAAGGAAATATAGGGGCGCTACTAGAAACAACCTGGGTGGCCACATTGAGTCGTCGGACTTGGTCATTCATATGCTCCATAATGGGGACCAGTGCGTCGGGCAGGGTCGCTGCGCTCCCTGCCGCCTCTGTGGTTATCGCTACCGCGACTGTGGAAGATCCGCCGGCACTGGTCGCGGCAGGCTGCTGGGCAGCCCGCATCCCATCAAAGTTATATCGGATGACTCCATCCTGAACGTGCCGAACGACCCCTGGCCACGATAGAACCTCTCTGTGGAAGATAATGTCGGTCAGCTGAAACCGCAAGGGCGCCATGTGAAAGGTGTGGTGCGGGACACAAGCCGGCCGGATGAAAGTGTGATTATGGCTGACGCCAAACCACACTTGTTCGCTGTATTCATCCAGCAGGTTCCGGGGGACCCGCTGCGTAGAGGCCACCACAGCGACCATCATCCCGTACCATTCGCGGAACGCCTCCGCGTTCACCTGCTTGCTGCTGGGGGCCGTGGACACCTGCCAGGGGGAGTATCGCATCGCAAACGGTTGGCCCCCGTTGAGTTCCGCTGGTGTCCGTATCGGAGGAACATGCCATTTCCACATGGCGAAGGCTAGGAGCAAGTAGCCGTAGATAAAGCTGGTGGTCCGTCTGTAATTGTCTTCGCAGGCCGCGAAGAGTTCCTTCAGCACGAACGCGCTCCAATTCAATCGGGCCCCTTTGACGCAGTGCTCCGCAATAGAAATGGTGTCCAATGTGCACTCGCCCTTGGTGTAATGGCGCATGGTCTTGCTCGCTATCAGATAGCAAGCAAACCGGATTTCTGATACATTGATCAAGTCGATCTTGGCACCCTTGCCACCTCGGCGAGTACCATAGTTGGTGTATAGGTCCGCCTCGGCTGATTTCCGGGCGCGCTTGGAGGCCGTCTGCCCTGCAGAGGAAACATCTGCCCCAAATTGACACAGCCCCGTAAGTCGACTAATCTCTGCTGCATGGATTGGAATCTCCTCGTTCAACCATAGAGACCCGTTCTGCACCCGACTGAGGAGAAACCGGGTGCATTGCAGAACTGGGCCAGTAGTGCCGAAGACAGGGAGACTGCGTAAATTCATCAACGTCGACTGCTGAAGACCCCAGAATTCGTCCTTCATCCGACTGTTAGAGCTGCTCCCTGGTGTATAGCGGTGTTCCATGAACGTCTGCCAATGCAGATGGGGAAACTCAGCCGGGTCGGACAAGTTAGCATCCATGCAGGGCGCATTGTCGTACTTGCCGGCCAGTGATGATTCGAGCCGGTGAATTCTGTGATCCAGCACCGGTTCCGGGACGGAGAGAACAGCTCTCGGCATCTTTGCGCGTCTCTGATAGACCTGGAGGATTCGTCTGGAGTTCCCTGCTAAGTTCTGAGTGCTCGGAGGCTGCAAGTGCTCGGGAGTCGCTGAAGTTTCCAAACTGGATTGGTCCGTCATCCCGGCGCCGATAGCCTTCATGCAAAATTGGGCCATCCGCTGGCACGCGCGGGGTTGATGAGACTCCATAACGGCATTTAATTTTTGCTATCATGCTTGCCTGCGATAATCGTGTGATCAATCGCGGGCCTGTGTGTAAGCTGACAGTTGCTGACGGCGGCTTTGGAAGATGGGCGTACCCGACGGCGGAGAGAACTGCGGCTGATGGGGAATGATTACGGTATGATTACTGTCCATTAAGGGATTTTATGACCAAAATCTGAGCTATCCTACGGACTGACAAAAGGACTGACGGTTATGACCTGGACTGACGCTGGCACGAGAACAGATCCTTCGTGTAGGACACGCTGGACTGGGAGCGGCGTCCTACTGGGATGGCGCGCCGCCACGCTGGACTGGCGTTGCGACACGCTAGACTGGCCCGCTCCGACCATGGTATGTTGCGGTATGGATGCCGCAACTGACGGTTTATTTGACTGACTGTAAAGAAATGGAAATGACTAACTATGCTCATCCCGGTTGCGGGAGAGTTATTCGACTACGCTACGCTACGGGTGCTCTCGGTTGCGAGAGTTATTGATGGAAAGAGAGAAGGTACCTACTCCTGGTAGGGCTTCAGGCGTGCGCCATTCACCCATCCCGGAAGAACTGAACCGTCTAATTGTGCCAATCGAACGGCTCCTGAGTCGCGGATCTCGATAACAAAGTACGGTCCCAGCCACTGCGTCTGGAGCTTGCCTGGAAACTTCTGGAACCGGCTGTCGTACAAAAGAACCTTGCCGCCAACTTGGAAAGTTTTAGTCTTGATGTGGCGGTCATGCCATGCTTTTTGTCTGGCCTTCTGAACCTTCTGATGGAATTCCGCAAGAAACCGAGCTTCGTCTAGCTCCTGCAGCTCGTGGAGTCGTTCCTGCAGTGACTCATCCTCTGAGAAGTGAAGGGATGTTGCGATCAGAAGGCTGGGGACTGTGAACTCGGCGGGAATCACAGCTTCCCGGCCGTACACCAGCTGGAACGGCGTCTGGTTTGTCAAACGTTTTACCGTGGTCCGGTAAGCCCATAATGTCGCTGGTATCCGCTCATCCCAATCATCCCGCTGAGCGTTGCAGATTTTCGTCAAACCCTTCTCCAGAATCTTGTTGAAGGCTTCCACCGTGCCATTAGCCTGCGGGTGGTATGGACTGCTCTTATGATGCTGGATCATAAATGTCTCCAGGAGCGACTTGATCATGGCATTAATGAAGTGCGTGCCTTGATCACTGGTCAGGCTGCGTGGGCAGCCAAAGCGGCTGATGATATTTTCAAAGATGAACCGAGCAGCGGTCTCAGCGGAGCAGTCGCGTACCGCTGCTGCTTCCGCCCATCGCGTGAGATAATCAGTCGCCATAATGATGTACCGAGCTTTGGAATGGCGAGAAGCTGGTGCAATGGGCCCTACAAAATCGACAGCCCACTTCTCAAATGGCCGCAACACATGCACGGGGTGTAGCGGAAGCTCATCTCTGTGCGAAGGCCGTCCCGTCCTCTGACAAATATCGCAACGTTTCACATAGGCCTTACAATCTGCATGCACCATTGGCCACCATAGACCAGCTTGAAGTACCTTCCTTGCGGTGGGTTTAGCCCCCACGTGTCCGCCCGCAACTCCGCTGTGACATTCCCACATCACCGCTTCCCGTTCATGGTCAAGAACACACCTGCGCAACACCTCATCCAGGCCCAGCTTGTACAGCTGCCCTGCGATCAATTGATAATCGGCCGCCCGGACAACCAAGTGGCGTTTCTGAAGCGGCGTGTAATCCTCGGGGCACTGTCCTGTGGTCAGATATGTGGCAATGTCGGCCAGGTAGTCTGGAATCGCTTCAACACGAAACAGATCAGCATCCGGAAGCTGATCATCCAACGGACCATCGTTTTCCCCCGACTCCAGTCTGGATAAATGATCAGGCCCGACATTTAGCCGGCCCGGTTTGACAATTACATCGAACGTAAACTCCTGAAAAAGGAGAAGCCACCGGCAAATCCTTCCTTCCAACACAGGTTTATTGACCAGATATTTTAAGGCCGAATGGTCCGTAAAAAATGTAAACTTCCCGCCCAGGAGGTAGTGACGGAACTTCTGGAGAGAGTACACCATTTCCAGCGCCTCCCGCTCGGTCGTGGTATAATTCTTCTCCGCATTAGATAGGCGTCGGCTGGCGAAGTATACCGGGTGGTCAACTGTGGTTTCCCCGGGTTGCGCTAATACGGCGCCAAGTGCAATTCCGGACGCATCAATGTGCACATGGAACTGCTTATCCCAGTTTGGATGAACGAGAATGGGTGCCGTCGCCAATTTCTCTTTCAATGTGTCCAGTGCCTTCCTGCACTCTGCTGTCCATTCAAAAGATTCTGACTTCCGCAACAGTTTCTCCAGAGGGGCGGTGATTTTGGCGTAGTTGCGGATAAAACGCCTGTAGTATCCAGTGTGCCCGAGTAATGCCCACAACTGCTTCACGTTCTCGGGGGCCTCCATGTGGACAATAACTGCGACCTTGGCGGGATCGACACAGACCCCTTCTTTACACACCACGTGACCCAAGAGCGTGCCGACTGGTACTGCAAAAATACATTTCTTCAAATTCAAGGAAATCTGCAGCTGGCGACACCGATCGAACATAACACGCAACAGGGAGGCGTGTTTCTTCAGCAGGTTGTAAACGGTCCAATCATCCATATAGACTTCCAGGAATTTGTGAATATACTCCCGGAAAGCAGCAATAACAATCCGGGAAAACACGGCTGGCGCGTTCTTCAGTCCAAACGGCATGACATGGTATGCGAATGATCCCCACTCGGTTGTGAATGTTGTCTTTGCCTTGTCCTCTTCAGCGATGCGCACCTGATGGTAGCCCGAAAACCCATCCGTGAAAGAGTAAGCTTCGTTTCCCGCGACATGATCTAGTACTTCGTCGCTGAAGGGAGTAGGAAACGGATCATGAATACAAGCATTATTCAAACTCCGGTAATCTACGCAGACCCGAATTTCCGTTTTATCCTTCTTGTTCTGGATGACAATGGGACTTACCCACTCAGCTTCTTCTACAGGAAAAATGAGACCTGCAGCCCGCATTTTGTCGATCTCCATCTTTACCTTCTCTTTGATGCGTGGATTTAACCGGTAGGGTCGGTGCTTGACCGGCCTGGCTCCTGGTTTTAGTGTGATGCGCATCTCTCCCAAATCCCCTTTGATCCCCTTCAGGTCCGCAACTGAGGATGGGAATAGGTCTTCATACTCCCGAAGGAGGCTGAAAATTTCCCTGGTCATCTCCGCGTCCCAGTAATCTCCCCCCGTTGCCAGTTTCGGTTTCTCCTCCGTTCCTATGTTCAGCTTCTTTGTCTTTAGGGGCTGCAAATGGACTCCTTCTGTCGTTGGCTCGTCGCGGACACTCTGCTCGCCCTCCTTCTCGTCAAAATGGAGATGCCTCAGGTCCTCCAAACTGTCGTCCCCTGGTTCGCCGTCAACCCGTTGGCAAACCAACTCGCTCTTCACCCCTGAGCGTGACGCCACCGGTCCCTTATTGGGCTCGGGCTGGCGGAAAAACAGAACCTCCTTAACGGCTTGTAGGGCCTGAGATTCCTGTGCCGTCTCCCCTTCGAATGAGAAACTCTGGACGAACTTATCCGCAACTGCTTGCCAAGAGCGGGTTCCCCGTCTCTGCTCTTCTGCTAGGTACCAGGCCTGGGGGATTGTACCCAGGGAGTGTATAAATCTGTGGACCCATAACTCCTCAGGGTACCTAGCGTTGCGCCACTGTTCCTCGCACGCCCGCAAGTGCTGTCGTGGGTCTGAGTCGCCATGGTGCTTAAGTGTAATACAGGGCCCTTCATCCTCTTTGAAGCGTGCCCGCAAGGCATCCGCCACCAGCTCCCATCGCAACAGAGTGTTGCGGTGATTGTTCCACCATCGTGCTGACGTTGACTTCAGAGCCACATTCATCAGGGGTATCCGGCATTCTTCTGGGACCCGGTCCTCCACCTTGAGGATAAAAGTATTCACTGCTTGCATGTTTGACAAAGTGGGGTACCCGCGGATCTCGGTCCCCACCCACCGGACCTGCGCGAGGGCGGCACATCGCCGCGTGGTGGTCTCGTATCCCCCTTGCTGCCAATCTTCCCACGCAAGCTCGGATCCGAGTTCCGAGCTCTGCACACTCCGCCAACTGATAGATCCTGTTGCGGTCGGGTTGATATAATCTTCCTGCCTTCCGGCGGTCATCTGATAGAGGTGGTCCATCATCTGAGCGTCCTCCCGACTATCCACCGGTTCTGTGTATTGCGGTCCCTGATACGGGTCGAGAGGCTGAGTCACCCGTACCTCCCCATCCTCGAAAATCATCAGCTCCTTCTTGAGATCGATGATCGCATAGTTCTCAAAAGCCCAATCAATGCCAAGTAAAGCAGGATAGGGGTCCTTATCGCCCATGATATCAATAACTTCGAAGTCGGCATAGGTCTTTACCCCCGCAACATCAACCTCGACACCCTCGAGTCGGCCGATTGGCAAAATACAGTACTGGTTCTCCATTCTGAGTTGGATCGGGGAATAAGCGAGCCGGGGCTTTCCAAGAGCCTCCCATGTCTTTCGCGGCAATATGTTGACGTCGGACCCCAGGTCCAACATTGTATCGCTGATTTGGAATCCTGCGATCTGTGTGTTAAGTCGAAATTCTTTGCCCGTTCGCTGCTTGTTTCGCTTGACACGCTGCACGTATTGAGGCGTAGTGTCCACCAAGTTTCTGGGTTCTGCCCGGTCCTGCAGCGCTCCGTCCAATACCTGTCTGAGCTGCTGCCGCAGCACGGTGTCATCAACAATCTTGAGAAACAGCCGGAGCCAGTCCGCAACTACAGCATCTGCGGCGTTTTGATCCCCGGTTTTCGGCCGCTGAGGCTCCTCCAGCCCTCCTTCCTTTCGCAGCTGGGCGAATGCCTCAACCGCCTCCTGAAAGTACTTCTTCTGCACCTCGGGCCGAATCAACTTCTTCGGGGATGCCAGCCTCACCACTCGTACTGGCTCCTTCTCGTGGGCATCCTCACCAGTCTTCTTTCCGCCTCGCGTTATTATCGCAACATTCTGCATGTCAGGGGTTGCGACCCCTCGCGGTTCTGAGCCTATTAGATTCGTGGCCCTCTGCCGCGCCCGCTCTTCCCACTTTTTGATGAGTTCTGGGCAGTCTTCGGTGGCGTGGGCGTTGACCCGGCACTGGGAGCACCAGGGTCGTCGCGGAAGAGGACATTCTTGAGCCACATGACCCTCCTGGTCACAGTTGTAGCATTTTACCGGCCCGCGTCCTCCTGCTCGGCCTCCCCGCATGCCGCCACCTCTGCCCCTTGCGGCCTCGTTGACCCGGTACGAGGGCCGATCCAGTCGATCCGCAGGTGCGTCTAACGCCCTGCACTGCTCTGTGTTGTGCGTCGTGGACACACAAAATTCGCAATATACATTATTCGGCACCGTGGAGTACTTTTGTAATATCGGGCACATCCGAGGAGGATGTCCGATCGTTCGGCAGATTTCACAGTACTCTGGGTTGGAGGACCCCGGTTGCGGTGGAAACCCCACAAAGGCCTGTTGCATCTAGTATACCCCCTGCGGATTCATTGCCGTGCCGCCCCCTGGTGGTGGCCCCCCCTGGATAGCCGCAACTGAGGGTCCAACTCCCGCGCCGCGCAACCGAGGACATTCGGTTGCGACGTGCCCCTCGACCAGGCAATGAGTACACCAAACATTCGGTCGCGCTGGTCTTGCTGGCTGACTTTCTTTGAGCTTTTCAGTTAAACTAGCGATCTGATGTTGCAACCCTATCAGCGAAGGGTCTTGCGGAGCCAGCCCCCCCCTGTATTCCTGGGGGTATCCCGCCATGGCTTCAATCTTCATGGCCTGCTCGAGAGCATCCTACAGATTATCAATCTTCTGCTGAGTGAGAGGGGTTCGCGTCAAGGGAAGTAGAGCCTTGATGAACCAGTCCCTCTGGTGGTTTGGATCGATCGGGTAGCTCAGTTTCCCGATCGCGTCCTTGAATCGCCGCATCAACTCCCATGCGGTTTCGCCTTCCTTCTTCTTAATTTCCCATAGCTCGGACAGACCCTGCTGGTCCGTCTGGGGGAGCTTGAATTCGCGGACAAAATCCCGCTTTACGTCCGCAATTACAGGATTAGGGTGCGCCTCCGACCACTTGATGAACCACCACAGAGCTCTCTCTCTGAGCGTGGTTTGAAACTCTATCAACTTCCCTGCATCTGGTGTCTGTCGAGCCCTCCAGATGGCTTCGCACAGATACCAGTGGTGTTCTACATCGTCGTTTCCCCGGCCAGAGAACTCTGGGTACCGGGTGAAAGATCCAGCCATGTATACTGGCAGCGAATTAACCAAGATAAAACCTCCGGGTCCTGGTTGCGTAACGGTCCCGCTAGGAAAAAAACTACTACTCGTAACGCTGCTGCTACTGGGCGTTACCGGCGCCGCTGAACTACTAGATAACTGACTTAATGCTTGTAACTGAACAAAAATATTTCTTAAAGGTTGATAAAGTACCAGGGGAAGGTCGGGATCCTGGCCATGCGGACGGTGGGACGTAGGGCTGCCTGGAGGGGTGGGTGCCGTCTGATCCTGAAACATCTGCTGCATCACGTCGTACCATTCATCATCGGAACTTTCTTCGGGCTGCATCTTTTTCTTATCCGTGTTAATTGTTAGTGCTCTTTCTCGCATCCTCGGGCTCCCATGCACCCGCTGTACGTCTGCTGCTGTCCCGTCTCCTGTTCGGGTATCCAATCCCATGGTTCCTGTCCTCTGAGGCGCCTCCTTCTGGTTCTTCTTCTCAATCTCCCTTCTCTTCAAATCTCTCCTTACCCTTCTTCGCCACCTATCGGCGATTTGTGCCCGCCGATGTGCACGTAACTCCCGCAACTTGCATGCGGCCTCAACGTCCATCCCCCGTTCCCTACTCCTACAGTCTACACAGCATCGGTCCCCTCAATCCTTCCCCCCAGTACGGGTGGTTTACGCTTCCATACTCGTTTTGTGGAATTCAATCAACCCTTCGTCCACCATTAGGGCTTTGATCCACAGCGGAATTTCCTTCAGCAGTTTTCCCCTCAGCCCTGAGTGAAACACAGCCTCAGCCTTTGAGAAAGATTGGTAACACTCAGCGGCAAAATCCACAGCGTATCCTTCCAACGTGGTCTTGACCCAAAACTCCACTGCGCGGGTTAGTTCAGTATCTACCCGGTGTAGCGCTACCAAGTCTTCGCGCGCCCACCTGCGGTTTATCTCCCGCAAGCCTTCTTGGGCCGCCTTCGTTCGTAACCTCCGCAACTAGTTGTAAAGATCTGTGGGAAATCTTCCCCAGAAAATTTCGTACGTATCGCTAGCTGAGTCAGAGAAAAGAACAAGCTCCCTGACCACCGCCTCCTTTTTCTTAATCAGCTCCGCCTGCTGAGTAATAAAATGGTCAAGATGATCATCCCACCATCGCCGTATTGCTCCTTCAAAGATCCTCGAGACCATGATCTAGATCCCCTCAGAACATGCCGTCCCGGCAACGGAACCATTTGTTGGCGAAAAATAAGGTCTCGCGGGCAAGACCCAGGTTCACAGGGTTGTGGCCAACAAGGGTCCGGTGTAGTCTAGTAACACGCCGGCATTTTCACCCTGTTCGGGAAGAACATAGCGTCTCACCCGAGGCGTGCCGCGACCACATGGGAAAGGGGAAGAAATCACAGACGAGGAATAAACCCGCAACCACAGAAAGAAAGAGAATCCGTTACATATACCAGAATATTCATGCAAGATCACCAATCAAGTATATTGACAGTCGCAACTTAAAAATTTTAAAGCATGGTAAACACATCTTAACACATAAATATAAAGACAGCAATCCTTCTTTCATTAGTCTTCAGCCAAATACAAGATTACACAGCTTCCTTCTCTGATAACCCATATATCAGATACAGATGAATCTAAGAACAGAGAATACAAAACATAGAGAGTAGAAACCAATTGCGAGAAGAAGTCTGATTTCTCCGCGGCTGCTTCCGCATTCAATCATCCCGCAACAGCAACCGATCAACCAATCAACCAACCATCCTCTTCTGCAGCCGGGTGATTTCCTTTTATTCACCCGCTCGCCGCGACTGGCGGCTTCTCTGCGTCTTTGCTCTGGCTTTTCCCGACTTCTCTTCTGATATCTGCATGTTCTACTTCCTGTTCTCTGTTGTATCTCTTTCATCTGTACTTATCACTGTTCTACCTTCAGTTATCAAGTGCTTCCGCATCGCCTTGTTAGCTCCGCAACTCCTGGTCGCGCGGTGCGGTCGCGTTAGCTGTGTGTATTCCCTCCGCAA
>JAXQQM020085950.1:0-283172 GCA_034641835.2 Pinus albicaulis | reverse complement strand
CTTGGTTCTTGTTAAACACCATGTTGAAGCACACACATGGTGTATGAGGAAGAATAACACACACACAAGAGAAAACACACAATGAAAGATAAGCGTGAGGCTTTCTTATTTTCCATTATACAAAGATGTACATTTATAGTACAATGGTGTGACTCTTGGTTTCACATTCCAAGGTCACTTGGACTCCATTGTGACTTTTTTCATTCCACACCTACCCATGTAGGATTAGGTGTTCCAACATCCCCCCTTAATCCGAAGGGGTATGTGTGAGTCCAAGAAAAGAGTTGTAATACAATATGCAAAGTATACATGGCAGCACTTGGGCTGAATCAACTCTCTGAAATGTTGGAAAAAGGAGGTGGTTTTAGGATGACCACAAACACTGGAACGCAATACATGTTGCAGTTCCCGGAACTCTTCCAAAACTGGCAAGAAGCTGAAAGCTTCTGCTAGAGGAATTGTCCCTCATAAAAAAGGGAGACCTTCAACCTAAAAGAAGGGAGGTCTACTACCTGTGATGGTTTTAGGATTACTAACAACTCTGGAATGCTTGAAGCATTTCCTGGAACTCAACCAAAGCTGGCAAGAAGCTGAAGGCTTCTGCTAGAGGAAGTGTTCCTCATATATGAAAGGGAGACCTTCGACCTAAAAGAAGGGAGGTCTACTACCTGTGGTGGTTTTAGGTTGTCCACCAACCAAAGATGATGGTTTAAGGTTATCCACCAACCGAAGGCATGCTCATGGGCATCCGTGTCTCTGGCTACATCTCTGACTCCGGAATGACAAATTGTGGCTCAGGCTCGCTTGAACTGCTGGCTACAACTCTGAACATGGAATGAGAGATTGTGGCTCAGGCTCGCTTGATCTGTCGTCGAAGCTTGTACATGACCACCATTTCCCCCCTGTCAGGGACAAGGTGAGATGATGGCGAAAACTCAACTGCAAGTTTGCTCAATATCCGTGAACAAGTTCTAACATGTGTCATAAACATCTTCTTGGCTGCTGATGCCCATTGCCAAGAAGCGATCCATCCAAGATGAATCTTGGTTCTTGCAGGAGGCTTGTGTCTGAAGCATCTGTCTGAAGAATGGGTGTGCCGACCACAGTGCTTGCATGGATGAAGATCAAAAAAGTGATCTTTCATATGGCCAACTCGATCACAGTGTTGGCATTTCTCAATCTGTTGTGGAAGTGGAACAGGATCTGGAACAGCTGCAGGTGAACTGTCATACATGAATCCGACACTCTGAAATATGATGGGCTTGGTGTAGTCTGGAATATGAAAGGACACATCCTTGTCATATCCAAGACCAGTTCGGTGCTTGTTGTGGACAAGCTCTTCCCAAGGTCTGATGATGGGCTTAGGAAGTGCAGGCTGAGGTGTTGCATCTGCATGTACATCTGCGCATCTACAAGGAGCTGAATGTGAATCAACTGCAACTTTATCTTCTTTCTTCTGATGAGAGTCCTTCACAATGTTCTGAACAGAAACAGGTTCAGAATGGTGACTCTTTTGCTGAAGTTCATCTTGTTGGAGCTGAGATTCCAACTGCAAAAACTCAATCTTCTCTTGTGCATCTAGCAAACAACTCTGAATGTTACATAGAGCATCCTTGCTCATTTTTATCATATCATGAACATTTGAATGAATGAGGTCATTCAACAACATTAATGCCTCATTGATTTTGGCCATTTTCAACAATTTTGGCTCAAAAATGAAAGGGTGTCGGTTTCAACCGAAAATGCACCCGTTTACAATGATTCAACAAATACAAATGACTCAAGAAATTCTCAAAGTACAAAGTGTGCTCCTCAAATGATGGAGGGCAATCTACAATCCAACAACTAAAATATACTTTAAATCTTGAATGAAGATGCAAATCAATAAAATACAATATGGAGCAAAAATGTGCAGCAAAACACTTGTGTAGAAGGCCTTTAAGGCAGCTGAATTCTTCCTCTTCAAATACCTGTTTCAAACTTGTCTTCAAATGTCAATTTTCTCAAAAAAATCACTCTTATGCCATAAATCATAAAATGTCAAATCTTCAAATTTCTCTAAATATAGTCCATGTTCTCTTCAATTCTGCTCACATGTCATTCCTCTTTTTCTGCTTTTCAATTCTCTGTTTTTCCTTTCTCTCTCGTCTTCAATGTCTTTCCTCTCTCTCTGCTGTTTTTTTTTTTTTTTTAAATTAAAAATTAATTAAAAAAATGGGGAATTAATGGAAAGGGAAATTAATTGAAAAGGAGGAGGGTTATTATATGGGGGGTGGGTGATTATATTAAAATAGGAATAAAAAAGGGATTATTAAAAGGAGATTATGGGTATTAAAAAAAGGGGATTAATTAAAAATGGGAGGAACGCATTAAATGGAGAGGTGGGAGAATTTAAAAAAGAGGGGGGAACTTTTAATGTAAAAGGAGTGGGAAATATTAAAATGAGATGGTATATATATATTTTTTAATGGGTGAGTGGGGATGAGAGTTAGGGGGAGTCGAATGTATAAGGAGAGGTGTATTATAATGGAGAGGAGTCGGATAAATAAAAAATTAAAAACTAAATATGAAGAGTTGTAAGAGTTTGAGATGGGAGGGGAGTGTGTGCAATCGAGCGAGAGAGGGGAGTGATAAGGGTTTCGAAAGGGTGGAAGAGTAGGCGCAATGGAGAGCAGAGCGTAAGTCGTAGGGGAATGGGCAGATTATGGCAGGTGCGTAGAGAGCGGGGCAAGGAGAGTTGGGGGAACTGTTATGTGTTGGAGTGAGGGCGTGTGTACGCACAGAGAGGGAGTGGAGTAATAGCGTGAGAGAGCAGGTAAGGTGCGGTTGAGGGATGAGGCGCCAAGGGGAGTGGGTAGAGCGTGTGTAAGGGAGAGGGAGTGTAATGCAGGGAGCAGCCGACCAGAGGCGCGTGGGAGAGATCTGTGTGAGTTGCAGAGTGCGTGTGCGTGTTTTAATAGGTAAGTTAAATAGTGCATGGAGAGGGCCGTGGAGTGATAAGGCGGAGTAGTGAGGGCGTAGGCATGGTTGAGTGTTGGCAGGTGGGATTTGTGTATGCGCAAAGTGTATGGGTAGTAGGGCCGAAAGGCCAAGAATGAGAGGTGAATCGATTTTTATTTTTTGCAGAGTGCGTGTTAAAGGAACAGATTGCAATGGAGAGCGGTGTGGGAGGTATGGAGATTGTGGGGAAGGCCAAAAGGCCAAGAATCGATATTTTATTTTATTTTATTTTATTTTTTTATTATTATTTTTTTTAACAGCAGAGAGGAAAAGATTCAGAGATTTTTATACTGCAGGTAGAAGACTTTTCACGAAATATAGCAGCAAGCTCAGAAATTTTCAATGAAAACTTAGAAATCTTTCAGTGGCTGAGCAGCAGAAATGCAGAATTTTCCAATCAATTTCAACACTAAAATTCAGAAATTTTTCCAATGGCTGAGCAGCTGAAAAACTCAAAATTCTTTTTCATGAAAAACCCAGAAACTTCAAGTTCAGAAACCCTCTTTTAAACAGTGCTTTCCAGCAACTCTTCAATGCAGAAATTAATGGAAATTGTAGGAAAAATGAGAATGAAAACCTTCAGATGGGCAGTGCTGCCTTTCTTCAAAACCAATTTTGAATGCTTCTTCTTCTTCCAAGCAGATTTCTGAATGCTGCTCCTTCTTCTGAATGCCGCTCCTTCTCCAAAACCACTTTCTGAATGTGGCAAAAAGACTGCTGCAGAAAGTCTCTTCAAAACACCTCTGAATGGCAGCAAAAACACTGCTACAAACACTTGAGTGCTGCAAAAAAACCAACAATTTTTGCAGATATGCATAGGCCATAAACACAAATGGCTCACTCAAAGTGGAGCAGGGCCAGAAATCGCCCGCTCTGATACCATGTTAAACACCATGTTAAGGCACACACATGGTGTATGAGGAAGAATAACACACACACACAAGAGACTCAACACAATGAAGGATAAGCGTGAGGCTTTCTTATTTTCCATTATACAAAGATGTACATTTATAGTACAATGGTGTGACTCTTGGTTTCACATTCCAAGGTCACTTGGAATCCATTGTGACTTTTCATATTCCACACCTACCCATGTAGGATTAGGTGTTCCAACAGTTCTAGGCCCTACCAAATGTCATATGACAATCTCCTATATGCAGCTATATGAGAAAAGAAAACTTTTCAATTCGATGAATGCTATCTAGTTAAGGGAAGAGTTTCAAACAATGATGCAACAAACAAAAACATTGCAAACGAAATCTTCCAAACTAGATGACTTTTGCTACCCAAAAGTAATTTCAAACATTCAATGATGCAAATAATGCAACGTAATCTATGCAAAATCCTCTTTTCTGAAAACTATGCAATTGTAATCTATGCACAATTTCCCTTTTTTATGATAAGAATGCACTCAATGCATTTTTTAATGAAATTAAAATCTACTTAATGCATGCTTTTAATGAAAGAGAATGCACTCAAATGCGATTTTTAGATTTCAATCATTAAAAAATGTGATCTAAGCTCAATGATAAATCTCAAAAAAACACTTTCCAATGCAATGTGATCTAATGCATTTTAACAAAATAAAACTTTGAGATGAAAACTAAATAAACGCAAATCTTCTTAATGAAGGATGAAGGCAAAAGGGATGCAAACAAACACTAATAATGTAAGCGTTGTTTCAAAACACTTTGTAACAAAATTCCTCAAAAGGTGACAAAACACAAAGAGAACTTTCAAAGCATGAGATCAAAACAAGGCATTCATTCCATTTTACATCAAGAAATCATGGAGAGAAGACATTCCAAACAATGAGCAATGTAATATATGCTCATACAGAGGAAATACCGGAAGGGAAAGACACACTTGGTGAAGGATTAAGGGAAAAAATCTCAATTTTCACACACCACCGAAATTGGCACGGCTTTTGTAGGGTGAAACTAGCGCCAAACCGGCACGACTTGCTCACTGAAAAATAGTGCCAATGGCCAATTGGCGTCGCGGTTGCTAATCGGGATAGAGCGCCAACCGGGTGCGGGCTCAGTGTTAATTTTCCTCATTAGTGCGAGGACATAACGGGCTACCAGCGCTAAGGAAAAAACATGTGTTTTTAGGGGTCTGCTCAGGAAACGATCAACAGAAGGAATGTTGTCCTCATGGAAAGGAATGCAATGATGGTATTTGCAAGGCATGACACTACTTATTGGTCACAGAAACGACCCTCCAAAAATAGTATCACGCTAAGACGCAAGTTCCTAATTGCAATAGACCAAATTGCAAAGAAGGCCTACCTCAAGTCCAACGCTGTTGTTCGCAGAGAAGATAGCGCTCGCGTTTCCTTGCTCCGGCAGATCACAATTCTCTTGCTTTTCGTGATCAAACACCTGCACATACAAGAAACACGACGAGCACACAAGCATAAAGCCCAATATATGCAATTATGTATCAGTCAGAGAAGATACAACTCATGATCACAAAGAACAATATGAGTGGAACCATAACCAAAGTCGCTTATCATTAATTAATACAAAGGAAAATACAACTCGGCTCGACGCTAAATCTTCCTTCGGTGGGTCAATAGCAGAGTACGTCTCGGTAAAGCTCATCGGGGAATGGGACATGCCTCTCTCTTCGGTTGTCTTGACAATAATCTCCTTACAATTGATTCAGCTCTATTCGAGCTACTTTGACTACTAAGGCTCAACCATTCGACGCCTTCATCAATGGATGAAGGCTATATTTATAGAGGAGAGGGGAAGGTTTGGATCCCTAAAATAGTGGAAGGGGAGGCCTTATCCCTTTGGAGGCTCCCCATAAGGTGGAAACAAGAGGCCAAAGGAGCAAGGCCATGGTTATTCAGATCGAAACCACTCCTCATGACTCATCCACGAAGTTGTTGTAATCGAAACTTCGCCTTTTTTTAAAAAAAATTCTATAAGAAAATTGGCGCGGGTGCTTAAGTCGGGGACGAGCGCCAATCGGCACAGGCTCAATTTTAATTTTCCTCATTGGCATGAGGACATAATGGGCTACCAGACGCCAAGGAAAAAACAGTGTTTTTAGGGGTCTCGCTCGTGAAACGATCAACAGAAGGAATGTTGTCCTCATGGAAAGGGATGTAATGATGGTATTTTCAAGGCATGACACTACTTATTGGTCACGAAATGACCCTCCAATGGGCGAGATGGGGATTGCGTGGACGGTGACAAATTACGTGTAACATTCCTTGATATTGCTAGGATGACTTATGTTCAAAATTGCTTCTATTCTAGTTGGATCTATCCTAATTCCCTCTTTTGAGATTATGTGTCCTAAGAGTTTACCTTATTCAATCCAAAGAGTGTCTTTTTGGGATTCAAAGAAATACCAAATTTTCTACATTTAATAAACACTTGTCTTGGACGATCTAGATGTTCATTGTCCTGTTTTGGAGAATACTCGTTATATCATCTAGATAAATGAAAAGAAAATCATGAATTTATTTGGGAAAAGCTATGTCCATAACTCTCTAGAAGGTATCTCTTTCATTCATTAATAAAAAATGCATTTTTAAAATACATAAAAGTACCCCAAGGAGTAGTAAATGCAGTATTTGGTTGGTCTTTTGGTTGAACTAAGATTTGATTATATCCGGAGAATCCATCAAGAAATGAAATCTCGGGATGATCCTACCACCCTCTCGTAAAAATATGATCCATCTTTGGGAGAGGATAGTTATATTTTAGGGACACTTTGTTTAAGTTTCGAAATCAACACAAAGTCGATTTCCCCCTGTTTTCATCCTAGTGGGAACTAATTTTTGAAACACAATCGAATATTTGATAGGTGCAATGATATGTGCTTCATACATCCTTTTTACCTCTTCTTCAATAAAAGGCATAAGAACTGGATTGATTCTCCTAAGCTTCTATTTAAATGGTTTTTGATCTTCTTTGATAGGTAGTTTATGTTGTATTATGCTAGTGTCATAAGATTTAAGGTCTTCATAACTCCATGAAAACACATCTTGAAATTGTTTAAACAAAGCCATGTATTTCAGTTTTTCATATTGAGGTAATTCTTTGGAAATTTTTTATAAGCTTAGGTTTACGTTGTGTTCCTATATTACATTCTTTTTATGTCCGATATTAATGGTTCCATTTTTTGGTTTTCTTGCTACATCATTTGAATAAAAAAATATCTTCCAATGGGGCTAATCCCTTAGGTAAAAAGTTATTCTTAAGGTTCAAAATCTCAGAATCATCATTTTCTATTTCTTCTATTTCTACATTTTCTAATTTATCTATTTCTACTTGAGTGAATTTAGTGGGTTCAGTCAAATCTAAATTATTTACATCTATCTCACTATCTATAGCTTCATCTATTGTACAATCAGTATCTATGTTACAATTTTAGAATCCTCCCTCAACATTCATAAAGTTATATATTTGAGCATCTGTGAAAAAAATCGCCAATATTTCAAGTTGTCTAGTGTAGTAGGCCCGTGTCTTACCTCTACTATGTATTGGTGATTTGGCTGAAAAGGTAGTTTGCGAGGGTGCTAGAAAAAAGTAGCCAAAGCTTGTGTGCTCGAATATTTTGGTCCCTTGGAATTACAACAAAGTCAATTTCAAGAAACTCTTTAATCAGATCTAAAATTGTTTCTCTGTATTGGATTAATCTAGGATTATAGACAAAATACTCTCCTCTAATTTGTTTTATGATCAAATTTGAGTCTCCCATGATAGAAACTCTTTTTCCTCCTAGATTTCTAACAATATGTAGCCCTAATATTAAAGCTTCATACTCTGGCATGTTGTTTGTACATTTAAAGTTTAATCTAAAGGCATGACCTTCTGAATGATTATTTTATATGTTATGAATCCAAACACCTAATCCTGCTCTCGATTTGTTCACTCGAGCCATCAAATTCTAAGTGCCACATTGATTCATGAAATATATTGTCACTTGTCAACTTCCTTATGTTTCTATTTTAATGTTGTGTTTTTATCTATGCTAGAATCGAATTACACAAGATAAAATAATCCATATCAAAATGTACATAGTAAATAGGATAGTTTTGTGGTTGTTTTGTACTACCGACCATGTAATTCATTAAGGTCTCTCGTAAAGCTTTTTGGGTTGACAAAATACTCAAATTGTGGCATATGACATGTCTAATTGTAGAGATCCCTGCAGTTTTTCTCCCCATGAGCGAGATAATAAAATTCCATACTTTGGAGGGATATCAACAACTACAATATCCATGACTATACTTTTTCCTGGGTATTGGACTAAAGTGACACAAATATTTTATTAGGCCAAGACATTTTACTTTTCTAGAATCAAAAGAGAAAAAATATTTGTATCATCTAGTGATATCTAAATTCAATGTTTCCATAATAGCTTTTGGCATTAAATTGTGGGATGATCCTAAATCTAGCATAACATTGTGTAAGATTTGATCATGAATACTCAAGCTAATGTAGAAGGGAGGAACACCACCTTCTTGATGTTTTCCATTTACCTCGGGGCCAAGTAATAGTTACGCGTTGATCATAATTTAGATTAACATAGTCTTCTCCTTCACTTATGTTCAATGTTTCGTTGATCCGTGATTTGTATAAATCATGTTTTACCAACTACGTTAAAGGAATTTGTATTTTTAGTTTCGCAATGTTAGTTTGGATGTTAAATGGTACTTGAATTTTCGCCAACTTTGTGATTTATTCTTTACTAGCTGCAGTTTGAGTGTTTTTCTCTTCTTTATCTACAAAGTTTGGTTTTTCTATTTGTATTTCCACTTTGTTTTGTTTTTTTCAATCTTATTTTGTGGAACAATTTGAGTTGTAGTTGTAACTTTGGTAGGTTTTGAAGTTTCAATAACTATTTTTAGCGACGTTTTTTGGGATCGGATGTTCTTTTATCGACAACGGATGTTTTAGGATCGGTTAAAGTTTTAGCGAGAGGATGTTGTTTTTAGCAACAACATATTTTTGAGGATCAGTGATGTTTGAACAACAGGATTGTTGAGTCCCAAATTTGCATCTTTTCCATACATTTTTCCATACCTTTTTCACTCACCTAAACCTCCCAAATTGTCAATATCATGTACAAAAGAGCATCTAACATGGTTTTTAATTATATTTTTTGTGTTTGCTATTTGATCTAGATTTTGTTCATTCAAATTTCGGAATCTTGCCACTTTCCTGTAGCTGTCTGCAACTTTCCGCGGCTATTTTGTGAAACTCTATGCTACGAGTGTCTACAAGGAAAACGAGCCACATGGGCGGAGTCGAGAATGACGTGGACATGGTTCGTGTCCTATTGGTTCAAGCAAACTCATCCAAAGAAGCCGCGGTCAGAAAGGCGTCCACATGGAAGTCAACCATGGAGTTTCATGTCGGCGGCCTCTGTTTCGTGTCACATGAAGATCCATACGGCAGTTTCTAAGCTCGCGGAGAATAAATCGACATCTGTACGAGGGTTCTAGAGTTGAATTCAAGCATCCACCTCTCGTAGATTTACTTTCCAACACGGCCATGCTCCTATATCCGTGGACGTAGTGGTCTACGTGCTCTCCACTAGCATGAACTTTAGGAAACAATTATAGTTTGTTGTTATATATAATGCGTTTGCATACGCATATGAAGTTAGTCGATATTAGTGAATGTAATCTCTGTTATCTTTTGCTCGTGAGTGATTACGCTGCACTTGTGCCGTAACATTACCATTCGTAATGACTGCTTTTTAATATGAGAAGACTCTATTTTTCAACTTAATTCGTATTTGAGGACTGATTTGCAAAGGTCAGAGTAGAGGGCCTCTGCTCGTCTAAGGTTTTGTGCATTAGTGTATAATTTTAATTTCATTTCATTGTGTCATAATCCATTCATATGTTCATATATTGCATTTGTTTCATTTCGTTTATACATTTCCATAATTTCCATTTCATTTCTGTCTTTTATGTTTTATGTTGATAATCACTGATCGAGTGTTCTTGTTTCGAGGTTATAGATAGACGACTCGGGCATTTTCATAGCTTTTTTGACTAGTGACATGGAACTAACATTGTTCTGTTGCTAATTTGATTTTCATAGTTGTTGTTTAATTTCGGTATTACTTATCCGCTGAGTAGTTAAATTTAGATATACTAATCTGCTCATAGCATCTTCGATGTTATCGAAAAGCCACAATTGGGATCGATGGTGAGGGATTGTACTATGAAATGTGTAGTTTAGTATTAGTTTCTTTTTCGCAAATTTAGATATATTAAGCTGCTCATAGCATCTTCGATTGTCTCAAAGCCACAATGTGATCGATGGTGAGGGATTGTATTATGAAATGTGTAGTTTAGTATTAGTTTCTTTTATGCAAATTTAGATATATTAAGTGCTCATAGCATCTTCGATTGCCTCCAAAAGCTACAAATCGGGATCGATGGTGAGGGATTGTATTATGAAATGTGTAGTTTAGTATTAGTTTCTTTTCTACAAATTTAGATATATTAAATCATGCATGACATCTTCGATTTGCCTCCGAAAAGCTACAATTTGGGATCGATGGTGAGGGATTGAATCATGTGTGTATGGTTTAGTATTAGTTTACTTTTCGCAAATTAAATATCGAGTTACTCAAATTGTTTATGATTACTTCTGAAAAATCATAGTTTGGACTAATGATGAAGGATCGGAAGATAAATTGATGTAATCGATTTAGATTTATTTTGTTGCAATTTTGAATTTCCTTAAGCATAGTTTCTTTTATGTTTAGTTGGCAGCAAGAATAGTTTAGTTTTCATGCTCAATAGTTCATTGTTTTGATTTATTAGATTAGTGACAGCCTTTTCATTTCAAGACATTTTCATTTCCTTTCAAGTCTTGTCATTGTAAATTTCAAATTGCTTTTTAAGATTTCAAGTTGGTAAATCATTATAGGGGATATCACTTCCTTGAACAAACATAACCAAACTTGTTTTCATCTTAGAATTTCCATTTCACCTTAGAAAACCAAAAACGACAAAAAGTTAAGAAATAGGTTATCTTGCACATATAGTGCGCCGCACTTCATCAGCTTACGATCCCCGGCAACGGCGCCAAAATGTTTGGTCAATTTAGTGTGTCCTAAATTGCTGCATTATGTTTGGTCAATTTAGTGTGTCCTAAATTGCTGCATTTAATTTTTCAATCCGGGAATCGTAAGCTGATGAAGTGCGGCGCACTATATGTGCAAGATAACCTATTTCTTAACTTTTTGTCGTTTTTGGTTTTCTAAGGTGAAATGGAAATTCTAAGATGAAAACAAGTTTGGTTATGTTTGTTCAAGGAAGTGATATCCCCTATAATGATTTACCAACTTGAAATCTTAAAAAAGCAATTTGAAATTTACAATGACAAGACTTGAAAGGAAATGAAAATGTGTCATGAAATGAAAAGGTGTCGCTAATCTAATAAATCAAAACAATGAACTATTGAGCATGAAAACTAAACTATTATTGCTGCCAACTAAACATAAAAGAAACTATGCTTAAGTAAATTCAAAATTGCAACAAAATAAATCTAAATCAGATTACATCAATTTATCTTCTGATCCTTCATCATTAGTCCAAACTATGATTTTCGGAAGTAATCATAAACAATTTGAGTAACCGATATTTAATTTGCGAAAGTAAACTAATACTAAACCATACACACATGATTCAATCCCTCACCATCACTCAAAATGTGGCTTTCGAGGCAATCGAAGATGTCATGCATGATTTAATATATCTAAATTTGCGAGAAAGAAACTAATACTAAACTACACATTTCATAATACAATCCCTCACCATCACCCAAATTGGTGGCTGAGGCAAATCGAAGATGCTATGAGCAGACTTTAATATATCTAAATTTGCGAAAAAGAAACTAATACTAAACTACACATTTCATAATTCAATCCCTCACCATCGACTCCCAAATTATGGCTTAGTAGGCAATCGAAGATGCTATGAGCAAATTTAATATATCTAAATTTGCGAAAAGAAACTAATACTAAACTACACATTTCATAGTACAATCCCTCACCATCACCCCAATCGTGGCTTTCTGAGGCAACCGAAGATGCTATGAGCAAGATTAGTATATCTAAATTTAACTACCGAAGCAGATAAGCAACACCGAAATTAAACAACAAACTATGAAAATCAAATTAGCAGAGAACAATGTTAGTTCCATGTCACTAGTCAAAAAAACTATGAAAATGCCCAGTCGCCATATATAACCTCGAAACAAGAACACTGATCGATGATTATCAACATAAAACATAAAAGACAGAAATGAAATGGAAATTATGGAAATGTATAAATGCAAATGAAACAAATGCAATATATGAACATATGAATGGATTATGACACAATGAAATGAAATTAAAATTATACACTAATGCACAAACCTTAGCCGAGCGAGGGCCCTCTACTCTAGCCTTGGCAACGGTCCTCAAATACGAATTAAGTTGAAAAACAGAGTCTTCTCATATTAAAAAGCAGTCATTACAGAATGGTAATGTTACGACACAAGTGCAGCGTAATCACTACAGAGCAAAAGATAACATAGATTACATTCACTAATATCGACTAACTTCATATGCGTATGCAAACGCATTATATATAACAACAAACTATAACTGTTTCCTAAAGTTCATGCTAGTGGAGAGCACGTAGACCACTACGTCCACGGGATATAGGAGCATGGCCATGTTGGAAAGTAAATCTACGAGAGGTGGATGCTTGAATTCGACTCTAGAACCCCGCATGCATGTCGATTTATTCTCCGCGAGCTTAGAAATGGCCGTATGGATCTTCATGTGACACGAAACAGAGTCCCTAGCTCGACATGAAACTCCATGGTTGACTTCCATGTGGACGCCTTTGACCGCGGCTTCTTTGGATGAGTTTGCTTTGAACCAATAGACACGAACCATGTCCACGTCATTCCCGACTCCGCCCATGTGGCTCGTTTCTCCTTGTAGACACTCTGTAGCATAGAGTTTCACAAAAATAGTCATGAAAGTTGCGTAGATTCGTGGAAAGTGGCAAGATTCCGTGACTGAATGAACAAAATCTAGATCAAATAGCAAACACAAAAAATATAATTAAAAAACCATGTTAGATGCTCTTTTGCACATGATATTGACAATTTGGGAGGTTTAGGTGAGTGAAAAAGGTATGGAAAAATGTATGGAAAAGATGCAAATTTGGGACTCAACATACCCCCATCATGGAAGGTGTTGCATGTCCTCATGCAACCAAAATTTTGATACTCTTTCTTCAGTTCATGTGCCTTGATACTTCAGCCCAAAGACATCCAATTCTCTCCTCTTCTTCCTTGGTACCGCCAACATTCCGGGGTTTCTTCATTAAGCACCTAAATTTGATATTTACAAGTGTTCTCGCTCAATTTCTGCATTTCCTTTTCAATTTCTTATTCTTCTTCTGCCATATTCTCAAATGTAACATAGTATTATCATGGATGATCTTGTCCAGTTTGCCTTGTTCTTTCAATGTCTCATTTTCATTTTTTGATGTGCCTATTTAAAAGCTCCGACTCAAAAAATTTCTGTTTTAATGATTGAACTAAATCATCCCGCAATGTATGAGGTCGAATGGAAGAAGTACTTGGACTCGTGGTCGCCTTTTTCCAAATATTCTATATAGTCATATACTTCCTGCTGTTTGGGGTCTATTTCGAGTGTCATTTTTATTGGGCTATCCCAAAAAATGATGTAAAGGAGAGTTATGTTCAAAATCCGGCTGAGGAGGGCTTACATCAATATTTTTGCTCGAGAATAGGATGGAGTATGCTCATTGTTCGATTGGGAATGAAATGAACCAGGTTCACTAACCGACCGAGATGGACTATGGTCGATTGGGGACTGTTCAGATGTCTCCTCACCCAAATCAATGAAATGAGGACCCTTAATTTGCATTTTTCTCAATTTCCCCTTAAGTCCGTCGCTTCTCCTCACACGCCGTGGTACACTACCCTTTTGTTTTTGTTTTCCTTTCTTTGCCTTCTTGGATATAGATGATTGTTTTTGAAGATAAAATAATCTTTCGGATAGCATTTGATGATCTTCTTCTTCGGAAGAAGGAGTTTTATGTACTGACCTCAATAGTTTCTTTCCCTTTTGGTGTTATTGGCTTCTTACCCTTGATTTCCTTCTTCTTCCTTTTTACCAGTCTCTCTTCCCTATCGGTTCTTTCCATAGTAGTAGTAGGAGTATTTTGGATTTCATCAATTATTATTTTCCTCCTACTTCTTCTTGTCTGTGATAAGCTCAGGAATTTCCCTGAGTAGGAGTAATTTGGGTTTCAACATTTATTCTTTTTCTTCTACTCCTTCTTGTTGAACTACCTTCAGAATTTCCCGAGGTTCCTCAAAGAAATTTCTAACTAGAAATTGTTCCCATGTGTCTTTTTCTTTCCTTTAACTCCTTTTCAATCGAAATTTTTATAAGGCCGTGGTGATATAGATGGGGCTCTACATCTCCTAAGTGTTTTTTGAACAAAGTCACGACCATTTTCTTCAAGCTATTGAATAGAAAATATGGGGAGATTGAGAGTTTAATTTTCTAGAAAATTCATCAATAGCTCTGGTATGGTACATATACATGGACCCAAAACGGCCTTCACATGTAATGAATTTCGAACAATTAGCGATAAGTGGCCCATTCTTCTTTCAATGCATGCACAGGAATTCCTCTTTTAAAAACAATTATGTCCATACCTTGGTTTCGTAAGATTGTTCTCCATGCCTCATCACCGATGCTTTTATTTTTTGAACCAACGCTCTCCCTCCCCGAAGAAGTTCCGTGGCTGTTGCTATAGATGCTTCATTGATCGCAAACTTGAGGTCTCCAATCTCTCGCTTTCGAGCCATCAAACGACCTTGCAAATGCTTTTGTAACTTCTTTGTGATAACCTCGAATTTCTGAATAAAACACAACCATTTTGCTTTCTTCAATATCTCTTTTGCTTGCGGATATCCCTCTATAAACTTCGGTCCTTCGGCTCTACTCTTAGTAATTTACCCATTTCACTTTTCTCGTTTCTTCACAAATTTGCCTTCGTGAGGGTTTCAAATGGAAATAGAATGGTTGAATGCACGGGAATGAGCACAATGGGCTGTGGGGATGTATCATAAAATGGGAATGAGCACCATAAACGGAATGGAGTGAGACTGTGAGTAGATATCTGGAAGTGAGAATGAGCAAAAGGAACGAAATGGAATGAGACAAGTGGGTAAATATCCTGGGAGTGAGAATGAGCAAAGTGGGGTTTCGTAAACACTGCAGAGACACAACAAAGAGATTAACAAAGTATAATACATTCGGCAGCGTTTTGAATTTTGGTGGTTGTGTAATAAATATGAACACGTTTCAATCAACGGTTATGAATTTATGCGGTCGTAAGAGTTCTTGGTCAAATCAAATACGTCTCATTATCTCCCGATGGGATATTGGAACATGAGTGAAAAATCGGAATTTCAATGATAAAACCGTTTGTGAATGAATGCAAGAGGATAATATGGAGATTGTGAAAGGTTACTGAATCTGTCAATATAATCATTGCGCGTAATGGATAGAGCTCATGGTTCAAAACTATATAAAAATGTGTTTTTCAATGCTATTTGAAATCAATTTTATTCATACCTTTGGAATCTTTGCATTTGCCCTTGGTCTTCAAATCGATTGATCTCCATTGGTGTCTTGAATGCTCCATTGATCCTCTCACTCGCATTTTATTTCATAATTATAGAAATAAAATCCGACTGTACATTCTCTTTGAAAACAAAGTAGTAGTCATGAATCGCTTTACGTCGTGAAACCGGAGTCAGTCATGGGAAACGGATGTCACTGTGGAAACTGACACAACTATTACTTGGATGAATGGAAATGATCAAATGACAAATGACCAGATGGAAATGGTCATGAAAAAGATTTTTATTGATGGAATGGAATGAAATGAAGTGGAATGAAGTGGAATGAAATGAAATGAAATGGAATGAAGTGGAATGAAATGGAGTGGGTGGTGACAAAGCTTGTGAAATGAAAGAGATGGAAAATATAGAGTGTCGGTGTTCCCGATTTTCACCCTATATTTTCTGCATAAGACTCGCCAATCGATGATTGGTTTTCGAGCTTATACCATTATTATTATTATTATTATTATTATTATTATTATTTTTTTTAATCGAAAACAACAAAAAAAAACTAGGTTGGTGGAGAAGAAGAATTCTTCCGTACTCGACTGATTGCGAACTTTCTTGAAACATTTTGACAAAATCCTCTTTTGAGAGTGGCTTATGATAAACTTTCAATCTATGGCCATTCACAATAAGAGGAGTTTGAAACTCATCAATGGTCTTGATTCTCATGACTCCATTGCTAAAGATCTTGTCAATCTCATATGGCCCAAGCCAATGAGTCCGAAAATTTCCCTTGAAAATCTTTAAACTTGGAATCAAATAACAATGCCTAATCTCCTTCTTGAAACTTCTTCTCTTTGATATATTTTTCATGCCATTTAGCTCTTTGATATTGAACTAGATCGGCTTCTTAGAATTGCTTCTTGTCCGATCTCATCTAGCTCATTCAAGCTGCTCCATTATATGCTTTTGGGCTTCGATAAGTCCATCCCCAACCGAACCGCTATCTTGAAGGTCTTGACTTGGAACTCAATGGGGAGCAAGACTTCTTTCCCATAAACAAGTTCATAGGGAGAATGTCTCGTTGTATTCCTCCATGTAGTTCCGTAGGCCCACAAGGCTTCGAAAGCCTTCTCGCCCAATCTCTTCTATGTAGATGAACAGTTTTGGTGATGATACTTTCAAGAACTTTGTTTGTGGACTCCACTTGACCATTTTCTTGTGGATGGTAAGGAGTAGATCTTCTGTGCTTGATTTTGTATTGTTCCATCAACTTCTCCACCAAATTGGATGTGAATTGGCTCCCCTGATCTGTCACAATTTCTCTTGGAACACCAAAGCGAGTAAAAATATTCTCATAAAAAAAATGAACAACTGAATTTTTCGATAGCAGCATACTAATGCTTTAGCTTCCACCCATTTAGTAACATAATCAAGTACAAACCAATATATACTTCTTTTGCTTAGATGGTGGATTAATAGGTCCAATGAAATCTAAAGCCCATTTTTCAAAGGGTTCAATGAGTACCTGTGTTTGCAATGGCATTTCATTTGAGAGGGTAGGTTTCCCTACTCTTTGGCAAACTGTCACACCTTTTGACATATTGTTTTGCATCTTTGAAGAGGGAAGGCCAATAATATCCCAAAGAAAGGATTTTATAAGTCGTCCTTTTGTCTGCAAAGTGTCTGCCGCATGGTTCATCATGACATGCCTTAAGAATATCGAGCATTTCATCTTTCCCCGACACATCTTCCCGATCACAAGATTTGGCCCTGTTTTAAACAATTCATTAGAAATCCATGAATATTTTGAACTCTCCCTGAATAATTTTTTCGTTTTTCTCTTGGAAATAAATGTGAAGGTAGTTTCCACGTAACCAAATAGTTAGCAATATCCGCATACCAAGGGGTCTTAATAGTTACGCAAACAAGTATTCATCGGGAAATTTATCTTCTACAGGAGAATCTTCTTTAGTATTCTGAATCCTAGACAAGAAATCAGCTCATCGATTCTGTTTTCCCTGGTCTATCCAACACAGTAATATTGAATTCTTGCAAAAGTAAAAGCCATCTTGTCACTCGCCATTAGTAACGAGGTTTGTTCATTAAATATCAAATTGTGAGTAATGGTCGGTATGAATAAAAGTTTCATAGCCCTGTTATGTAATGTCTAAACTTATTAATTGCATGAACAATGACTAAAAAACTCTTTTTCAGTCACAAGTATAGTTCAACTCTGTAGGGAGTCAAATTTTTACTGGTGTAATAAATGGCATAAGGAATTAAATCTTTTTGACCCAACACAGCTCCAAGAGTCGTATTCAAGCATCCGTAGAAATATGAAAAGGGAGTTTCCAATTTGGTCCTCTCAAGATAGGTGCTTCGGATATTCTTGTTTTCAAAGTTTCAAAAGATGATTGACAATCGAGATCCCATTTAAATTCACGAGTCTTTTTGTAAGCAATTTGAAGAGTGGAGATGCTATTTTAGTGAAGTTTTCTATAAATCTTCTATAGTAACCGATGAAATCCTAGAAAACTTCTAACATCTCTTTGACAATTTGGAATAGGCAACTTGGAGATGACTTCAACTTTTGATCTATCAACCTTAATCCCATCTCCCCGAAATATGATGTCCTAAAACAATCCCTTCAAGAAACATCATAAAGCATTTTTCATGGCTTAATGAAAGGTTTGTTTCTTTACATCTTATGAGAACTTTTTTCCAAATTTTCTAATGCCTCTTCAAATGAATTACCATAAACTGTAAAATCATCCATATAAACTTCTACACAATCATGGATTAGATCAGAAAAAATTCCTAGTACTTGCTCTTTGGAATGTTGCCGGTGCATTACATAACCCAAAAGGAAGCACTCGGTAGGCAAAAGTTCCCCCATGGACAAGTAAATGTGGTCTTATCTTGATCTTCAGGTGCTACCCTGTATTTGATTATAGCCACTAAAACCATCCAAAAATGAAAAGTACTTTTTTACCCGCTAATGTATCTAATACACTGATCAATAAAAGGCAAAGGAAAGTGATCCTTCAAAGTTGCTTTGTTCAATTCCTCGTAATCAATGCATACCCTCCATTTACCATTATTTTTTAGGTACTATAACCAAAGGAGAAACCCATCGGCTATCTGAAATTGGATAAATGAAGTTTACATTGAGAAGTTTTTGGAGCTCTTCTTTCACTATCTCCCTAAGATTTGGATTCATCCTTCTTTGAGGTTGTCCGATTGGTCTATTGTTTTCCTCAATATAGATATGATGGATGCAAGTCTTAGGATCAATACCCTTCATGTCGAGTATACTCCCATGCAAATGCAGGTAGAATGTTTTTTGCAAGATTCGGTCGATTTCTTCTTGTTGTGACTTCTCCAAATGTTTATTGATATTCAATGTTTTTTCTGGAAAAATCTCAATAGCAGAATTACCAAACTCTTCCATAGAGTAAAGAGACATTTGTCTTGATGATAAATATTCTATGTCGATTCCAACCGAAATTGTGTGGGGTCATATTCTCAAGATATCTCAAAATTTTCTAATGTGTTCGTAATTTGACTATCCTCACCGATTTCGAAAATGGTAAAGACAAAGTTGTATAGTGTTCTCATCATCGACCCATTCATTGTCTCCTATTTCGTGATTGCTCTTCTTTGGAGGATACAAATTGAATTTCTTTGTCGAATTACCATTAGAAATGTACATGTCTCCAGATCTACAACTAATAAAAGCATCACTGTGGCTAGCCAAGGTCTTCCTAAGATAAGTGGATGTCCTCCTAGATTACTCTTGGGAGTCAAAATCATAAAGTCTACTGGATATTCCCAAGAATCTAAGGAGATCGAAATATCTTCTAATACACCATCCGGGTTTAATAATCGATCATCCCAAGCAAGAAAGTATGTGTAAAAGAAGACAGTGTTGAACGTTCTGTTAGTCTCCATGCCTACTCGAGACAAGTTGAGTTAGCACTTCTGGTCAATCAATGTGTTTGGAATTTCTATCCCATTTATATATGTCTTGACAATTGGACTTCCTGGATCTACATACTTCTGCATAGTAATTTTTCCCATCATAATGTCTGCAATCTTTCCTACCAGGTGGATTCTTCTTGTGTCTTTTAGTTTCCTTCCTGGTCTTTTGAAACTCAACTCCTTTATAGTTTTTGCTAGAATAGGAATTTCTCGAATGGCTTGTAGCAATGGAATCTTGATACAAACATTCTTCAATTCATCTAGAAAGTCATAGTTAGGCAACAAGATTTGTTTTTCCACCCCCTTATCAATTTGTAGTCTTTCCGGAAAAGGAGGTGTAATGTCTACAATTTTAGGACTAGGTGCAATTTTTGGACTAGAAATTTTTTGATTAGGACTGAAATTTTTCTGAGTTGAACTAGAGTTTTGTTGGGTTTCTCTAGGGAGAATTTGTAGTACTTTGGTTGTAGGAGCTTCTACTGTTTTCTTGGTATGAGTTTGGGCAGTTTTCTTAGTAGGAGCTTCGACATTTTTCTTACTCCTAAGTTTATATTGCTTGTGAACTTCATTAATGGAAAATTCATAACCTTATTTATAATCAAAAGACTCCCTAGATTATAACTATAACTGTTGTAGCTCGTATAATTGTTCTTCTTGTGTAAGAAAAATAGTATTATCATCATTTATTCCCATTAAGTTAATCTGAGTGTCTTCATATTCTTCATTTTGGTGAGAACATTCAACATAGTTCTCTTGGAAAGGTGGTCTTATTTGTTGATCAGGTGTTGATTATCTAGACTTACTAGTGTTGGGATTCTTTCTAAAGTTTGGATTTCTTATTTGAGGACCTTGTTGTTGATTATCCCACTGTGGTTTCCTTTCCATATTTTCTAATCTATCCATCATTTTTCCATATTTGTTTCTAAGCTATATATCTTACTGTCTGATGTAGATGTTTCATAATTTATTGTTATTCTTCTTTCATTTCTCATTCTGGATCTCTTAGCTAACAAATTTTCTTCTACACTAACTGCATTGCTTTGCATTTGTTCTAATGTTTCTGGGTTCCATTCTCTCAATTGGTATGACATATCCATATCAAAACCATCAGGGAATTTGATTAAAGCTAGATTTGGTGGGGGTTTGATGTTTGCTAGAATATCATTATAGATATTGTTGAATCTAGTACAATAGTCATGAACTGGTTCATTAGGTGCTCTTTTGATGTTTTCATATTCAGATAAAATTTGTAAAGGATTCTTCTTTTTCTCCCATCTACTGATAAACAATCTATTGAAAGCTTCTAAATCAACAATATGATTAGCAGGTAAATCTTAAAACCATTTCTTTACTTCTCTATCTATAGTTTGGGAAAATAGTCTCATTTGAACATCAGATTCATCAATTTCATGTAATTCAAAGTAATTAATAATTTTGTTAACACGTTATTGTGTAGTGTATTGACTAGTTCCATCAAATTGAAATATATTTTTTTGGTAGTCTTGGGGCATGACATGTAATTGAGCTGGTAGGACCAATGGGGCATATCTGGCTGCCATGGCTAAGATTCTAGCTTGGCTAGGAGGTAAATTTATGGTGCTTGGCGATGAGATTGAAGTACTTACAAATGAGGTTGGGACACTAGAATATGTACTTGGAAATGATGTTGAAGTACTTGAAAATGTAGCAGCAATGCTAGAAGGTGAACTTGAAGTATTTGGAGATGGAAATAAAACTCTAGGTTGAAGCGGAAGTTTGGGGATGAATGATTCAGTGGAATGAAGTGTAGTGGAAATAATAGATGAGGTGGTACTAAATATATATGAATTTATAGACTCTGAATGAATGGTAGAAGGTTTTGGGGTATAAGCAGATAAAGCAGTCAGCTCAAAAAAATGTTGGAAATACGCTTCATCAATATCCTTAATCAAAATTGCAGTTAAAGCCTCAATTTTATCAAACGGTTCTAAAGCTTGTTAATATGAATCAAGTGAAATAGTCTCCATCTTAGTTTTAATAAATGAAATGAAATTAGGATCTATCACACTATCATTAATTGAACTTTCTGATTTAGTTCTAAACAAAGAGTGTTCAAAATATAAATCAAATTCAATGTCTTGTATACTTGAAAATTCTTGGGGGGGGGGGATTTTCTTTGATTAATGGATTTTTATTTCCTAAACATTCTACTTTTTTGTTTTTCTTTAAATTTATTTCAAGATCATCTACTATTACAGTAGGTTGTGGATCAGGATGAGACCTGATATAGTAGGTTCTTCTAGAAGCCAGAATTTTAATTTTTAATGAAAAAATTCTCTAAAAACCCTAAAAAAACCATAAGGTGAAAAGATGAGTAAAAGTATTTCCTTTAAGGTTTATTTTAAACACTAAGGACTAATTTCCCCAGTATGGTTGCCAATATGTTACCACTCCAATAATTCCTATGGTTTTTAATCTTTTTGTTTTAAAGAATATTAGAGGTAACCACAAACCTATTTTAAAGCTTAGGATCTAGCCTTCCTAATGCTCAGAGAGGGCTCTCTCTTTATGATTTAACTTTGTTGATTTTATTTGATTTTAGGCTACTTATGTAATATTGATTGGGGTTTGATTTTGGATTTGGTTTGGTGTAGAATAACTAATTAGGATGGATAGATGCAGATCTATTTACCATTAGGCTAATAGAGTCAATGTATCAAGCAACAAAGCAAAATCAAGTTCTAAAGGGAATTGTTCACAAGGCAAGGTAGCTGAGTTGATTCAGATCTTTAGGTTGGATGATGAAATGGTTTCAATCGGGGTGAGAGAGAAATTAAGGATTCTCAGATCCGTATAATGAGGGAAATGACAAAGGTCACTCGAAACTAGGGAGCAATAAAGAATTCCATAAGCTGGATATAAAAAGAAAACATGTAAATGAAATAATAGTTCAAGCCAAAGTGTTTTTAAACAAGTTCTGAAATAAAATTCTTGTTATACATTTAGATTGAGAAAACATGCAAGTATGTTAAAAAATTTAGAAATAAAAAAGAACAATTGAAAGTACTTCACTGAAGTGGGCCAACACATGAATCCTATAATATAATTCCTTTATTGCTCAATCCAATCTTCTGACTTGAAAATGGTACAATCACCCTCATGTTCAGATCAATACAACTACATAAATGTTTAGCAATCCACATTACACACTCAATAATTTGAATTGTGAATTATTTATACAAAAAAATAATACAAAATATCCTAACCTATCTTTGGAATTATTCAAGGAAAAATAAATATATTCATGCAAGAAGATAGAGACACCTATCTAATTAATGCAAGTTGTCCATCTTTTATTGAGTTTGTTGTTTTTTGTTTGATATTTTGATGCATTTTCTCTTTGAATTTTGCTCAACGAAGGCTATATTTTAGGATGTTGAGTTTCATTTATGCTAGCACATTTAACTCTGCTTTTTAATCTCTATTTAAAATTTAAACTGTGTCTTTCATATGATACTCTTTAACTTCTCTAATACTCTTTAACTATTGTGTTTTACATTAACCTTTTGACTGCTCTATTTTTACTTTGACCGACTGATCTTTTATTATTTAACCTTTCACTTTCAAAGTAAATCAATCAACTTCTCCCAAGATTCTACATCTGGTAACTTGATTTTTACCATTCTTCTGAAGATTTCATTTGCAAAAGTAGGCTTGTTAATGAATAAATGCTTTACCTCATGTTGTAGGTAAAAGATGTTCTCAAAAATCTTATAGAGTACTTTTCCTGTTGGAATTCCTTGCATGGATGAATTTTTGGCCTATTCCTTTTCCACTTCTCTAATTTTATTATCATAATCCTCATGTTTCATCAACCTGTCATTGATAACCAATGGATTTGGTAGGCCTTTCTGCCTCAAAATATCAAATTTAACCATGAATCTAGTTATTGCAAGCTCCATGTTTTGACACTTCTCTTCCAGCTGTACCATTAAGTTACTTTTAGAAATTACCTTTCTAACTTCAAGAATTGTTTATGTCCTATCACTAATGCCAATTTCTTCCAATTCCTATTTGTTCTTGGAATTAAGAAACTTTATGATTTCATTGGCCTCTTCTAGCTTCTTACCAAGTTCTTCCTTGATTTTCTGGATGGCTTCACTTGCTACTTTGATTAGATCCTTCTTCTCATAAATAACTTGAATGGATGACCAAATATCATTGATAGATTCAATGATATTGGCCCACAGCTGCTGCTTGGCTTGGGGAAGTGGTTCTTTCAATGTTAACTCTTTCTCTAACTTCTGTAATTTCTCAATCAATCTATTTGTCTTTTTTACTTCAATATTGCGCATGATTTGTACTATTTTCTTCTCATCCTCTAGGTTTTTAAACTATTCTTTAATTCTATTTATTTCATTAGCCTATATGGACATTTCCTGTATTTCTTTAACTAGTTTACCTACTTCATCACTAGGTTGTGCTGCTGCTGTAGATGATTCTATTGCTAAAGTAGTTGCTGATGTAATGGGAAGTGTTGTAGCTACTCGAACTGATGGGGCCAATGAATCTGCTAAAGTAGAAGGAACTATTGTAGTGACTTTAGGAATAGCAGTGACAGGGTTTGTTACCATGTTGGCCTTTTTCTCCTGCACTAACTTATCCATTTCATTTTCCATTTATTTCAATTGGGTAGTTAACTGAAGAATGAGGTTCATCATCTCATATTTTTTGATTTCATCTTGTACTACTTCTTTGGCCTATGGATGTTTAGTAGGAGGAAATTTGAGTTGTTTCTTTAATGCAACAATGTCTGCATTCTTTTTCTTTATGATTTCTTCCGCAACTTTAATGTTCTTGGAATCATATCCCACTTCTATGACCAGTTCTTCTAGTGATTTGATTCTATTGTCTTTGGTTTGTGAGGAAACCTTTTCTAACTTTAGCTGGCCTCTGATGTTTTCTAGAGTATTTTTCAGCTTTTGTACACTCATGGATTTATTGTTCATGGTAGAATAAAACATTTCACTAGATTTCTTATGAAATTATATCTGGTCTATAGGATGAATTTCTTTGGCTTGAACTTCATATGATATATTTTTATAGTTTGTTGATGATTTAGGATGATTCACTGTGGGCTGTACAAGTCATCTGCATCTTCCTGGTCTTGTAATCAAATATAGAAAGCAACCTGTTTTGGTCACTAGGTGTCTGCTTCCAGTATTGGGCATAAGTATCTACTTTTAAAGCCTCATTCCTGAGCTTGATTTATTTTTACTTCTGCATAACATTATGTTAATTATTTGTTGGTTTAATTGATGAAGGCGCTTCAACACTATGCTTCTTTTAAATGATTTGAGTGTTAGATGTTGAAGGCTGGTGAGTTTCCTCTGAGACTGCTGGAGGTGCATTGTCTTTAACCACTTTATCTGTATCTATGATCTCAATAGTTTCAACTTGTTCAACTATAGGATTTAATTTGGGCTTCTTCCTGTACATCAGTTTGAATTTGGTTTCATTGTTTGTTTGAGTTGAGTATGATCCTTCTTCTCTTGGCCTTTTTGAGTTTCTATCTTGTGGGGTTGGAGTTTGAAAGATGGAGCTAGTATCACCTTGCTTCTTTTCCTCTTTCAAAGTGTTCTCCAACCATTTAGACTAATTGGAGTATTTCTCAATGTATGGATTGGAATCATGGACAAAAGGAGTTAACTTAAATTTAACCCTTAGTTTGCTAATAAATCCTAAAGGATCATAATTCCATTTCAAGCTTTCCCTGAACTTAAATTCCTGAAGACACTTTTCTGCCAGTTGACCAACAGTCCTGTTATTGCAAATGAAGGGACCAATCTGGTTTTTTTATTTTAAATTGTGTTTTCTTCTTGGCTGATAGAAATTTAACTTCATCAGAATTAAGAATCTGCCTGATATACTCAAGTGAAAATAACCTCATTGGGAGGCATTTTTGCAGTTTATATGGGGTTATATGACAACCATAAACTATAATCTTTGTGTGGTTCTGATAAATATACCAATCTCCTATCCTACTGTGTTCTGATAACTGCAAGACCTTTTTATTTCATCACTAACTCTTGGTTGAATGCTGATGTTTAGCATGTTGACAATTAGATAGATGAATGAGTCAATGAAGTCTTTGTATGTGAACTCTATTGAATCTTTCCTGATTAACAAAGTCCAAAATATTACTGCCTGAGGATTACCTTCAATATCCAATTTTTGAAGGTTGATTGCAAATCTTTCAAATTGAAAGTATAGGAACATATGGAACAAAACATATGAATACTTGAAGACACCTTCTTTAGGAATTTTAACAATTTTTTCATGGATTGTATCAGAGAGGTACTGGGAAAAATTGAATATAGAAGCGTGAGGCCGACCAAGGGAGAAAATAGACAGAAAACCTAGGACTGAAGCATCATCATGCTAATCAGTAAAATAACCCAAAATACAAGACAACATTATGATGATATGCCTAGTTCTCTCAGAGAATATAGTTGTTGGATAAGGAGGGTTAGTCTTGGGAGTTTGATGAGAGAATGAATGTTTGGAATATCTGGAACCTCTTGGGGGAATCCAGATTCAGATATAACTCTGTGAGGGCCTTAATAGACAGTGGGTTTTCATCAGGCCTAGGTTAAATTTGTAGCATCTGGTTTATTGATTCAACTATGATGGTGAATAAAATCTATTTACCAGGAGTCATTAAGGCTCTTTGATCAAGAAAATAACTGGTTTGACAGAGTTTGATAACCTATGGACACTGGAAGGTCTGTGGGACAATATACTTGGGAAAATTGGACTCCCAAAGGAAAACATAATCATCTGGGTCAATTGACTTATCATGGCTCCAGTAGTGGAGCTCAGGGAGGTTAAAATCGGTGATAGGGTCACTAATTTTTAAGTCTTTGTCTACAAGGGGCATATGTTCCACATCAACAACTGGAGGTTGTAGGGGATTGACTATTACAATACCTTGGGAATCCATATTTATTTTTATCAATTAATTACTCTCTGTGATCAATAAATAAGCTTAGTCCCTTAGAATTACTGTGAATAGATGAATTGGATATGAAGAAAGGGTTTTGTAATAAATATTGTCTTTATTTTGATTTGCAAATGCTTTCAAATTAGATCAATTAACTTGTTACTTTATTTTCTTAAGAAAAGGTCTTGGTATTTCAGGAATACTTAGAGAAAATGAAGCTTTTGGTTTGTAGAATAAGTTATGGAAGCAGTAGAGGATTTATGGCCATGAAATATGCTTCAAAATGGTCTTTATAGAGCTTTATGATGATCTTGCACCGACTTTAGCAGCAAGAAGTGTTGAATTCTGGTGTAAAAGGGCTTAAAAATAGGTTAGTAGCTATTTTTTAGCTCTGGAATAGGTCAGAAAAGGCTCTCTTTGTGAAAATATGAACAAACAAATGGTGAAAAGGCTTGAAAGGGTGGCTTTATTCTTGTTAACCAATCAGTGATTAAATTTTAACGCGTGAGGTCAAATTCAAATGAGGGGTGGTATTCATCGTACAGGCAGAAAACAACCCATAAGTTTTCGCATCGTGAAAAGAGGGTGGGTGGTATTCTTTTGGAGAATGCAATAGAATCAAGGAATCCCATGTAGCAGGGAGTGGGGCTATGAAAATAGCTCATTTCGCAAGCTCTCGGTGGTGTTAAAGTTTTGACAATCGGGGATGAAAAATAGGCTATTGGCCATTGGATCTGGGGAATGATGATTCAAAGGATGGGTAAATAGGAGGGATGTATCAAGGATTTGATAGGCAGGGCCAGGGGAATAATGTCATGTAGTGTGTTTTAATGTATATGCAAAGGCTTATATATACGGGGTCAGAATTTTATAATAGGCGGGGTTATAGTAAGTGGGCCCAGAAATATATATATGTGGGGTGATATAACAAAAATATATATTAAATTAACATAAGGGGTTAGGGAAATACATATAAGCGTGAGTTAATATAATAAAAGTTAAAGGTATATATGGGAGTTAATAAAATAAAGTTAAATTGTTAGCAGGAGTTAATATATAATGGTTAACAAAGTATGGGAATGGGTTTTAACCATATATATTAAACTGGGTTAAGTTAAATATGATGTGGGAGTTTGAATATGTGCGGAAATGTAAAATACACTAAGGAATAGTGTTTAAATCAATATCAAGAAGGATTTTTCAATGTGGGACCCAAAATATCATTTAACCTTTAGACTTAGGATAAGTGTATTTTAGGGGGTATTTTGAATGAAAAGGGAAGTTAGTAAAATATTTTATTGTCTTCAAAGGGGAAAATGTATTTTTAACTAGGGAAACGTGGGTTAGTAAGGGAAAATGAGTGAAGTAAGGGGAAAAGTAAATATGAAGGAGAAGGGGTATTTTGACAAGGGAAATGAGTTTAGAAGGAAGTTAGTACTATGAAATGACCAATTTCTGCTATCCATGCCTTGTGAAAACTGCTTTTATCTACCCATCTTTTACCCTAACCATTTTCTTCATTTATTTGGCTGCGTTTAGGCTTGCAGATCCCTTTTATTTTTCTTTTATAAGAAAACTATCTAATTCTAACCTTATGAATTCCAATGGCTCAGATAAAACTATTGAGCGCATTATTATTTCTCTACCTAACTATTGATTTGCCAAGATTAAATAGTTTGGCTAGATATTTATTGTCTATCTATCAACATGAAATTTAAAGCATGAATAATCAAGATTAAGTTGTTTGAATATCATAGATTGTGGCATTTTTGACAAGCTGCACACAATCTTATTTTGCAAGGTAAAGTAAAAATTAGTGGCATTTGAATTTGCATCACTTTCAAGATCTATTTTTATCTATTTTTTGGTGGGGTTCATATTTTATATTCTTTTTTGATCTTTTTTTCAGTCCTTTGATTTTTCTTTTAGGACTTACCCTCTTTACATTTTTTAATATGGGAAAAAAAATTTGCAGAAAGAAAAGTATCTACATATTACAAGACTAATCATAGTCAATTAAAAATTATGAATCCTATTATTATAGGACCCTAATATTACCTTCCCTAGCTACAAATATTGACACTCCCTCTTAGCGAGGGGGATACTTCTACCTCATGGAACTGAATTTGATCATGCATTTCCTGCTCCCTTTGAACTAGAATCCTTTGCTACCATTTGGTCTAGAAACATCCTCGAAATATTATTGACCTTGGCCTGGTTCCAAGAAGCTTCTTATTCTTGAACATCTTGTAAGGTCATCTCATACCAAGAGACCTTGAAAATTTAGGGTAATGTGTTGACAAATCCTCCCCTCCTGAACTTGAAGGCTAACTCCCTTTGAGCGGCTCAACTTTTAGGGTTTCCCACTCCTTGTTCTTTGTCACTACTCTAGTTTGTTCATTCACTCGATTAAGATAAAACTTTAGCCTATACATGTTTCTCTCTCTAGCTCCTAAGACATGTACCTCATCAAGTTTATATATGATAGTTCTAACTAGTACTTTCCCTCACTAGAAAGAAACACATAATCCATTCTTCTCCATCATGGAGATTTAGAGAAAACACCACTGGAGCTCCAACACCAATAACATGTATTTAAACTAGATCCTGCCTCTTCAATCAATTAATATCATTGTTCCAACCCCTTTAACTTCATGTTTAGCATCATCACCAAACTCCACTTGTAGTCTTAATCTTGATTCCCACTCAGTCAGGTTGTTAAACTAATGTTGTGCTCCTATCATATTCCTTATGGCTTCACTATCTAGTAGCCATGTACCCACTAGTAATGTGCTCAAGTAAGGTATGAAATAATTACTAATTCAGTCTCGAACCTCCTAGAAAACTCCTATTTATCCTTTGTTGATTCAACTACAGTTGGATGCATGCCCTTTCCACTTTTCCTCATCTCTGAGCACTGTGAAGCATAGTGTCTCATCTTATGATAGGAAAAACACTTGACCTTAGCCAAGTACTTCTTAATCTTTGAGGTTGACTCCTCAGCCATGTTGTTTGAATAATTTCTCCTCGTTTCCTAACTAGCAAGAGCAAGATTCTCATCTTCCCACTCTTTTGTTGTCCTCTAGACAAGGATTTCTCCCAAAGCTTTTTTGGGCGAAGTCATCCAATGATATATTCCAATATGGTATATTTTCTCTTGCTAGAACACATCTTACAAAGGGAGCCTATGGTTTTGAGAACCCACTCATGGTTTTCCTTACAAGATCACCATCTATCAGAGCTACACCAATAGCTCCAATCTTATCTCAAAATTTCTAAATCCTTGTGAGGTATGGCATGACAATGTCTGATTCAATCATCTTGGTGTTCCTATGCTTCCACCTAAACATTATTTTTTGTGTTTATTTTCTCTCTGATATAGGATATTTAATGTAGTCCACATATCAGAGATATTATCCTTCCTTGATATGTTAGGGATCACATGATCCTTCACCCCATCCATGATGATATGTCTGGCTTTCACGTCTTTCAACTCGTGAGTCGCTAGAGCTGTAACATCTAAAGGAGTTGTAATCTTGGTGGTTACAAAATACCATAATTTGTTCTCCTTGAAAAATAGCATTATCTTTTTCTTCCATGGATTAAATTTGTACACCCCATATAACCTGACGTTGAACCTAAAACTGGTTGATGCCATCCCAAAATTAGAAAAAACAATCATTGAAAAAAATTCTCATACCCTGATTGGTATGGTCACCCTCTCTACATCTGAGGGTTGACCTATGCCAATCATAATAGAAAAACTCTTACGGGCCCCGTTCATCCGTTCACCCTGTTGTCCTTTGAGATTATTGTGTTCAATAATCATGCCAAAGAATCTAAAATGTTTTGTTTTTGTTTTGAAATATTTGGAGGACCAATGCATAAGATAGATTTTAATCAAACAGTCAAGGTTTTTAAATCTTCCTGATAATATCAATAATTATAAGTAAGGGCTGGTTGTTCATCTCATACTGTGATTAAGATTTTATGATTTCGGTTAAGTAGGCTTATGTAAGAGAATATGATTATTAAATATTCAGATAGAAATATTCAATAAACCATAAGCTAAAAAACTTTTAAAAAGTGTTTAAGAATTCAACAAAATATATTTAACATCACCAAGATACTGACAATTTATTGATAAAAGGGACTTACATTAACAGATTGTAAAGTAAACCATTCTTTATAATAATTATAACTTCAGGAGTAATTACAAGGTTGCTGAAACATAGTTAACCTCACTTAGTTTACTTGATGATAATTAAATATATGAAGAAACAAAATGACAGAAAACTGGAAAACTCATAGAGAAGACAGAGTTGTATGAGATAAGTTTAGAATCCTGCTTGTATTATTGATGATCAAAAAGGCTTGTACAATTTCTGCTTTACAAAATCTTCTCATCCAAGGGTGCAACCTTTAATAACTCGATCTGAGAGTTATTTATATTAATTAACAAAAATTTAGAAATATCTTAACTGATTTACAATAATAGGATAAGAAGAATAAAAGAAAGAGACAGATAGATGGAGTGTCTCTATTTTTCTAGAGGTTGTTGATGATTCGGCCCTTTTTTGGTGAAAATTTTTGTTGACTTGGCTCTTCAAAATATGATGTGATGGCATGCTACAAAATTAATATTTTACTCGATGGTTTCACAAAAATTATCCCACTATTCTTCACTCAGGATTTCTACATTCATCATTTTCCTGAAGATTTCATCCACTTCAGTGAATTTATCAAAAGTTGGTTTTTGGATAAATAACTATTTAATTTGATGTTGAATAATCAAATCAAATTGTGATATTCAATAAAATCTCTTCCTGTAATGTGATCCTTCATACCTGCAAAATTTGATTTGTCTATTGCAATTGTATATAAATTTTTGCAATAATCTTCTAACTTGATCAATTGATCATCTAATCCAACTAGACCTCATAGATATTTATGATTTAAAACATTAAATTTAGTATGAAACCTTTCAACAATAAAATTTAAGGCTTCACACTTGTTCTGCAACTAGTTGATTAAGTTCCTTTTCTGCAAAACCTTATTTATCTCCAAAATGGTTGTAGTCATGTCTGAGATATTGATTTCTTCCAACTCTTCTATGTTATTTGAATTAAGAACCTTGATCATATCATAAGCTTCACTTGGCTTCTTTTGGAGTTGATCCTTCTCCTCTTGAATTGTTGTCCTGCATTTGTTGATGAGATCCTGCTGCTTGAAGATGATCTGTATAGATGGCCATATTTCAGTAATGGACTTGCTGATGTTTTACCAGATACTCTGCTTGGCTTCTCCTAAAGTTGATGAAAGTATAGATTCACTTTCCAGTTCTTTAATTCTAAGTTCCAACTGATGAGTCTTCTGCATTTCCTCTAGATACAAAGTATCATTTTTAATATTTTGTGACTCAAGAAGTTGAAACTTCTGATGTAGGTTCTCATTTGCTTACTTCTGAGTGGCCAAATCTTGAGCCAGTTGTGCTGCATTAGTTATGTTTAAGGCTACTGGGGGTTCTGCACCCACAGAAGATGTTTGAGTTGCTAAAGTAGGATCAATATTCACGTGGAGTGCTGATTTCTCTTTAAGAAGTTCTTCAATTTGTTCTTCCATTTTTCTGATTTACAGATTTTGATCAATAATTAATTTAAGCATTTCCTCCTTGTCAGATTCATTTTGTGCTATATCTTTAGTATGTGGGTCTTCAGTCGAGGGTAGCTTGAGTTGTTTTTGTAGAGAGACAATGTAATTTTTATTCTTGATGATTTATTCAGCTACCTTGCAGTTCTTAGGATCATATCCTACTTTTACTACAAGTTCTTCCAATGTCTTTATCTTGTTGTCTTTAGCCAAACAAGCCAATTTCTCAATCTTCAACTAGGATTTCATATTTGATAGTGATACTTTTGATTTTGAAAGAAACATAGCTATTGTAGTCATGGTTGAAAATAAAATTTCTCTTGACTTCCTGTGCATATCCATCTGGTCAATTGGATGTAGGTGTCTTGCATCAAATGAGAAGACAGTCTTCTTATAATCAACATGTGTCTTTGGAAATGGAATTTTTGGTTGCAGAAAGGCCATCTGCATCCTACCTTTCTCACTATCAAAGGTAGTGAGAATCTTGTGTTGTGATGTAGATGTATGTTTCCAAAATTGGTTGTAAACATCAGATTTCAGCGCTTCATTATTTTGCTTGATTTCTAGAAATTTGGAGAAAATATTCTTCTCTTCTGAAGATCTAGCATCTAAATGCTTGATGATCTCTAGTGGCTCTCTTGCAGGTGATCTTGATGCAGGAGTCTGAGGAACATTTGTGGATGTGGAGACTTCAGTATCTCCCAAATCTATGATCTCTGGTTGTTTATCTTCTGAAAGAAAGGAATAAGTAAGATTTGGTTTCTTATGTTGTAAGATGAATCCTGCCATAATTTCCTTGGCATGTGGTGTCTCTTCTCTGGCCCTTTTTTATTGTTTACTGTTAGGGACTGGTGTTTGAACATTTGAAGTAGAAATGAATTTTTCATATGCTTCTTGTAAACTACCTTCTACCCATTCATCCTGGTTCATTTACTTCTCTAGAGGTATGAGTGTAAGAGGTTGTCTTGAGTTAAACCCTCAGAGAATAAATAATGCCATGGGGGTCATATGACCAAGTAAAACTTGATTGAAAAACCATCTTCTATAATAGTACATCTGCATCAATATCATCTGCTCTGGTATTACAAATGCATGATCCAACACTTGCCTTGATTTTAAACTGGGATTTCCTCTTTCCAGAAACAAAATGAAATTCATCCATATTCAACTTCTGTCTTATGTACTCTAAGGAGAAAATTCTCATGGGCACATATTTTGGAAGCTTGTATGGTGGAATTTCGCAGCCATACACCTTGATCTCTGTGTAATTTTTGTACAAATACCAATGGGCATGTATTTTATTGTTCACTGAGGTGCATAATTCTTTTAATGTCTTCTCCAATTATAGGCTCTGATGAACTGGTAAGGATTTGGTTGACTGGATGAATGAATGAGTTTATGAATTCTGAGAAAGAAGTGGTTGTTGATGAAGCTTTGAAAAATTCTGTCCAGTGAACCACTGATTGATTCACTCCCTACACAACCTGCTTGTTGAGGTGAATGGGAAACATATCTGCCTGCTAAAACAAAATCATATGAATAATCACAGAATAATAATTAAATGCTCCTTGAGTGGTGAAATTCATGAATTGTTCATGTATAATATCAATGAAGAAATGGCTGTAATTGTACATAAACAATGGTGATTTGTTAAGACTGAAGATATATAAGAAACCTAGGATCGGTTCATTAACGGTTTCATTGTTTGGATATCCTAACAAATAATAAATAAGGGAGATGCAATGTTTGGAAGCTACAGGAAAAATGGAGGATGCATATGGGGGATTTCTCTTTGGTAAATCAACATCCTTAGGTAGGAAGATGTCGAATATTTGAGTTCTTTGAGGGAAGGATAATTTATGATAAAGATCCATGAGGGCAGTAGGAGAAAAAAAGGATAAGGATTCAGAAGGAGGATGCAAATCATCTGCTTAATGGTTTTAGGGGATATGGCGATTAGAATGTTTCCATTCTGAGCAACCACCAACCTGGTTATAGGGTCATATTTTTTCTAACACCAGGAAATTAGATTCGGGAATGGGTGAGTTTGAGGGAATTCAAACAAAGGCAATATAGACTCCCGAAACCTAATAGGGTCTTGGTTATCCAGGTGCTTTTGTTTTAGCCACAAATGTAGTCGTAGAACTCAAATTCACAGTGACAGTCAGTAATTTTAAAATAGGCATTGACTAGGGGTGTGAGGTTGAGATTGATTTGCGGAGTTGCAGGAATGTCTTTTGCAACAGATTTGGTAGCTTCAGGAATGAACTCAGCAGCTAGATGAGCAACCTCGAATACGACCTCTGCAAAACTATCAACATTCTGGATTTATTATGTTATTTTTTTCTAACGTTTACCTTTCGGAGTCGTTTTCTTCTTGGTTTTGGCCTTAGGTGCCATGTTTGACTGGTATAGACTAGTATAGGAATTTAAAGTTTGGGGTTACAGAAACGATGAGATGGTTTAGGGATTATGAAGGGTGATTGCAAAAATAACAATTCACTGTGGAATGGAATGGAAGATGAAAGTGAATTTTAACGAGGAGTTAAAGTAGAGAACAAAATACTATTGGCAATTTTATAGACTTCAATTTGGGTTTAATGGTCATGGATAAAAGTTAAATGAGTTTTAACTATGTAATGGTATGATTAACGGGTATAATGGAGAAAATGTATTGGCTAACGGGATGATTAACAGGTATAATGGAGCATTAGGGAGCAAGAAAAAACTGACGTGGAGGGGATTGGTGGATAAATAGTTATGGCGCAGGAAAATGATCGTGAGGTTTGAAAACCGAAGGTGGATTTCGGGGGGGGGCAGTACCTCTCGGTTTCTAGTTTTAGGCGGAGGGGGTGCAAAGTCACACAGTGTTGACATGTCGCAGAAAAGAGAGGCCATTAAAACCGAAGTTCAGACCCCCCCTCATATTAACAAGAAACATGAGGAGGGGGTGCAAAATCAGATCTCCGCCATAGATCTGAGGGAAGCTCAAGATCTACCATCGAAATTTGTAAGTGATTTATTCTCCTTGTGATTTGACCATTTTTTCATTTAGCGACCTTACAATAAAATCCATATGCGCGCATATATATCAATTTAATGAATGTTAAACCCCTTTTTCAAAGGTTTAAACATACATGAATTAAAAATTTACATTATGAAAATATGGCACATTTAAACAGGCGACCATTATTATTTTATCACTAAAGCATTAAAAATTTTTATTTCATGCTTCTCTAAATTTTTTTATTTTGCCTCCTTTATTTAGAGAAAACTATCCTATCATTTTTTCTAACATGGATGTAATAAAATATAATTTTCCTTACATTTTTAAAATTTACTTTTTCATCCATGTTCTAACTTAGAATTTTATTTTTTATTTTTTAAACTACCATGCTAACTTATCAAAATCAAATAATGTTACAACATCGGCTCCAACTGGGGACTGCTTCCCCCTGTAGGATGCAGAGAACAAGAAATTCCATATGCCCTCTCCACGAGCTATGGAGTATTTTTTGTAGAAAATAAACATACTTCAAATGATAAAAGAAAATTATTATGTACAATGATGATGTAGGATCTCCTTCAGTACTCGATATAGTGTTTCAAAAATCTTCCATTGATAGGCAGTGTTGAAAACTGTCCTTCAAGATTCTATAGAAAAAATGTGTTGTTTCCTTTTACCTCTGCAATGTCGAGTGGCGCAAACCATAAATTGTCAAACTTTCCATGTTTGCCTTTATCTTCTCTCCTAGCATCCCATCTTAAGACAAAACCCACTTCTCTAAAATATCTTTCCCTTGCATTTCTGTCAAAGAGACTCTTCATTTTATTCTGATATTTCTTTAGTTTGTACTGAATCTCATCTTTGTTTTCATTTAACTCAATGATATGATTAATCCTTCTAGAGAAATAATTAGGTTCATCAGTTGATTCTTGTGTAAAATTGAGCACAGGGAAAGCTCGATTTGTAGGAAAAATAACGTCTTTGACATAGAATAATTGGAATGGAGATTTACCTGTTGGCCTTTCTATAGAAATTTTGTTTGCCCAAACTGCATAAATCAAATAGATGTCCCAATTTTTCTTGAGTTCTTCTAAAGTTTTCTTGATTAATTTCACTAAACCCTTGTTAGATGATTCAACAAGACAGTTTCTCTGTGGATAATAGGGAGTTGAATGATGCAGCAAAATTTGATATTTCTAGCAAAATTCTATCATTTTTATGCTACTAAATGTTGTGGCATTATCAGTGACTATTTGCTTTGGGAAACCAAATCTGGATAAAATATTCTCTTCAATGAATTTTATTACAACTGAATCTGTAGAATTTCTTACAGGAATGGCTTCCACCCACTTGGTGAAATAGTTAGTAGTAGTCAAGATCCATCTGTGTTTATTACTGGAGGTTGGATGGATTTCACCTATAAAATTTAATCCCCACTGAAGGAATGGTGTTGAAACAACTAGTGGAACTAGTGGAAGAGCTGATAATTTTTTCTTACTAGCGAACATATGACATGGAACACAGGCTCTGACTTTTGATCCTACTTGTGAAAACATAATATGCCAATAAAATCATGCCCTCAGTATCTTGTATGTTGTTGCTCTCCAAGCATAGTGGCCTCCACAAATTCCTACATGAAAATGATCAATGATTCCTTCAATATCTGATTCTGTTTGGAATGGTAGTAAAATATTAAGAGGGTCCTTCCAGTATAAGTTAGCATCGATGATACAATATTTGATGGATTTCAACTTGATCGTTTTGCATTATTTCTTTAAAAACTGAGCTGGACATTCAAAATGAATCATAAAATGAACAATGTCTACATACCAATAAGATAAAAAAAACTTCTCATCAATATGAATAGGGACTGTCTGAGTTGAAGGAGAAGGTTCTTGTGTATTCTTTCCTTGCACTCCATGGGAAGGTTCTTGTGGATTATCCTCTTCTACATTCAAGGAAGGTTCTTGTGGATTATCCCTTTCCAAATTTGAAGAAGGTTCTTGTGGATGCTTCTTTGAAACTTCAAAAATAGAGTTTATGCCCAAGACTTTACAATCGGATTCATCTAAAAACTTAGCTAAACCCTGCCATTTTACTAACTTGGTAGTTTTGATGGTAAGATCAAACTCAAGGATTTGATTTATCCATCTTCCCCTTTTGCCATCAGTGTCTAGCTGTGTCAGAACTGTTTTAACAATGTTATTGGGCACATAGGAAATGATAGTGGAATGGAGGATATACATTCTAAAATACTTCAGGGCTTGAACTAATGCATAGACTTGTTTTTCGATAATATCATATCTAATTTTGACATATCTCATGACCTTACTAAATAATTCTATAGGTTTATCATGGTAATCATCATTATTTTGCAAAAGGATAGCTGCAAGAGTAGTTTCGGAGGCAAAAGATAACATGTTGAAAGGTTTTGAGTAGTTTGGACTGGCTAAGGTTGGGGCTTCAGAGATGGTCTTCTTTATTTGGTTAAATGAAAATCTTGCAGAAACATTCCATTTGAGGTTATTTTTGAGCATGTCTGTTATATCTTTCACTATTTCTACATAATTTGGTATAAACCTTCTCAAAAATTTAATTTTCCCTAAGAAAGCTTGAACCTCTTTCTTATTTCTAGGTAATGATAATGATTGAATAATAGAGACCCTTTTGGGATCAATAACTACTCCATATTTTGAAATAATATGACCTATTAATTTACCCTCTTTGATGGAAAATAATGATTTTTTGGGATTCAAATAAATTCCAAACTTCTTTCACCTTTCAAAAACTTTCTTCAAATGCTTGAGATGTTTTGGATATGATTAAGATAAAACAATTAAATCATCAACATAAATAACAATAAATTTGTTTACCTTCCTGAAAAAATCCAAGTCCATGGCTCTTTGAAATGTTTCTCTTGAATTTGATAGACCAAAGGGAATCCAGGCATACATGAATGTACCCCAAGGCGTGGTAAAATATGTTTTCTCCCTATCTTCTGAATTTACCAATATTTGATTATAACCAGAAAATACACCCAGCATAGAGAGTCTGTTAGCATCTGACACTTTTTGAAGTAGTTGATCTATCTTTGGAAGTGGATAATTATATTTTAAGGATTCTTTAGTAAGGTTTCTAAAATCTACAGGAGTCTTATTTCACTGTTATTTTTCCTCACAGGGACTAAATTGGCAACCCAACTAGAGTATCATAATGGGACAATAATTTGGGCATCTAAAATATTTTTCGGTTCTTTTTCTATTTTGAGAATAAGAACTGGGTTCATCCTTCTTAACTTCTGTTGGTAAGGCTTTACATCTGGTTTTAGTGAAATTTTATGCTCAATTAAAGATGTGTCATAAGTTTTTAGATTAACATAAGACCAGGCAAAGACATATTTATAATTGTTAAGAAGTTTGACATATTTAGATTTAAGTTCTGGGGTTAATGATGCACAAATTTTGATGTTTTTAATCTCCTCATCAGTGCCAATAATTGTGTCTTCTATGTCATTTTTTGGTGAAGCAAAGAACAGATTTTTGGGAAAATCGTTTTGATCAAACAATTTTTCTAAAGGAACAAGTCCCCTGGGAATAAGATTATTTGATAATTTAATTATATCATGATTAACTACCTTTGATTTTAGTTTTCAATTTTATTTATCTTTGGTAGTTTCATTACTGTCTAAATTATCCTCTTCAATTTGCAATACAGAAAATTCGTCAATGACTTGCAGAAAGGATTTTAATTGTTCATCATCCTCAAATATTTGCCAATGTTTAAGATTGTCTAGGATTGAAGGCCTATATTTGATTTGTATCTGATATTGAATTTGAAATTAATCTGTAATCTTGAAAGAACTAGCTGAAACAACTAATGAATTTGCATGCAGGTTTTAATCTCTAGAAATAAAAGTGACGTTAAAAGCATCAAAGGAATTTTCAATGGTGTCCCAAATTTCATTTCTGTAAGTTCTAAGTCTAGGGTGCTTTGTTTGGCAAAGACTACTAACATTTCTTACTATTAGTTCCGAGTCAGTGAAAACACTCAAGTTTTTGAACTTTAAACTTCTAGCAAGTTGTAATCCTAGGATAAAAGCTTCGTATTCAGCAACATTGTTTGTGACCTCAAAATCTAATTTGCATGATTGTGTAATATTTTCTTTATCAAGTGAAATAAAAAAAACTCCTGCTCCAGCTCCATCTTTGGTTCAAGATCCATCAAAAAATAATTTCCAAATTTCAATTTGAACTGATTTAGAAGTGTCAACTACATCCACAATCTTGAGTTGAGCATTCTATGAAGTGTCTGATGATAGTTGACAACAACTAAATTCTTGATCTACTGCACAAATGGGATGATTCCTGGCTTGATTAGCATTGCAAACAATGTTTAGAAATCTTACTTCTCTATATAAGCTAAGGCTCTCTCCACCATATCTAGGGATAATGGCAAAAGACATGTCCATTTGAATGCTTCCTCCCAATTTTGCACAACATGATCTTGATAAAAGAATTCCAAATTTGGGAGGAATATCAGTGAAAAATATGTCTAATACTACACTTTTAACTGGTATTTGATGTAAAGTGACCTCTAGATCTTTATTGAGTCCTAAACATTGGACCCTGTTTGAATCAAAAGTATACAAGTCATGATAGGTTTGAGTGATATCCAGATTAAGTTTTTGCATGATGACTTTAGGAATTAAATTGTGAGAAGCACCAGAATCAAGCATACAATTGTATAGCAGGGAATCATGCACCTTTAAAGTCACATAGAAGGGTGGTATAGATTCATATTTCATATCGGAACTAGGATCAAAAGCTATGGTGGGTCTTTCATTTTGTAGATTGATAATATCTCCTTCAGCATCCATACTAGAATTTTGGATCCATTTTGCTACTTGAATTTTATCCCTTAGATTTTTGGAGAGTTCAAAAAGTGGAATTGAAATTTTGACTCTTTCTAATTCTTTCTCAGCATTAAAGGCATTCAATATTGTTTTGTCAATCTGAGTAGAATTAGTTGAATGATTTAGAGGTTGAGAAAAGTAGTTTGAGTTTCAGTTGTTTTCAGTTGAGGTTCACTGCATTACATGGTTTTTGGGAGGTCTACCAGGACCAGCTCTAGGTCTTAAGTCATATATTTTATTAAGTTCTGCAATCAGAAACTCAAAAAAAGCTTGATACTTAGAAACCTGAGAAGTATCTTGGTTTTCTTGAGGAATTTCATTTTGGGAAAAAGGGACAATGGAAATATGAAAGGATGAAGGATCTACAATATTAATGTCTTTAGTAATAGAAAAAGTATTGTCCTTAGGTTGTTTATCATCAATGAACAATGGTGTAGGTACTTATTGGTCATTATGAGGCCTCTGAAGAATTTGCAATGGAGCAACTTTCTTGTACTGACCTTGTGCCTGTGTTTGTGGTCTAGAAACAATTTTTTGGACTGTTCTTGGTTGAGTTTCAATATTTGAAATTATATTGGATAGATTTCTAATAAGAGACGTGATTTCATCAATCTTTGAATCTTCACTTTTATACTTAGAGGAAGATGCTTCCTGATTTTTTAATTTCCTTTGGGCTTTCTCCTCTTTAGCTCTAATTTTACTAGAAGCTGGCATATTGGCTTCTACCTCAATAGCATTAGTCTGCATGTCTTGTAATGTATTAGAAAATATATCCCTTAGAATAACGGAAAATTCAACGTCAAATGCTTTTCAAAATATGACCTTTGCAGCAACTATTGGAGGTTTGCAATCAACAGGAATTTTGTCGTAGAGTTTGTTAAATCTTTTGATAAATTTAGCCACTGGTTTACCATGATTTCTTTTTAATTCTTCAAATTCAGTGAGAAGGTAAACATCATCTTTATTTACCCCCCATTGGTTTTTAAAGATAGTTATAAGTTCATTCCAGGTTTGAATGGAATCTGCTCTAAGTTTCCTAAACAATATCCTAACGTTACCTTCCAAGGACTGTAAAAATAATCTCATATAAACATCTTCATGCTCGATGTTCATATTATCTATGAAATCTAAGAAGATAGCTATATGATATTCTATTGAGGTACCTATTTCTCCATTAAATCTTGGTAAATGTTTAAGATATCCATCAGGAAAATTTCCCAGGACATTAGGAGGAACAAGAGCATCATACCTAGCCTGTATAATTGGTTGAAAAGCCATGGATGATGAAGTTGATGTTGATTAAGATGATGATGAGGATGTAGGTGAATGTGTATTAGAGGGTGGAGGAGAATGTGAAGGAGGAGGAGGAAGTGAGGATCTCAAAGGGATTTTAACAATTAGATTTTGAACTGATGGTGTTAAATCTTCTTCCTTATATTTTAATAATGGATTAGAATAGACAGAAATTGTCTCTTCTGGTTGATTAGAGTCTAATGGAAAATGATGATAAAATAGAGTAACAAAATATATAGGCTTAAATTCATGCAAATGCAAGCCCAATTCTATCTTAGATGTAGGTGAATCTTCAGGGAAATATGGGACTTGATATGACTCAAGTGAGGTTGCCAAAAAGGTTGACTAAAGATATACTCCTTATGAATAAAGTTAAGCAAATTTAGGAGGTAATTGTTGGAAATATGATGAAATGTGTTGTCCTTGATGGAAACCTACTTGATGAAGTTGTCCTTGATGGAAACTGACTTGATGAGTTTATTAATGATGTAAATCTGATGTATCTACAAGCAGCTCAGAAGTAGCAGAGAAATAAATTTCAGTAAGTGCCAGAGAGATGATAAATATGATATGTCACAAAGCATACACAGGTTTGTAAAGGAGAAGTAGCGTATGTACGCGGAAATGTACGTGACAAGTAGCATATGCCTATTTACGCTCTAAATTTATAAAACCAGGGGAGTATTGAGCGATGGATTATCTATTTGATCCCATCCAGGAATACCATCAGAGGTTGGTGGTTTTTACTCATGGTATTGATAAAGGCTAAACCTATATAAGGAGAAGAGAATAATAGTGCAAGGTGTGCATATGTCTAGGTTTTAATGAATACTTCACTCTGAAGTATATCTGCATGGTTGAACTCTGTTATTAATTGATAGATCTGAATCTATGATGCACCTATGGATATGATGAAGGTTCAAGATCTCTAGATCTAGAAATGATTAATCTCTGGGATGATCTGAAAAGAAATGATGAAGACCTGGCACAATTTTGATGAAGAAATTGAAGAAATCTGGGTAAGTTTATATATCTGGACTGTTCTGCAAATTTTATCTTTAATAGATCTATATGCTAGTTTGTCCTGGTAAAAGTGCATATATACATGAGTCCGATTAAAGAAAAGTGCGTATGGAAGTTAGGGTTTCTGAAGAATAAAATGCACTGAAGTATACGCAGGTTTTTCTCTGTGAAAGCGCGTATATACGCAGGTTCAGTGAAGTAAAAGCACGTATGGAATCCAGGGTTTTGTTGAAGTGTGTGGAATGAAATGTCTGATCTGTTATGCTGTTTTACTGCTATCTGTCAAGGAGATATTCATAGAGATATGGGTTGTTTGAATGTTGATTGTGCTGCTAATTATGATTAAAGATCAAGTTCTTGGTTGATGATTCAATGAGGGATGAATGACTGTCTAAATAGTTCTGCATGGTTGATATATTGTCTGAACATAAATCTAATTTCAGATCTGAATCTGAGTTTGATCACATTCTGAAAATCAGTTTTCTCAGAAGTATACGCAGGTTGATATGAAGATAAGCGCATATACACGCATCTTCAGTAAATAGAAGTAGCGTATGCATTCCATGTTAGGCATAGAGGCATGTGCAGGTTGGTAAGAAGGGAAGCGCGTATACACGTGGTTTCAGCAAAGAGAAGTATTGTATGATATTTGATTCAATGAATGTTTAGGGTTGAGTTTACATCTGCATATCTATTCTGAAGTCTGGGTTATTTCTGATATCTTGGTTACAATGGTCTCATTTTTCTGTTTGAAGTATTGGGAAAAATATGTTTGTTGATGTTAAGTGAAGGGTTGTGTTGAAGCTGTTTGATCCAGTATGAAAATTGATGAAACGTGGTCTGCAGTAGTGCTGAGGGTCGACGCCTTCAGTAAGGGGCTAGTAGCTCCCTTCCAGTGGTAGCTGGTAAATGAGAGCAGGGGGTTGTAGCTCCCTTCCAGGAGAGGCTGGTAAACGAGAGAAGGTTGTAGCCTTCTACAGGTGGGTGCCTGCGTGCTGGTATGAGTCTGCGCCAGTACAATATTGTAAGAAGTTTTATTTATAGTAAATATTGAAGACTGAGATGACAACAGCGGTGGTTTTCTCCCGAATTGGGTTTCCACCTTAAATCCTGGTGTTCATGTGTGATGCTTATGTGTGATGATTTATTCTATTCTTACCACACATGTTTAATTCTTACTAAACATCTAATGAATGAATGATGCAATGATCCAAGTAAAGAATTATCTGCATAATGAGATCTCTGGTAATACGCAAGTTTTGTTAAGGATATCCACGTGTATACGCGAGTTGGGTTCAGTAAAGTAGCGTATGGTTTTTTGAGAAAGAAAAAATAAAAAAGTTATCAGTTAAATCTAAATACTGATTCACCTCCCCTCTTAGTATTTTTCCCAACAATTGGTATCGGAGAAGGTCCTTATGAAAAGGCTTAGTTGCTAGAAGGAAGATCAAGCAAGATGAGCAATCAAGATGGAACAACATCTATCAGGCCTCCGCTCTTTAATGAAAACAATTTAATATTCTGGAAAACAAGGATGAAATCCTATATTCAGTATCTAGGAGCAGATGTATGGGCCATTTTTGAAAGAGGATATCAATATCCAGTCACAGTACCAACATATCCGACGGAAAAGAAGAATTATGAAACAAATGCAAAAGCGGTCAATGCTCTAATGGGAAGTCTAACTGAATTAGAATATGTCAAAGTCATGCAGCTGAATACAATAAAGGAAATATGGGACAAAATCATTCTAAGTTATGAAGGCGATGCAAAGGTAAAAAGTGCAAAACTCCAAACTCTTAGAATTGAATATGAAAATTTACAGATGCATAGTGATGAGAGTATTTCCAGTTTCTTTTTACGTCTTGATGATGTTGTAAATCATATGAGAAATCTGGGAGAAAAAATAACCGAATCTACTTTGGTTGAGAAAATTTTAAGATCACTAACGGCAAAATTTGAGTCAAAAGTTTCTGCTCTTGAAGAAAAACAGGATCTTCAAAATCTTACCGTGGTGCAACTTCATGGCATACTAACTGCATATGAAATGAGAAGAGGAGGCCCATATGAAGTCAAAGAAGCCATCTTTAGAGCTTCTACAAAAGGGAAAGAAGTACAAGAAGCAGAAGAATCAAGGTATATCTCAGAAGAAGATGAGGTAAATTTTGTAAAGAAACTTCAACTTGGCATAGGATGGTTTAGAGGTAAGATTCCTTTCAAATGTTTTGATTGTGGAAGAGTTGGTCATTATGCAGCTAAGTGTCCTCATAAAGAAATGCCTACAAAAGGGAAGGAAGTAGCAAGAAGAAATAAGAACCGGTCTAGCACTAGAAAAAGTTACTATACTCATGAAGACAGTGATGGGTTATCTGATAGTGAGGAAGAATGTGAACAAGATCTTAGACTTCTCATGGCATTTGAAAATGATTCTAGAGAATAAAAAGATACTTTTATGGATGCTCTAGAGGACAATGATTTTCTTGATGAAAACAATCAACTCAAAATATGCTTAGAAGAAAGAAAAATAATCATAGAGACTCTGAAAAATCAGATTGAAGAAGAGAAGAAACACAATGAGAAATTAGAATGTGAAGTGGTAAGTCTAAGAAAAGAACTTGAGAAAGTAAAGACTCTGAATCTTAGATTTTCTAAAGGATCTGAAACCTTAGATGATATTATCAAGGTACAATGTTCTCCTCTTATAAAGACAGGTCTGGGATATATCGAAGAATATTCTCAGGCTTCAGCACCAAATTATCTAAAAGTAGCTACAACTGGTTTACAACATTCTGCCACTCAGCAAGGGAATAAATAATCTTTACAGGTAAAGCATGATCATCTCAATTCAAAGAACACTAACAGGAATATATTTCAAAGAAACACCAATCAACAGGTAAGTTCAAGTAGAAGATTTCATGATCGCAGAAATTTCTTCTTCAATGGACAATGTTTCTCATGTCACAATTTTGGTCATAAATTTGTTCAATGTGTTGCATATAAAACCATCATGACAAGAGAAGCAAGAAAGAAAAGGATTGATATTGAAACAAAGAAGAATACCTATAAAAAATTTTCTCCTCTTCTAAATGAAGTTGAATGTGCTTATTGCAATAACTTTGGCCATGAAGAATTTTAATGGAGGAGCAAAGTTCAACCAAACGAGCATTTTCCTTCAAGCTCCAAAGTATGGAAAAAGAAGGAATTATAGGTTGAAAATTGTGGCATAGCATTATTTACAGAAGGTGAAGAAAATACATGGTACATTGATAGTGGATGCTCAAGGCACATGACAGATGACAAAAACAAACTTCTTGCATATAGTGCTCTAGAAAAAGAAAAGAAGGTTACATTTGGAAATGATACTCCTGCAGTAATTAAGGGAAAAGGGTATGTGTTTCTAAAAGAGAAGGTGAAAGCTAATGATGTCATGTATGTGGATGGATTAAGGCATAACTTGTTAAGTGTAAGTCAAATGTGTGATCAAGGAATTGAAGTTGTCTTTAGTTCAAAAGAATGTGTGGTACGTGATATTGATACAGGTAAAACAATTATAAAAGGAAAAAGAACTCCAAGCAATCTGTATGTATTGAAGAAATACAAAGATCAATGTTACTTGAGTAAATATTCAGAAAACTGGCTTGGCATAGAAGGTTGGGGCATCTGAGCTTCTCTCAGATCAACAAATCAAGCAGACTTAAAGCAATTCCTGATCTTCCCAATATTACTCCACCCGAAAATATCATATGCAAATCTTTCCAATTTGGTAAGAAAACCAGAGTACAGTTTAATTCCAAGGAAGGATCATCAAGTAAGCCTCTTGAACTTATTCATACTGACATATGTGGACCTGTGAGGAAAAATTCACCACGTGGTGAACAATACTACATCTTATTTATTGATGATTTCTCTAGAATGTGTTGGATCGGGTTGCTTAAACACAAAGATGAAGAATTTGAGAAATTTCAGACCTTCAAAGCACTAGTTGAAAATGAATTAGATCTGATCGAGGAGGAGAATATACATCAAATGAATTCCTTGAATTTTGTGAACAACATGGCATAAAAAGACAGTTTTCTGTAGCTGGAACTCCACAACAAAATGGCGTAGCAGAAAGAATGAATAGAATAGTTCAACAAATGGCTAGAGCTATGCTTGATGATTCTGGAACACCTGACACTTTTTGGGGAGAAGCAGCACATACAACAGTAAATATTCTTAACAAGGCACATGTTCGAGTAAATAGTGATAAAACTCCATATGAACTCTGGTATGGTAATCCTCCCACTGTAAAGCAATTTAGAGTTTTTGGAAGCAGATGTTTTATCAAAAATAATGATGAAAAACTTGGCAAGTTTGAATCCAGAGCAGATGAAGGAATACTTCTTGGTTACTCCTCTAGGAGTAGAGCATATAAATGTTACAATAAAAGACTTCGGAAGATTGTTGAATGTGTTGATGTTGTTATTGATGAGTCTCCTACAGCCCCAAAAGAAGAAAAACAAACAACAAATGAAGACGATGGTGACATATGTCCTTCTACATCAAATAAAAATGATATAAACAGTGAACCCAATGAAGAACCTAAAGATGATTTATCTGAAAAAGCTCCATCCAAATATGTTCAAAAGAATCATCCAGAAATTCAAATTTTGGGAGATAAGGGATCAGGTGTACAAACAAGAAGGACTCTTGTGGGATCTTCTAGCTATGTGGCATTTCTATCCACTATTGAACCACACAATGTCAATCAAGCTAGAAAAGATGAATGTTGGATTCAAGCCATGAATGAAGAGCTTGATCAAATTGAAAAGAATCACACTTGGGAATTAGTACCAAGACCTCATGACAAAAATGTCATTGGAACTAAATGGATATTCAAAAACAAGTTAAATGAGAATGGGGAGGTTATAAGAAATAAAGCTTGACTTGTTTGCAAGGGGTATGCTCAACAAGAAGGTATAGAATTTGAAAAAACTTTTGCTCCTGTAGCTAGACTTGAAGCCATAAGAATTTTTCTTGCTTTTCCAAGCTTCCAACAAATCAAATTTTATCAAATGGATGTTAAATTTGTGTTTCTCAATGGTGATCTAGAAGAATAAGTTTATATAGAACAACTGAAAGGATTCATTTTGGGAAATGATGAAAAACTTGTTTGTAGACTTAAAAAGGCTCTATATGGTCTCAAACAAGCTCCAAGGGCATGGTATTATCGTCTTGACAAATATCTTCATCAACAAGGATTTTCAAAAGGGTCTGCTGATAGCAATTTATACACAAAAACTGAAAATGATAAACTATTGATTGTGGTTGTATATGTTGATGATATCATTTTTGGAAGCAATGAAGAATCTATGAGTTAGAAATTTGCTTCTGCTATGCAGCAAGAATTTGAAAAGTCTTTACTTGGGGAACTAACATTCTTTCTTAGCTTGCAAGTGCATCAAACTACAGATGGCATATTCTTATCACAAGCAAAATACTTTAAGCAAATTCTGAAGAAGCATGGCATGGAAGAGTGCAAACCTGTAAGTACACCAATGATAACTGAATGTAATCTCAGTTCTCATGATGATTCTCCCACGGTGAATCAACCAGAATACAGATCTATGATAGGAAGTCTACTTTATCTCACTGGGACTAGACCAGACATTATGCATGCAGTTGGGATTGTTGGACGATTCCAAGCTAATCCAAAAGAGTCTCACCTTCAGTCTGTCAAAAGAATATTCAAATATCTACAAGGAACTCAAGACTTTGGACTATGGTATCCAAAGAATGCTGATCTTACTCTTCATGCTTACACTGATGCAGATTGGGCTGGAAATGTTGATGATTGGAAAAGCACTAGTGGTGGAGCATTCTATATGGGGCCCCGGTTAGTATCTTGGTTCAGCAAGAAGAAAAACTCTATTGCCTTATCTACAGCAGAAGCAGAATATGTGGCTGCCGCATCATGTTGCACTCAAATTCTTTGGATGATGCAAACCTTAAAAGACTTTCAAATCAAACGTTCACCTCATATCTCCATTATGTGTGATAATGCAAGTGCCATAAGTATCTCAAAGAATCCTATTATGCATTCCAAGACCAAGCACATTCCCATCAAGTATCACTTCTTACATGAAAAAGTGCTTGAACAAAAGGTGAAGTTGCAGTATGTTCCCTCAAAAGAAGAAGTTGCTGATATATTTACCAAACCTCTACCCAGGGAAGCATTTGAATATCTCAGATAGAAGCTGGGAGTAGTCTTTGCCATGCAGAAGATCAGATCTGCTTAAATGCAGAATATTGAATTGGATACACGGATTTCATGAAAGACAGTTGCATATATACGCGAGTTTATACAAAGAAAACCGCGTATGGGTGGTTGCTGGAAAATTTTTCTGGGTAAGTATTCTTCAACAAAGCTATGGTGTTGTTGGGTATCTCTGGTGATGTTTCAGCTCTCATATTTCTGTTTCATTCTCTGATATTTGATGAAGATGCCTTGATGATTTTCTGTTGAAAGTGTTCAGGATGCACAAGCTAAGGGGGAGATGAAGGAGTGAAATGGCTCAAGAACAGGTGTAAAGGTTCAGGGGGAGCATTAGCCTTGCTGAGAATAATGCATTGTTGGCATTATGATGGTTCTGAAATATGATCTCTCTCTTGAGGTATTTTTGGTATTTGCTACAAAAATTCATTGTTGTAATTTGATGAAAAGTTCATGATGAGACCTATGATGTAAAATTGTATTTTTCAGTCATGAAAGGACTTGATCAAATTTTTAAACCCACTTGGTTGGGTATTTGAGTCAAAATGTGTAAACCCACTTGGCTGGGTACTTGAGTCACATATGTAAATCCACTTGGTTGGATCATTGATGTAAGTATGAGTCCCTGGTGATAGGAAAGGTCATAGATTCATGTACTTCATTGAAAAAAATATGTTTGAAGTTTCAGCATGAACTCAGGGGGAGCATGGTAACTTCAGTGCACATCAGATCTACAGAGCTCTTCTTTGTACATGAGAAGAAAAACCTTGTTTTGGTTTTGATCTGCCCTTTGCCCTTGATGTCAAAGGGGGAGATTATCATTGTGTTTGAATAAGGGGAGAGTATCATGGTGTTTTGTATCTATCTATTGTGATGATCAAACACCATCATGGTTGCCATCAAGTCCAAAGGGGGAGATTGTTGGCAATATGATGCAATGTGTTCTCCTTGATGGCAACCTATTTGATGAAGTTTTCCTTGATGGAAACTGAATTGATGAGTTTATTAATGATGTAAATCTGATGTATCTACAAGCAGGTCAGAAGTAGCAGAGAAATAAATTTCAGTAAGTGCCAGAGAGATGATAAATATGATATGTCAAAAAGCATACGCGGGTTTGTAAAGGAGAAGTAGCGTATGTACGCGGAAATGTACATGACAAGTAGCGTATGCCTATTTGCGCTCTAAATTTATAAAACCAGGGGACATAACCAAGGTATTGGCCCATAGTATTGAGCGTTGGATTATCTATTTGATCCCATCTAGGAATACCATCAGAGGTTGAATGGTTTTGACTCATGGTATTGATAAAGGCTAAACCTATATAAGGAGAAGAGAATAATAGTGCAAGGTGTGCAAATGTATGGGTTTTAATGAATACTTCACTCTGAAGTATATCTGCATGGTTGAACTATGTTCTTAATTGATAGATCTGAATCTATGATGCACCTATGGATATGATGAAGGTTCATCTATGATGCACCTATGGATATGATGAAGGTTCAAGATCTCTAGATCTAGAAATGATGAATCTCTGGGATGATCTGAAAAGAAATGATGAAGACCTGGTGCAAGTCTGATGAAGAAATTGAAGAAATCTGGGTAAGTTTATAGATCTGGACTGTTCTGAAAATTTTATCTTTTATAGATATATACGCTAGTTTTTCTTGGTAAAAAAGTGTATATACGTGGGTCCGATTAAAGAAAAGTGCGTATGGAAGTCAGGGTTTCTGAAGAATAAAATGCACTGAAGTATACGCAGGTTTTTCTCTGTGAAAGCGCGTATATATGCAGGTTCAGTGAAGTAAAAGCGCGTATGGAATCCAGGGTTTTGCTGAAGTGTGTGGAATGAAATGTCTGATCTATTATGTTGTTTTACTGCTGTCTGTCAAGGAGATATTCATACAGATCTGGGTTGTTTGAATGTTGATTGTGCTGCTAATTATTATTAAAGATCAAGTTTTTGGTTGATGATTCAATGAAGGAAGAATGACTGTCTAAACAGTTTTGCATGGTTGATAGATTGTCTGAACAGAAATCTGATTTCAGATCTGAATTTCAGTTTGATCACATTCTAAAAATCAGTGTTCTCAGAAGTATACGCAGGTTGATACAAAGATAAGTGTGTATACACACATCTTCAGTAAATATAAGTAGCGTATGCATTCCATGTTAGGCACAGAGGCATACACAGGTTGGTAAGCAGGGAAGCGCATATACACGCAGTTTCAGTAAAGAGAAGTAGCGTATGATATTTGATTCAATGAATTTTCAGGGTTGAGTTTACATCTGCATATCTATTCTGAAGTTTGGGTTATTTCTGATATCTTGGTTACAGTGGTCTCATTGTTCTGTTTGAAGTATTGGGAAAAGTATGTTTGTTGATGTTAAGTGAAGTGTTGTGTTGAAGCTGTTTGATCCAGTATGAAAATTGATGAAACGTGGTCTACAGTAGTGCTGAGGGTTGACGCCTTTAGTAAGGGGGTAGTAGCTCCCTTCCAGTGGTAGCTAGTAAACGAGAGCAGGGGGTTGTAGCTCCCTTCCAGGAGAGGCTGGTAAACGAGAGAAGGTTGTAGCCTTCTGCAGGTGGGTGGCTGCGTGCTGGTATGAGTTTGCGCCAGTACAATGTTGTAAGAAGTTTTATTTATAATAAATATTGAAGACTCAGATGACGACAGTGGTGGTTTTCTCCCGAATTGGGTTTCCACCTTAAATCCTGGTGTTCATGTGTGATGCTTATGTGTGATGATTTATTCTGTTCTTACGGCACATGTTTACTACTTGATAAACATCTAATGAATGAATGATGCAATGATCTAAGTAAAGAATTATCTGCATAATGAGATCTCTGGTAATACACAATTTTTGTTAAGGATATCTGCGTGTACACGCGATTTGGGTTCAATAAAGTAGCATATGGTTTTTTGAGAAAGAAAAACTAAAAAGTTATCAATCAGATCTAAATACTGATTCACCCCCCCTCTCAGTATTTTTCCCAACATTAATTGAGTCGAATGAGGTTGGGATGATATTACTGAAAATGGGTCTATGGATGAACTTTCTTCAGGGTGTAAGGCTAAAGAGGAAGAAGCAAAAATGTCATGTTTTCTTTTCAAAGAGGCTTCCCTAAAGAGTATTTCTAGATTTGGTAAAGGGGAAAAAATCTCAGATTCAGATCGAAATCTATTATGATTAAAAGGAGCCAACTTGAATCAGTGGAATCACCAAGTGAAAGGTTTTGACCTATATCTTTATCCTTTATTCACCTTAAAGGAAAAGGGAAAACTTGTTGTCCCAGGAAGATTTAGCTTCTATTCTTCGTCTCCCCAGGAATGACGCCAATGTGATGTTGTCCTTTGAGATGATTATGGTCAATAATCATGCTAAAGCATATAAAATGTTTTGTTTGTGTTTTGAAATGTTTGGAAGACCAATGCATAATATAGATTTTAATCAAACAGTTAAGTTTTTTAAATCTTGCTGATAATATCAATAATTATAAGTAAGGATTGCTTCAATCATATCATACAATGATTAAAATTTTATGATTTTGATTAAGTAGACTTATGTAAGAGAATATGATTATTAAATATTCAGATTGAACTATTCAATAAACCATAAGATGGAAAACTTTTAAACAATGTTTAAAATTCAACAAAATATATCTAACATCACCAAGATACTGATAATTTATTGATAAAAGAGACTTACATTAACATATTGTCAAGTAAATCATTCTTTATAATAATTATAACTTCAGGAGGAATTATAAGGTTGTTGAAACACAGTCAACCTCACCTAGTTATCTTGATGATAATTAAATATATGAATAAAAAAAATGACAGAAAACTGGAAAATCACAGAGAAGAGAGAGTTGTAGGAGATAAGTTCAAAATCCTTCTTGTATTATTGATGATAAAAAAAACTTGTACAATTTCTGCTTTACAAAATCTTCTCATCCAAGGGTGAAACCCTTAATAACTTGATCTGAGAGTAATTTATACTAATTAACAAAACTTTAGAAATATCTTAACTGATTTACAATAATAGGATAAGAATAATAAAAGGAGACATATAGATGGAGTGTCTCTATTTTTCTGGAGGTTGTTGATGATTCAGCCCTTTTTTGGTGAAAGTTGTTGTTGACTTGTCCTTTTTCATTGGAAGTTGTTGCTGACTTGGCTCTTCAAAATCTGATGTGCTAACATGATACAAAATTAATCTTTTACTCGATGGCTTCACAAAACTTATCCCACTGATCTTCACTCGGGATTTATACATTCATCATTTTCCTGAAGATTTCATCCACTTCAATGAATCTGTCAAAAGTTGGTTTTTGGATAAATAAATATTTAATTTGATGGTGAATAATCAAATCAAAATGTAAAGCTTTAATAAAATCTTTGCCTGTAATGTGAACCTTGATACCTGCAAACTTTGATTTTTCTATTGCAATTGTATATAACTTTTTGCAATAATATTCTAACTTGAACAAATGATCATCTAATCCAACTAGACATTGCAGACATTTATGATTTAAAACATTAAATTTAGTATGAAACCTTTGAAAAATAACATTTAAGGCTTCACACTTGGTCCGCAACTGGTTGATTAAGTTCCTTTTCTGCAAAACCTTCTTTATCTCCAAAATGGTTGCAATCCTGTCTGAGATATTGATTGCTTCCAATTCTTCTATGTTATTTGAATTAAGAAACTTGATCATATCATAAGCTTCACTTGGATTCTTTTGGATTTGATCCTTTTCCTCTTGAATTTTTGTCCTGCATTTGTTGATGAGTTCCTATTGCTCGAAGATGATCTATATAGATGGCCATATTTTAGTAATGGACTTGCTAATGTTTTACCAGATAATCTGCTTGGATTCTCCTAAATTTGATGACATTAGAGATTCACTTTCCAGTTCTTTAATTCTAAGGTCCAACTGACGAGTCTTCTTCATTTCCTCTAGATAAAAAGTATCATTTTTAATCTTTTGTGAATCAATAATTTGAAACTTATGATGTAGCTTCTCATGTGCTTGCTTCTGAGTGGCCAAATATTGAGCTAGTTGTGTTGCATCAGTTATGTTCAAGGCTGTTGATGTTGGGAAAAATACTGAGAGGGGGGGGGGGGTGAATCAGTATTTAGTTCTTACTCAAAACTTTTTACCTTTTCTTACTTCAAAACCCATACGCTACTTTCCTGGAGCCAACTCACGTATACACATGGATCCCCTTCATAAAACATGCGTATGTCCAACGATCTTATTATGCAGATAATTCTTCACTTATATCATTCCATCATTCATTCATTAGATGTTCAATAAATAGTAAACATGTTCAGTAAGAACAAAACAAATCATCACACATAAGCAACACACATGAACACCAGGATTTTTAGGTGGAAACCCAAGTCGGGAGAAAACCACCGCTGTCGTTGTCTCAACCTTCAATATTTTATTATAAAGAAAACATCTTACAACTATGTACTGGCGCAGACTCATACCAGTATGCAGGCACCCACCTGTGCTCATTTACCAGCCTCTTCTGGAAGGGAGCTACGACCCCCTGCTCTCGATTACCAGCCTCTCTTGGAAGGGAGCTACGACCCCCTGCTCTCATTTACCAGTCTCACCTGGAAGGGAGCTACAACCCCCTGACTGAAGGCTACAACCCTCAGCACCACCATGGACCACATTTCATCAATTTTCACACTGGTTCCAAAATATTCCTTTAGAACACAACTTGCAGGCCACTTTTCATCATATTTTCAGACTAGACCCACTCCACATATTTAAGCTCAATCATACATCAAAAATGATACTTATCAATTCAGACAACCCAGATCTGTAGAATACATCATTAACAGATAGCAGTAACACATCCGAATAGATCAGAAATTTCATACTTCATTCTTCATCAAACCCTAGATTTCATACGTGCTTTCCTTTCATTGATACCGCGTATATACGCACTTTCATTCACAACAACCTGCGTATACATCTGCACATTACAGAACAACCCATATGCGCTTTATCTTCATCAAACCCGCATATATACGCGCTTCCGCTGCGACAAACTTGCGTATATATCTTCAGACATTATAGGGCAGCATACTTCTTTAGATTAGATATTTAGTTCAGATTTAACCCTTTACTTCAGACAGATGTTCGCCTCATCTCAGATCTAAGCATTCCATAAATAGATCTAGAAGATACAAATACATTTCAGATCTAGATTCCCTTCTTCATCATTTTCTTCATCGGTGCATCACAGATTCAGATCTATCATCAAACTGCTACCCTTTCCATTCAAATATACTTCAGAGTAAAGTATTCGTTCAAACCCAGACTCGTGCACCCACCTTGCACAATGATTTTCTTTCCCTTATATAGGTTTACCCTTTTTCAATACCATGAGCCAAAACCACATTACTTCCAATGGTATTTCTGGACGGGATCACATAGACATACTAGTGCTCAATACAATGGGTCAATACCATGGTAGTAACCCCTGGTTTTACATATTTAGAGCGCATTTGAGCATACGCGACTTGGCATGTACTTTTCCGCGTGCATATGCTACTTCTCCTAGACAAACTCGCGTATGCCTTGAGACACACACTTTCCATCATTTTTCTAACACATAATGGAATCCCTTTCATCATTACAACTGAGTTGCTCTGTAGACACATCATATCACATCAGATTTACATCATTACCAAGTCCATCAAGTCAAGAATAAATTCATCAAGTAGGTTTCCATTATCTTCATCAAGTGGGTTGCCATCAAGGACAACACTCTGCATCATATTGCCAACAATCTCCCCCTTTGAACTTGATGGCAACCACGATGGTGTTTGATCACCGCAACAGATAGATACATTGATTATAATCATTATACAATAACCATGTTACTCTCCCCTTATTCAAACACCATGTCACTCTCCCCCTTTGACATCAAGGGCAAAGGGCGGATCAAAACCAACACAAGGTTTTTCTCCTTATGTAGAAGGAAGAGCGCTGTAGATCTGATGTGCATTGAAGTTACCAAGCTCCCCCTGAGTTCATGCTGAATGCTCAAACATATTTTTCAATGAAGTACATAACTCTACAACTCATACTTACATCAAATATCCAATCAAGTGGATTTGCATAAGAGACTCAAGTACCCAACCTAGTGGGTTTACATACTTTGACTCAACTACCCAACCAAGTGGGTTTACAATTTGAACAAGTACTTACATGACTGAATATTACAAATTTACATCATAGGTCTCATCATGACCCTTTCATCAAATTACAAATAAGACTTTTTATTACCACTACCAAAAGACCTCAAGAAAGATCATATTTCAGAATCATCATAATGCCAACAATGCATTATGCTCAGCAAGGCTAATGCTCCCCCTGAAGCTATGCATCCAATGCATCCTTTCCATATGACCAAGGGTCCTCCTTAGCTTGTGCAACCTGAAGCTCTTTCAACAGCAAGTTATCAGTAACAATTTCTACATGATCTGTCCTTATCTCTGAATCATAAGACTTCCATCTCATCCATGTGTGAAAGCAACAAAAACTCTTCAGCAAAAAGAAAACAGGGCTTATCCACAATCAAAAGAAACCATGTAACATGTCATCATCATTTAGAACTGAGAAATAAATAGATACATTGTTAATAATAAAATCATTAACAGTCAGACTGATGCTCCCCCTGAGCCTGTGCTCTTGATCTTCAGCTGTCATGCAAATTTTCTTATCATAAATGCATATGCAACTGTCTCCACTGTAACTCGCATGTATACGCAGCTTTAGTTCACCAAACCCGCGTATGGAAAATGAAACATTGAAAACTTCACATTCCTTCATCTCCCCCTGAAGTTGTACCACATGTACCTGTCTTCTTCACATCAGATGCTTAGTCAGAACTAAACATAACCAGAATAACCAAACCAACCATGAGAATCATCATACATTTCTCCCCCTGTGATGATACATTACTAATCCCTATAATGTATCTCACATCACTTCTGCAGTCATTAAGAGAAGTAAGCTTTTAGAAGCGGATGACTGCAGTAGGGTCAATATTCCCTACATTGCTGACCGGTCCTCCTTCCTTTTCCAGCTTTGCTTGAAATTTCTAATTGGGTGATGGAAATTATCCAATTTCTCAAATCTGTTCATCCTGCATTCTTTTTCCACATGTCCATACTTGTTACAAGCATAGCATCTCATGTGACCAGAGAAGTAAGCATAAGGATCATAGTGTGTTTCTCTATTCTTCCTTCTATTGCAAACAGTTGCTTTATGACCATACTTGTTGCATGAAAAACAATATCCCTTGAAGCAACCAAAGTACCTTTTTGAATAGAATCTGTTTGATTGTGATTGAAATGATCTGCTTCTGCAATTTGCTAGAATATGCCCATAATTATGACATTTAAAGCATTCAACATTATTGAATGATTTCCTTTGATAATTCATGTTTTTTGGTTGACCTTTTGTTTCTTTCAACACTTCAGGTTTTGCTTTGACATCTTTTGAATCTTTAGCACTTCCTTGCGAACTAGATTCTCCTTTGACCGTTTCATGAAAACCCAGACCAAGTTTAATAGAAGGAGACCCTTGACTACTAAGAATATTGTCCAGAATCTTAGTACTATCTTGAAACCTTAAAAGTTTATCTTTTTCTTCTAATTTACCTTTGAGAATGCTTACCTCAATCTCCAAGCTCTGGCATTGCTTCTTCATACTTTCTTCAACCCTTTTTCCTTCTTCTATTTGATCATTTAGTTTTATAATCTCTTCTTTCAACCCATTTTATTGTTCTTCAGAGGTTTGTAAGAGTTCTTCATTCTTCTTATTCGATGCTTCGAGATCTGCTTTCAGAGAGATGATTTCTTCATTCTTCTTATTTGATATTTCCGGATCTTCTTTGAGAGAGATAAGTCTTTCATTCTTCTTGTTTGATTTTTCCAGATCTTCTTTGAGAGAGATGATTTTAGCTTCAAGTCCTTCATTCTTCTTATTTGATTTTTCCAGATCTGCTTTTAGAGAGATGATTTCTGCTTCAAATCCTTTACTTCGATTGGATACATCATCGTACATCCTTTTCAGTCTAGAGACCAAATCTTTGTAGGAAGATTCCTTTTCATTAAATATTCTTTGTTGATCTTTGATAACTTCTTCTAGGTCCATAGCATTACTTTCACTATCTTCACCATTTCTTGCACAAAGAAGAATATCACAAGAACAACAATCAGTACCTGTTTCATCTTCATTTTTTGTTGCACATGTTTTTTGAGATATCTCCTTTACTTGAGTTGCCTTCTTCTTTTGCTTCTTTCCCATTGTGACGAATCTCCTTCAAGCGATCAAGCTTCTGCAGAAGGACCTCCTCTGATACCAATTGTTGGGAAAAATACTGAGAGGGGGGGGGGGGGGTGAATCAGTATTTAGGTCTTACTCAAAACTTTTTACCTTTTCTTACTTCAAAACCCGTACGCTACTTTCCTGAAGCCAACTCGTGTATACACGTGGATCCCATTCATAAAACATGCATATGTCCAAAGATCTTATTATGCAGATAATTCTTCACTTATATCATTCCATCATTCATTCATTAGATGTTCAATAAACAGTAAACATGTGCAGTAAGAACAAAACAAATCATCACACATAAGCAACACACATGAACACCAGGATATTTAGGTGGAAACCCAAGTCGGGAGAAACCCACCGCTGCCATTGTCTCAGCCTTCAATATTTTATTATAAAGAAAACATATTACAACTATGTACTGGCGCAGACTCATACCAGTATGCAGGCACCCACCTGCGCTTGTTTACCAGCCTCTCCTGGAAGGGAGCTACGACCCCCTGCTCTCGATTACTAGCCTCTCTTGGAAGAGAGCTACGACCCCCTGCTCTCGTTTACCAGTCTCACCTGGAAGGGAGCTACAACCCCCTAACTGAAGGCTACAACCCTCAGCACCACCATGGACCACGTTTCATCATTTTTCACACTAGTTCCAAAAGCTTCCTTTAGAACACAACTTGCAGGCCGCTTTTCATCATATTTTCAGATTGGACCCACTCCACACATTTAAGCTCAATCATACATCAAAACTGATACTTATCAATTCAGATAACCCAGATCTGTAGAATACATCATTAACAGATAGCAGTAACACAACAGAATAGATCAGACATTTCATACTTCATTCTTTAGCAAACCCTAGATTTCATACGCGCTTTCCTTTCATTGATACTGCGTATATACGCGCTTTCATTCACAACAACCCGCGTATACATCTGCACATTACAGAAAAACCCATATGCACTTTATCTTCATCAAGCCCGCGTATATACGCGCTTCTGCTGCAACAAACTTGCGTATATATCTTCAGACATTATAGGGCAGCATACTTCTTCAGATCAGATATTCAGTTCAGATTTAACCCTTTACTTTAGACAGATGTTCGCCTCATCTCAGATCTAATAATTCCATAAACAGATCTAGAAGATACAAATACATTTCAGATCTAGATTCCCTTATTCATCATTTTCTTCATCGGTGCATCATAGATTCAGATCTATCATCAAACTGTTACCCTTTCCATTCAGATATACTTCAAAGTGAAGTATTCGTTCAAACTCAGACTCATGCACCCGCCTTGCACAATGATTTTATTCTCCTTATATAGGTTTACCCTTTTTCAATACCATGAGCCAAAACCACATTACTTCCAATGGTATTCTTGGACGGGATCACATAGACATACCAGCGCTCAATACAATGGGTCAATACCATGGTAGTAACCCCTAGTTTTACATATTTAGAGCGCATTTGAGCATATGCGACTTGGCACATAATTTTCCGCGTGCATACGCTACTTCTCCTAGAAAAACCAACGTATGCCTTGAGACACACACTTTCCATCATTTTTCTAGCACATACTGGAATTCCTTTCATCATTACATCTGTGTTGCTCTGTAGACACATCATATCACATCAGATTTACATCATTACCAAGTCCATGAAGTCAAGAATAACTTCATCAAGTAGGTTTCCATTATCTTCATCAAGTGGGTTGCCATCAAGGACAACACTCTGCATCATATTGCCAACAGTTGAGGGTTATGCACCTGTAGAAGATGTTGAGTCGCTAAAGTAGGATCAATATTCAATTGGAGTGTTGATTTCTCTTTAAGCGGTTCTTCAATTTGTTCTTCCATTTTTCTGATTTGCAGATTTTTATCAATAATTAATTTAATAATTTCCTCCTTGTAAGATTCATTTATTTGCCATCTCTTTAGTCTATGGTCTTCAGTCGAGGGTAGCTTGAGTTGTTTTCGTAGAGAAACAATGTCTACATTTTTCTTCTTCATGATTTCTTCAGCTGCCTTGCAGTTCTTAGGATCATATCCCACTTTTACTGCAAGTTCTTCAAATGTCTTTATCCTTTTGTCTTTAGCCAAACAAGACAACTTCTCAATCTTCAACTTGTATTGCATATTTGAAAATGCTACTTTTGATTTTGAAAGAGACATATTTGTTTTAGTCATGGTTGAAAAGAGAATTTCTCTCGACTTCCTGTGCATATCCATCTGGTTAATTGGATGATGTGTCTTGCATCAAATGAGAAGACAATCTTCTTATAGTCAGCATGTGTCTTTGGAAATGGCACTGTTGCTTGCAGAAAGGCCATCTCCATCTTTCCTTTCTCACTATCAAAGGCAGTGAGAACCCTGTGTTGTGATTTATATGTCTGTTTCCAAAATTGGATGTAAACATATGATTTCAGTGCTTCATTTTTTTTCTTGATTTCTAGAAATTTGGAGAAAATATTATGCTCTTCTGAAGAGCTTGCATCTAAATGTTGGATGATTTCTAGTGGTCGTCTTGCAAATGATATTGATGGAGGATTTTGAGGAATATTTGTGGATGTGGAGACTTCAGTATCTCCCAAATCTATGATCTCTGGCTATTTATCTTTTGAAAGTAAGGAATAAATAATCTTTGGCTTCTCATGCTGTATGATGAATCTTGTCATAATTTCCTTGGAATGTGGTGTCTCTTTTTTGACCCTTTTTTGTTGTTTATTGTCAGGGACTGGTGTTTGTACATTTGAAGTAGAAATGACTTTTTCATATGCTTCTTGTAAACTACCTTCTACCCATTCATCCTGGTTCATGTACTTCTCTATTTCTGCTCTAGAGGTATGAGTGTAAGAGGTTTTCTTGAGTTCAACCCTCAAAGCAGAAATAATGCCATGGGGGTAATATGACTACGTAAAACTTGATTGAAAACCCATATTCTTTAAAAGTGCATTTGCATCAATACCAGATGCTCTGGTATTAGAAATTAATGATCCAACACTGGCCTTGATTTTAAACTAGGCTTTCCTCTTTCCAGAAACAAAATGCAACTCATCCATATTTAACATCTGTCTTATGTACTCTAAGGAGAAAATTCTCATAGGCACATATTTTGGAAGTTTGTATGGTGGAAGCTCATAGCCATACACCCTGATCTTTGTATAATTTTTGTACAGATACTAGTCACCTGTCTTTTCTTGTTCACTGGGGTGCTGAATTCTTTTAATGTCTTATCCAATTCTAGGCTCTGATGAACTAGTAAGGAGTTGCCTGACTAGATGAAAGTATGATTCTATGAATTATGAGAAAGAAGTGGTTGTTGACGAAGCTCTGACCAATTATGTCCAGTGAATCACTGATTGATTCACTCCCTGTCTGTCCTGATTGTTGAAGTGAATGGGAAACATATCTGCCTGTTGAAGCATAATCATATGAATAATCACAGAAGAATAATTAAATTCTCCTTGAGTGGTGAAATTCATGAATTTTCCATGTATAATATCAGCCAATAAATGGATGTAATTATACATAAAAAATGGTGATTTTTCAAGACTAAAAATATATAAGAAACCTAGGATGGCTTCATCAACGATTTCATCATTTGAGTATCCTAACAGATAAGAATGAATGGAGATGCAGTGTTTGGAATCTATAGGAAAAATGGAGGATGCATATGGGGGATTTATTTTGGTAAATTTGCATCCTGAGGTAGGAATATGTCGAATATCTGAGCTCTCTGAGGGAAGGATAATTTATGATAAAGATCCATGAGGGTAGTAGGAGAAAAAAAGTATAAGGAGGGATACAAGCATCTGGTTAATGGTTTCAAGGGATATGGTGAACAGAACGTTTCCATTCTGAGTGACCACCAACCTGGTTATAGGGTCATACTACTTCTAACACCAGGAAATTAGATCGAGGAATGGGTGATTTTGAGGGAATGCAAACAAAGGAAACATAGACTCCCGAAACTTGATAGGGTCTTGGTTATCTAGGTTCTTCTATTTTAGCCACAAATGTATCTCGTAAAACTCAAATTCATAGTGATGGTTAATAATTTTAAAATAAGCATTGGCTAGGGATATGAGGTCGAGATTTATTTGCAGAGTTGCAGGAATGTCTTCTACAACAAATTTGGCAACTTCAAGAATGACTGCGACAGCTGGATGAGCGACCTCAGATACGTCCTTTGCAACCCTTTCAAAATTCTGGATTTCTTCTGTTATTCATTTCTTACCTTTACCTTTTGGAGTCGTTTTCTTCTTATTTTTGGTCTTAGGTGCCATGTTTGACTGGTATAGACTAGTATAATACTTTAAAGTTTCGGGTTATAGAAACAATGAAAGGGTTTAGGGAATATGAAGGACAATTGCAGAAATGACAATTCGCTATGGAATGGAATGGAAGATGAAAGTGAATTGGAATGAGGAGTTAAAGTAGATAACGAAAGACTGTTGTAAATTTTATAGACTTCAGTTTGGGTTTAACAGTCATGGCTAACAGTCAAATGGGGTTTAACTATGTAATGGTATGATTAACGGGTATAATGGAGCAAATTTATTGGCTAACAAGATGATTAATGAGTATAATGGAGCATTAGGGAGTAACAAAAAAGTGACGTGGAGTGGATTGGTGGATCAACGGTTGTGGCATGGGAAAACGATCGTGAGGGTTGAAAACTGGAGGTGGATTTCGGGGGGGTACCTCCTGATTTCTGGTTTTAAGTGGAAGGGGTGCGAAGTCACATGGTGCTGCCACGTTGAGGAAAGGAGAGGCCATTAAAATAGAGTTCGGACCCCCCCCCCCCTCGCGTTAACAAGAAACAGGTGGAGGGGGTGAGAAATCGATCTCTACCATAGATCTGAGGGTAGCTCAAGATCTACCATCTGAATTTGCAAGCGCTTTATTCTCCTTGTGATTTTACCATTTTTTCATTTAGTGACCTTACAATAAAATCCTAATGCGCGCATACATATCAATTTAATTAATGAACATTAAACCCCTTTTTCAAAGGTTTAAACATACATGAATTAAAACTTTACTTTATGAAAATATGGCACATTTAAACAAGCGGCCATTTTTATTTTATCACTAAAGCATTAACATTTTTTATTTCATGCTTCCCTAACATTTTTTCTTTTGCCTCTTTTATTTAGAGAAAACTATCGTATCATTTTTTCTAACATGGATGTAATAAAATATACTTTTCCTAACATTTTTTTCTTTTTTTTCATCCATGTTCTAACTTAGAATTTTATTTTTATTTTTTAAACTACCATGCTAACTTATCAAAAGCAAATAATGTTACAACACACCCCATCCATGATCATGTATCTTTCTTTCATTCCTTTCAACTCATGAGCTTCCAAATATGTAGCGTCTGAAGGATATTTACTCTTGGTGGTTGAAAAATCCCATAATATTTTCTCCTAGAGAACCAACATTATCCTTTCCTTCCATGGATTGAAGTCTTATACCCCATCTAACCTATCCTCAAACCTCAAACTGGATTATTCCATCCTGAAATTGGAAAAAAATAATCACTGAAAACTTTTCTCACGCCCTGGTTGGAATGGTATCCCTCTCTCCCTCTAAGGTTTGATCTTTGCCAATTATAGTACTAGAAAAAATATTACAAGCCCCAAACATGCCTCTATCTAACTATCCATGGATTTGTCTTCAATAGCCCATATCTGATGATTGCCTCATGCAACTTTCTCTCTACTAGTAGCTTCCCCAGCCTTGTGTCTTACAAGAACATTTCTTTTCATTGGGTGGGTTGGGTCCACCTTGGATGATCTATGCTTGTAGAGCAATCATTTCTTGATGGCTTGGCTACATCCTACCATGTTCTTGTAAGCCTTTTTATTTTCCCTACTGCCCTCTAATTAATATCTATAGTGTCTTTTGCAACCAATCAACCCCACATTATTGGTGGTTGCCCTGACCATTGAGACTCCTTTGTTAGATGATGTTCCTGTTGTCTACCCTACCAACCATATCTGACACATAGTTGTGGTGTAGTTTTCTTCGACAACCTCCTATGCCCAGTGCCACTGCATCTAACTCAACCTGCTCCTAACACATTCCAACTCTACGTCTCTTTCACTTGACAATGGTATGGTTACTTGTTTCATTCATTGTGTTGTTGGGTGGCCATGTCTATACCAACTGATCTTGCACCTTTACCTGTCACCTCGTCCCTTTTGCGACTATTTTTATTTTCTAGTCTGCCCCTAATATTTTTGGTTCCTCCCGTGGGTTGTCTCTCTACGTTCAATGCTCTTTTTATGCACCACGATGGATGGGATTGTTCTTGGCTCATTGCTAGTGGCCGAGTCTAGCGGTTGGTCAGTCACTTAGTCCACCTCTGACTATGGTCCAATAGACTTGTCAGCCACCAAAATATTCTTATGTAGCATGTCCTCAATTGACAAGTGGATGGGTTGCTGACAGCCCTATCAACCACCCCTTTTTTATATTTAATATTTTTTAAAAATTATCCCTTTAAAATGCCCCGCCCCCCCATTATTTTTCCTTTTTTTTCTTTATTTGACTCAACCAAAGAGATTTCCAACACTAATATTTTTCCAATTTAGGGCGCTATATGACCGATTTTCTTTGCCCCCCGTAAAAATATTTCTATCTCATACAACTATGGCTGAACCTAGCCCCGATGATCCAATACGAACCTAGAAAAATGTGATTCAAAGATCAGACTATGAGGATACTATGTTAATTTTTCTTACCCTAGAAAACCAAAAATTAGTTATGAGTAGATTTATGTTTACTAAATAAAATCACCAACTAGGGTATTAACAAAATAAGTTTGGCAGAAAGAAAAAATTACCAATCTCAATCACAAAATTGACATACATATTCTTCCCAATCAGAGTTCTTCATTAATTTATGAACTTACTTGGGCTCCCTTATTAGGAAAAAGACCCAAATAAGGAATTAAATAAAAAACTGGATCTGATCTAGTTGATCAAACCCTCCTTGGATGATCTGGATCTCTTTGTTATCCCTTCCTCGGACCCAACACACTTACTGAGAAGCCTCTCTCAATCTTGTTTTGTTATATCGTATCTTTTCTTTCTCCATAACCTTGATTTTATAAATTTACATTGAGGTAAATCCATAACCCTAATATCCTAATTGATTGACGACCAAGATTAGATGTCACCTCACTTGATATCAACGTACGAAATTGAAACACATTCACTAAAGTAATTTAATTTAATTTTCTTAAGTTTACTTTAGCTCAATAAGTCAACATAATAATTATGTTTTTCCTAAGTTATAATTTGGATAAGTTACAAAAAAAACTCTCACAATAGAGGAAGTATCTAAGGATATTGCGGGTGACTTTTGCATGCTTATAAAACTAGGCCTGTGCAGAAGTATCTTCCCAAGATACAAAAATAAACATTAGGAGTGTGTCAGTCTCTAGTTTGAGTTCTAGCTCAATATCTACTTCAAATTTAGTCAGTTCACTTTTATATAAGTTAGATTCTAGTTTAGGTGTAGTTTACAAATTTTGAACAAATCAATTGTTTGATAAATTTTCCTATTTTAGGAAAAGAAAATATCCCAAGGAGGCCATGAACCATTTGATATTCAATTCAATGGTTTGGTGTATTCCTACATTGATTTTGTCATTTTCATTTGGTCACACTATTCTTGGCAATTGTTTCCATGCACGCAGGCACATTGCTCTAGAATTTTAGCATTAGGGTTCTTAATTCGATTACTTAGGGCACCTCACTAGTTGACAAGACATAGTAAATATTCCCTCTTATTCCTATTCCACAATGAAGAGGAAAAGAACACCATTATGTACGTAAGCAAGTTATGGTTTAGAGCTATTGCAGTGTATTTTATTCTTTCTGTATAAAATAGAAAACATATGTGATTGACAATTCAGATCTTATATTTGTTGTTCGAATTTTCAACATACTTAGATTTCTTGTTTTCATTAAAGCTTCCAAGTTTTAAGTAACCTAGTATTTAAGTATTCCTTTCTAGGTGCAGATTCCTCTTACCATGGTATAAAAATTAAACATAGTATCTTAGCACATTTGCTGAAACTTTCCAATAATTTGTGTATGAATAAAACTACAGCCTGTTGGAGGGAGTTGTTAGAGAGTTTCAGGGTGGGATTCCCAAGCTTTAGTGAGTGAAACAAATTTGGACCCTATGAAGGGTCATGAGATGTGATTCCCTAGTTTCTCTAAGGATTGGAGGTATTATTATTGTTCCTAATAAAAGATATATGCACTTGTGAGAGGCCGTAAATATGATTCATTGTTAGCAGATGTATTTTTTTTATGTTTGTTTAAAGAGTTGCATTCATGACTAGTCACCCATTATGATATGGTCACACGTTAAAGGATGCTTCCAATTTTGTTCCATGGAATTGTATGGTTGTTGAATATATTTCAAGAGGTTGAACTACGGTATATTATGGAGAAGAGGTTGTACCTCCCTCAAATCCTAGCCAAGCGTGGTAAGAAATAAATCAAAGAAAAATGATTTTTTCTAGATTTAATGAAGGATAATCTAATCCCCCATATCACAATGAAGAGGACGTCTAGGGAGATGTATACTGCCCTAGTCACTCTGTACATGAGTGAGAACATGTCCAAGATTATTTCATTGAGGAACCAACTCACCAATACATGCATGAGCATAACTGATAGATTAGCTATCTATCTAATGAATAACACATATTTGAAATATCGGTTAAGTAGAATTGTTGATAAGGTATAAGAGAATGAAGTAGTTTAGAGCAAGATAAAAAAACTTTGGTTCATATTGGCATCATTTTTATAGTATATATGTGTTTTTATGGTTGAAATATTGTGGGGTTCATTTGTTAGGGAGGGTATGGGACTAGAAACAATTTCAACCAACTATAAGGATGCTCCAGACCTAGTAATCATTGGGAAGGTGAGGGTGAAAAGAAGAAATATCCGAGAAAGTTTAGAAGAAAAAGGGTGACTAGAGTTATAACTAACATAGGAAGGATTTTAGACATATCAAGTTGTTCAAGTGAATCAAGCATCACCACTATGCTTCTTAGTGTCCCTAGAAGAAGGGAAGAATAAGTAGCAACAACAGACACAATTTGTAAAAAGTGTAGAAGCTTCATATGTAGATAATTTGGTTTCCATATTTGATACAACCTTAGACATGGTGTAATTTCTTTCAACCAACAAAATTCTAGGTGTTGTGTGGTATGTTTACAATGGATATCAAGACATATGGAAACCAAAATATCAACCTTATTCATGTTAGAAGAATAAGATATCAACATGCAGGTGGTGCTTGGTGATGATGGCAAGTACCTATTAACCAGGTTGGGTTCTCTCTCATTCCAAATGATAGGAGGAAAATTTATGGAGCTACATGATGCATTATAAGTTATCTTCAGAATTTGTACCCCTAATCCTGGTCAGGTTTTTCCCAAAGGAGTCAAAGAGGATGGCATTTATAGATTTTGAGTAGTAACAATCTACATGAAATTTGGCACATAATACTCAATCACTTGAATTATGGATCTTTGTCTCTTAAAAAATATATGGTTGTTGGATTTCTAAATTTTAAAATTGAGAGAAGAGGAGTGTACAAGGGATGTGCACTCAAAAACCATGCCATTGTTATTTTCCGTAGAAGTGACTAGAGATAAAGAGGGATTGTTGACCTTATTGACTCAAATATCTAAGACCCATGTTATTAGCTTCATTTAAAGTCTTTAACAAGTACAACGAGTACAAATATCTTACAAAGAACTAGACAAGTAAGAACATCAAGGTGCTATGGATCAGAGTATACCCCCAATTATTTTGATTTTTCCTTTAAAAAAAAAAACAAGCATTAAGAGAGATTTTATAGTGCCTTACAACCCACAAAAAAACGGTGTTGTAGAGAAAAATAACAACTCCATAATAGACATTGCTAAGTCTATAGTCCATTATTTAGATTTAATAATGTTTCTTTGGGTAGAGTTACATTGTACAACAGTGCACATACTAAATAGGTGACCTAATAGAGTGTTGAGGGACAAGACTCCAAAGGAAGTTTTTACAGAGGAGAAACCTATTGTTTCCCATTTTAGGGTGTTTGGGATTCCATATTACATTCATGTTCTAGAGGAGAAGATAACGAAGCTTAAACCCTCCAAAATTAAGGGTATTCATTGTTCAAGTTGGCTACAATGAGTCCTCTAAGTCTTACAAGATATATCGTTCAATATCAAAGGAAGATGTTGAACCAAGATGTGAAGGTCTTCCATGTTTTGAGAGCTTCTAGTAGTGATTGAGAGAAAAATTTCTTCCCTACGTGTTAATCCACAAGTTTCAAGGAGTTTAGGTTTTATGTCAAACATAGGTTCTAGAATAAATTAAAAGACATTTCAAGAAAAAAATAAGCAAGTTGGTGCTCTAGAGACTTTTTGCTATGTAAGTCATTGTCCTAAGAAATTTCCCAATTATGTTGCATCAATGTTTTCCATCATTGATCTAGAGACTTCTAGTTATGAGGAGGTCACAGGTCAGTGGAGTGTCTTAAGGAATTTTTTTCCCTTAGGGTTTCTATTCTGCCTAAGGTTTTCTTTCAACAAATTATTAACAATAGCTTAAATTCATAACAACATGTAGGAATGATTATAATGATGCAAGAACAATACAATTCTTCAATGAAATCACATTTAATTATGGATGACTGCCCAATGAAACAAATAATTTTCTCAACTAATAATTTCTCTAATCATTAAGGTAATATGTTATGAAACCAAATCAAAAAATAGAAGAAAAGACATATCAACGCCTTAGAAATCAGCCTCTTCTAGGGGGAAACCTCCTTTACATTATATAAATGAAGAATGCTTGGATGATAAAAATGAAAAAACCTTGTTTCTATATATAGGAGTCCAATGGGTCCCAATATAATCATAACTGACATAACAGTAACAATATAAGGGCACAACAATGACAATAGTGGGCTTCTATGGGGCACAATAGCAATAATATGGGGATTACATGGGCACAAAAATAAAAATAAGGGGGATATAATAACAATAAAACTATAGGGATACACTATTATTATAGGGACCTAACATGCCCTTCTCCTTCAAAAAAGTGTTTTCATCAATGCTTGAGTAGTTGTGGATGCTTGTGTATAAAATTCCCATCCTCCCATGTCGAATCTTTAGCAGGTAAGTTCTTCCACTTGATGAGATACTCTGAAATTGATCGATTTAGTAGATGTCAAGTTCTTTTTTATGGGACTGCTTCAGGTTCCAATATGATTTTTCCTTCTTCGTTAAGTTCTGGAAATATTGTTTGAACTGGGAGCTTGCTACCTATAACCTTCTTTAAGCATGAAACATGGAAAACTGAGTGCACTCGGGAAGATGCAGGAAGCTCCAATTTGTATGCCATAGTACCAATCTTTTGCAACACCTTGTCAGGACCATAATAATTTGGTGATAATTTATTATCCTTCTTAGCTTGCTTGAGGTAATTTTTTTGTATGGTTGTAGCTGTAAATATACCCAGTCACCTACATCAAAAATTATTTCACTGCGATGTTGATAATCCTGTTGTTTCATTTGATTATGTGCCAAAGTGAGGCTATCCTTTAAGAGTTGGAGAACTTGTTTTTGATGCTCGATGTGATATTCCACTGCATGAACCTTAGAATTTTCTCTTAAAGATGATGTTATAGACAGTGGATGATATCCATAAAGTGCCATAAATGGGGTCATTTTTGATGCAATATGGAAGGAAGTGTTATACCACCATTTAGCCAGAGGTAACCACTTGACCCATTGTGTCTGTTTATCATATACAAAGCACCGAAGATATCCTTCCAAAAAATTGATAACTATCTCAGTTTTCCCATAATATTGTATAAATTTGAATAATAGATGAATTATTCACTGATATTATCCTGATTACACACTATTTAAGCTTCATGCATAATACATAACCTCTTCTACAATTGATCATCAATATGCGGAAATAGAAGCAGTCACATGCGCACATTAAAACATAATCAAGCACACATATAACACGGTATGTAATGGGGAAAGCTTACAGCTGAAAACCCCTAACTATCTGTATATTATAATGACAGATAACATGTAACAATACATAGCACAAATCTCTCACAGCTCTCAGCACTATCTCACATGCTACACCCAAACTAGCTCAGATATAGAACAAGTCACAAGTTCAAATCTTCTCCAGCATTTTTACACCTCTATTGCGTAATCGAGATGAGAATGAATAGAATCCAAGTTCGAATCCCCTTGGCTTATGCTAATCCTCATTGGCAATCTCCATCAATGTGTGTGCAAATCTCATGCACAGCCAATAGTCACAACTGATAGCAAACTCACCCTTTCACCCACCTCTAACACTGGTCTCCACTGAACTGTCCATGCATTGCAGTTAACTGATGTGTTCTTTAGTTGAATTATGAGTTAATAATTAGTGAATTAATTAATAATTAATTCACACCACTCATCACTGGTGTATTTTTCAATTAGACTAAATACAACTAGTTCAACTAAGTTAAACAGAACACAACTCCACCAACTGTCTCATCAACTCCACCAAACTCTGTCACTTGAGTCCTAACTGAAGTCAACCATGCAATAGCTCAACTAACCCTTAGGAAAAGCGTATTTCACTACATCAGGCACATGTGCCAAGGATAAACATCAGCTGAAATGCTCTAAGAGGATAAGATAATGTTTATAGTCCAAATATTATTAAGGGTTAATAATATTTGACTGTTCTATTTTTAGCCTGGCAGTCTAAAAATAGAAACCGCCCAATGTCTAAAAATAGAGGTCCATCTATTTTTACCAACTCGACCAATCATCCATAAATATCATCCTGCAACTCATAGACCATGATCTATATGTCTAAAAATGAACATAGTCTAAAAATAGACTTTGCGCCAAAAATCACCTGTGTGGTCCCCACCTAGTTTGGGTGATCACTTTCCAACTAGGATCAGGAATGATGTTTCAGGATGCCTCCTTCAATGTTTCTTGTTGCAATCTTCAACACTCCCTCTCAACAAGAAAGGACTGTCTTTGCATGCGACATGCAACTCCATGCATTTTCCCTGCAACCTTCACAAGCGCCATGCAACTCCATGCATCTGCTCTGCAACTCCTCTGAAACTGAATAGGCTCCAAACAAATCAATCAATCTGATGCATCTGTCATCAAAGTCTTTTGAATTCTGCTTAGCTACTGCACATGTCTTTGGGAACCACTGCGTTGTTGAACTTTGCACCCATGCACTCTACACTTGCTACCAACTCTGATCTGTGCTCTAGTATCCGACACTATCACTTTGATCTGACTGCATCAATCCAACTGATCCTGCTACTACTGCTCTGTGGGCTCCTCATAGCTAGGTTCAATTCATGAGATCCACACCATCTCCATGAATCCTGCCCAGAAATTTCTTCTTATGATTATCCATGCATGTCGCCCCACCTCTCACCTGGTGGTATAGCTGCATGCACTCCCTCTGCCCATCTGGCATGGAATTTATCTACATGAGTGGTTGCTCCCACTCCATGATCCTCATCTTGTAGCTGCTCCACATCCTGAGGTTCACTCTTACTTACATGCAAATCCTACTCCCTCTCCAGTGTCAATTTCACGTCTTTCTCGCACTTCCCAATAGTAGGAAGCTCCGTAGACATCCCATCTACTTCCAGAATGCGAAATTCTTTCCTTGAATCCCAACCTTCTTGACTTGCCTTGTGCCTTGTGCCGAAGAGAACTTTCCCTTCAACGAAGACAACTTCATACCCTTTATCCTCTAACATGCGACGAGATCAAATTCTTCTTTAAACCTGGAACATGCAATACATCTTGTAAAAGAATGAGTTTACCTGACTCCCTCTGAAAGGTTATGGTACCAATGCCAGTCGCATTGTATCGTCCATTGTCGCCCAACTCAACATGCAACTGGAGATATTTCTCCACCAAGTCGCTGAAAAGATTCACATCTGTTGGGAAAAATACTGAGAGGGGGGGGGGTGAATCAATATTTAGGACTTACTCAAAATTTTTTACTTTTTCTTACTTCAAAACACATATGTGACTTTCCTCAATCCAACTCACGTATACACGTGGATATACTTAATAAAACATGCGTATGTCCAGCAATCTTATTATGCAGATAATTCTTCACTTATATCATTCCATCATTCATTCATTAGATGTTCAATAAACAGTAAGCATGTGCAGTAATAACAGAATAAACCATCACACATAAGAAACACACATGAACACCAGTATTTTAGGTGGAAACCCAAGTTGGGAGAAAACCACTACTGCCGTTGTCTTAGCCTTCAATATTTTATTATAGAGAAAACATCTTACAACCATGTACTGGCGCAGACTCATACCAGCACACAGGCACCCACCTGCAGAAGGCTACAACCTTCTCTTGTTTACCAGCCTTTCCTGGAAGGGAGCTACAACCCCCTGACTGAAGGCTACAACCCTCAGCACCACCATGGACCACGTTTCATCAATTTTCACACTGGATCCAAAATCTTTCTTTAGAGCACAACTTGCAAGCCACTTTTCATCATATTTTTAGACTGGACCCACTCCACACATTTAAGCTCAATCATACATCAAACTGAAACTTATACCCTTATCAATTCATTCAATGAATCATTAACAACTTGATCTTTTCTCAACCTAGTCAGCAGCATAATCAATATTCAGAAAACCTAGATTTGTATGAATACATCATAGATAGATAGCAGTAAAATAGCATAACAGATCAGAAATTTCATACCACATACTTAGCAAACCCTAGTATTCATACGCGCTTTCCTTTCACTGAACCTGCATATATACGCACTTTTACAAATACCAACCTGCGTATACATCTGCACACATTTCAGAACCAACCTCACATACCATACGCGCTTTTGCTTCCGAAAACCCGCGTATATACGTGCTTTTACTTCGACAAACATGCGTATAGATCTTCAGAAATTTTAGGGAAGTGCAGCTCTTCAGATCAGATAAACAACTCCGAACTCACCCTTTACTTCAGAAAAGATTTGCCATATCATAGATCTAAACATTCCATCAATACATCTAGACAATACATAGACATTTCAGATCTAGAGATCCCTCTTCATCATTTTCTTCATAGGTGCAGATCAATCAAAATACTATTACCCTTTTCATTCAGATATACTTCAGAGTGAAGTATTCATTAAAACCCAGACTCTTGCTCTTCTTGCACTATTATTCTCTTCTCCTTATATAGGTTTAGCCTTTATCAATACCATGAGTCAAAACCACTCAACAGCTGATGCTATTCCTGGACGGGATCAAATAGATAATCCAGTGCTCAATACAATGGGTCAATACCATGGTAATGCCCCTAGGTATCATATTTTTTAGAGCGCAAAAGGCATACACGATTTGGAGTGTTCGTTTCCGCGTGTATACGCAACTTCGCCTCATAAAAACTGCGTATATGCTAACCCTGAATGTATACGCGGGTTCCCTTCACAAAAGTAGAGTATATATGCGGGTTGCCTTCACAAAAGTAGTGTATACATTGTGACATATTATATTTATCAGTTTTCTGGCACTTACTGGAATTATTTTCTCTGTCACATCTAAACTGATCTGTATATACATCATTCTTAAACCTTTAGCACATAGGTTTCTTATCATAGGCAACTCATCAAGTAGGTTTCCATCAAGGAAAACTTCATCAAGTAGGTTTCCATATTGCATCAAAGTAGGTTGCCATCAAGGACAACATATTGCATCATATTGCCAACAATCTCCCCCTTTGGACTTGATGGCAACCATGATGGTGTTTGATCACCACAATAGATAGATACATTGATTATAACCATTATTCAAACACCATGATACTCTCCCCCTATTCAAACACCATGATACTCTCCCCCTTTGACATCAAGGGCAAAGGGTGGATCAAAACAAAACAAGGTTTTTCTTCTCTTATAGAAAGAAGAGTTATGTAGAACTGATGGGCACTGAAGTTATCATGCTCCCCCTGAGTTCATGCTGAATGTTCAAACATATTTTTCCAATGAATTACATGACTCTATGACCTTTCCTATCACCAAGGACTCATACTTACATCAATGATCCAACCAAGTGGATTTACATAAGAGACTCAAGTACCCAACCAAGTGGGTTTACAAATTTGAACAAGTCCTTATATGACTGAATATTACAATTTTACATCATAGGTCTTATCATGACCTTTTCATCAAATTACAAATATGACTTTTTATGACCACTACCAAAAATACCTCAAGAAAGATCATATTTCATAATCATCATAATGCCAACAATGCATTATGCTCAGCAAGGCTAATGCTCCCCCTGAAAATGTGCAACAGTTTACTCCTTCATCTCCCCCTTAGCTTGTGCATCCTGAACACTATCAATAGAAGATCATCAGGGCATCTTCATGAAACAGAACTATGAGAGCTGAAACATCACCAGATATATCATCCAGTATCAGAGATACCAAACAACACCACAACTTGTTGCTGAAGAAATGCTGACCCAGAAAAATTTTTCAGCAACCACACATACGTGGTTTTCTGTGTATGAACTCGTGTATATACGCGACTGTGTTTTAGGAAATCCGCGTATCCAATTCCATTTTCTGCATTTTAACCATATCTGATCCTCTGTGAGGCAGAGACAATTTTCAGCTTCTTTCTGAGATATTTGATTGCTTTCCTGGAATATATGAGAGAAGATAGATAGGACAATGTAGTTGTGTCTTCAAGTGTCATCCAATGGTTGTAACATAAGCACACTAGTAACCAAGCCTTCAAACTCTTTGCAGCATCAACATATTCTTCCCAAGAGGAATTATCATACCAGAACAACTTCTACAATAAACCATATGTGTCAAGCAATCATTCATGTGACCAAGATCTTCAAGATTTATCATGATCATGATGTAACATGTGTAAGAATTAGAAGAGGTCTCAACCAACAACAAAATCTGCATGATTTATCCTTATCTCTGAATCACAAGACTTCCATCTTATCCATGTGTGAAAACAAAAAATATTCTTAAGCAAAAAGCAATCAGGGCTCATCCATAATCTCATCATAATAAACCATGTATCATGTCATCATCATTTAGAACTAAGAAATAAGCAGATACAGTGCCAATAATACAATCATTAGTAGTCAGACTGATGCTCCCCTTGAACCTGTGTTCATGATCTTTAGCTTGTCATACTATTTTTCTTGTCATAAATGCATACGTGACTATCTCCACTGTAACTCGTGTGTATACGCGGCTTTAGTTCACAGAACCCGCGTATGGAAAGTGAAGCATTGAAAACTTCACATTCCTTCATCTCCCCCTGAGTTTGTACCACCTGTACCTGTCTTCTTCACATCAGATGCTCTATCAGAAATAAACAAAACCAGAATAACCAAAACCATCATGGAAATCACCATACATTGCTCCCCCTGTGATGATACATTACTAATCCCTATAATGTATCTCACATCATTCCTGCAGTCATTAAGAGAAGTAAGCTTTAGAAGTGGATGACTGCAGTAGGGTCAATATTCCCTATGTTTCTGACCGGTCTTCGTTCCTTTTCCAGCTTTGCTTGAAGTTTCTTATTGTGTGCTGGAAATTGTTCAATTTCTCAGATCTATTCATCCTGCATTCTTTTTCTACATGTCCATACTTGTTACAGGCATAACATCTTGCATGACCAGAAAAGTAAGCATATGGATCATAATGTGTTTTTCTATACTTTATTCTATTGCAATCAGCTGCTTTATGACCATACTTGTTGCATGAAAAACAATATCCCTTAAAGAACCCAGAGTACCTTTCTGTATAGAATCTGTTTGTTTGTGACTGAAACAATCTGCTTCTACAATTTGCTGCAACATGGCCATAATTATGACATTTAAAGCATTCAACATTATTGATCAAAGGAGGGAATGATTTCTTTTGAGAGTTCATGATTTTCGGTTGACCTTTTGCTTCTTTCAACACTTTAGGCTTTGCATTGATATCCTTTGAATCTTTAGCACTTCCTTGTGAACTAGATTCTCCTTTAACAGTTTCATGAAAACCAAGACCAAGTTTAACAGAAGGAGACCTTTGACTACTAAGAATATTGTCGAGAATCTTAGTACTATCTTGAAACCTCAAGAGTTTATCCTTTTCTTCTAATTTACCTTTGAGAATGTTTACCTCAACCTCCAATTTTTGGCATTGCTTCATCATGCTTTCTTCAACCCTTTTTCCTTCTTCTAGTTGATCATTCAAATTTAAGATCTCTTCTTTCAACCCATTTTCTTGCTCTTCAAAGATTTGTAAAAGTTCTTCATTCTTCTTATTTGATTTTTCCAGATCTGTTTTGAGCGAGATGATTTCTGCTTCATGTCCTTCCTTTTCAAATGATTGTAGAAGTTCTTCATTCTTCTTATTTGATGCTTCAAGGTCTGCTTTCAGAGAGATGATTTCTGCTTCAAGTCCTTCAATGTGATTGGTTACTTTGTCCTGCAGTCTTTGATACATTTCTATTTGTCCCTTCATTGTTTCTATCTGTTCATTCAATCTAGAGATCACATCCTTGAGGATAGATTCCCTCCTTTTGAATTTATCCCAAAAATTAATTTCATCATTGATCTTGAGATTTGCTTCTAGACTTATACTGTTACTTTCACTATTTTCATCATTGCATGCACAAGTGAGTGGATTACAAGAACAACAATCAATACCTGTTTCTTCTTCTTCATTTTCTGCTGCACATGTTTTCTGAGATATCTTCTTTTCTTGAGTAGCCTTCTTCTTTTTCTTCTTTGCCATGAGCACTAGCAGATCTTGGTCAGAATCTTCTTCATCTTCACTTGACATTTCATTATTATCTTCATTTGCATAATAACTCTTTCCCTTTTCAAATTGTTTATAAGGACATTTAGCAGCATAATGACCCACTCTTCCACAATCAAAACATTTGAAGGGTAGATTACCTTTGAATCTTCCAGTACCTGGTTGGAGTCTCCTTAAAAAATTTGCTTCTTCTTCTTCTGATATATAACTTGATTCCTTGACAACTTCCTTTTCTTTTCCTTTTGCACATGCCTTAAAAGCAGCTTCTTTGATTTGAAAGGGACCTCCTTGTCTCATTTCATAAGCAGTCAGAATACCATGTAGTTGAACAATGGTAAGAGTTTGCAGATCTTGCCTTTCTTCAATAGCTGACACTTTTGACTCAAATTTTGAAGTTAAAGATCTTAAGACTTTTTCCACTAGAGTAGTATCGGTTATGGTTTCACCCAAACTTCTCATACAATTTACAATATCATCTAGACGTACAAAGAAACTGGCAACACTCTCATCACTATGCATCCTTAAATTTTCATATTCAATTCGGAGAGTCACACATTTCAGAACCAACCTCACATACCATACGTGATTTTGCTTCCGAAAACCCACGTATATACGCGCTTTTACTTCGACGAACATGCATATAGATATTCAGAAATTTTAGGGCATTGCAGCTCTTCAGATCAGATAAACAACTCCGAAATCACCCTTTACTTCAGCAAAGATTAGCCATATCATAGATCTAAACATTCCATCAGCAGATCTAGAAAATACATAGAAATTTCAGATCTAGAGATCCCTCTTCATCATGTTCTTCATAGGTGCAGATCAGTCGACATACTATTACCCTTTTCATTCAGATATACTTCAGAGTGAAGTATTCATTAAAACCCAGACTCTTGCTCTTCCTGCACTATTATTCTCATCTCCTTATATAGGTTTAGCCTTTATCAATACCATGAGTCAATACCACTCAACAGCTGATGGTATTCCTAGACAGGATCAAATAGATAATCCAGCGCTCAATACAATGGGTCAATACCATGGTAATGCCCCTAGGTATCATAGTTTTTAGAGCGCAAAAGGCATACGTGACTTGGAGCGTTCGTTTTCGCGTGTATACGCAACTTCGCCTCATTAAAACTGCGTATATGCTAACCCTGAATGTATATGTGGGTTCCCTTCATAAAAGTAGAGTATATACGCGGGTTGCCTTTACAAAAGTAGCGTATACATTGTGACATATTATATTTATCAGTTTTCTGGCACTTACTGGAATTCTTTTCTCTATCACATCTGAACTGATCTATATATACATCATTCTTAAACCTTTAGCACATAGGTTTCTTATCATAGGCAACTCATCAAGTAGGTTTCCACCAAGGACAACTTCATCAAGTAGGTTGCCATATTGCATCAAAGTAGGTTGCCATCAAGGACAACATATTGCATCATATTGCCAACAACAACTCCCGTCATGTGAAAGGAAGCGCCACTATCAAAATACCACCCCGATCCCAATGTACTAGAAACCATGCATGTGATCAATGAGAAGTCCAACTCAAATTGTGAGGCAAGAGCCTCACCAGCTGCAGCTCCAGTAGCCTTCTTGTTCTTCTTCTTCTGTGGACAATTTGTGGCGTAATGTCCATGATCATGACAGTGAAAAAACTTCATTTTGGACATGTCACTCTCTTTACCATCCGCACCGGATTGAGAAGCATTCTTCTTTCCCTTACCCTTTTTTTCTTTGGCAGCCAAAGTGCAATATTCTTCATCAGATGCCTTTGATGAATATCCATCCCTGGTACTCCGCCTTATCTCCTCTTGCACAAGATCCGACCAAAGTCACTCCCATCCTAGAAAATTTTCTCGACCATTGACAGAATCCTGATAGGAGTGCCAACTCTTCGGAAGAACAAGGAGAGCCAAGCTCACCAGTTCCTCATCATCCACACTAACTCCTACACTCCCAAGCTCATCCCTTCAGTGGACAAACTTTGTCAAGTATACCGGAATAGTGTCATTCTTCTCCATCTTTATTTTTCTGAGTTTATCCTTGAGCGTCAAATTCCTCTGGTTGCTCTTGCTTTGGAATAAATCTGTAAAATCTTTCCACATCAAGTATGGAGAAGCTTTTCCATGCATGCTGGACACTATGTGATCCTTCACGCCCTCCAACAGAATCCTTTGACACCTTGCTGTCTTCTTTTGCCAAGCCTCAACTTGAGCAGCATCAGTAGGCTTTGGGACTTCAGCATCTATGAACTCCTTCAGCCCATTGTCATCTAACACCGCCTCCATCCTATCTCTCCATGCAATATAATTCGAGCTGCCTTCAAGAGCATACTCCAATCGCAATCCTTGATAAGACATTTTGACTTCGACACCAAGAAAACACTGCTGCAAATTCGAATTCCACCAACTCAAAACTCAACCGCTTCTGATCTGTGAGAACAAAGTATTTCTAGCACAAAGATCGACTGTAGGGGTATTTAATGGATATATCACCTTTCAAAGAAAGGATGGATCCAGAGGCTACCTGGCCCGCTTACAGACTCTGTCTACCGAAATAAATTGTAATCACTGTAATAGATCCGATGATCAATTTCGCTCTGATACCATGTAGAAATTTGAATAATAGTTGAATTATTCACCGAGATTATCCTGATTACACACTATTTAAGCTTCATGCATAATACATAACCTCTTCTATAATTGATCATCAATATGCGGAAATAGAAGCAGTCGCATGCGCACATTAAAACATAATCAAGCACACATATAACACAGTATGTAATGGGGAAAGCTTACAGCTGAAAACCCCCAACTATCTGTATATTATAATGATAGAGAACATGTAATAATACATAGCACAAAGCTCCTCATAGCTCTCAGCACTATCTCACATGCTACACACAAACTAGCTCAGATTTGAACAAGTCACAGGTTCAAATCTCCTCCATTGTTTGCCTGCCTCTACTGCACAATCCAAGATGAGAATGAATGAGATCCAAGTTCGAATCCCCTTGGCTTGTACTGCGCAATCATCATTGACAATCTCAATCAATGTGTGTGCAAATCTCATGCACAAGTATAGTCACAACTGATAGCCACACTCACCCTTTCACCCACCTCTAACACTGGTCTCCATTGAACTGTCCATGCATTGCAGTTAACTGATGTGTTCTTTAGTTTATTTATGAGTTAATAATTATTGAATTAATTAATAATTAATTCACACCACTCATCACTAGTGTATTTTTCAGTTAGACTAAATACAACTAGTTCAACTAAGTTAAACAGAACACAACTCCACCAACTGTCTCATCAACTCCACCAAACTCTGCCACATGAGTTCTAACTGAATTCAACCATGCAATAGCTCAAGTAACCCTTAGGAAAAGTGTATTTCCTTCTGTCAGCTGCATGTGCCACATCCAAGCATCAAACTAAAGTGCTCCAAGAGGATAAGATAATGTTTATAGTCCAAATATTATTAAGGGTTAATAATATTTGACTGTTCTATTTTTAGCCCGGTAGTCTAAAAATAGAAACTGCCCAATTTCTAGAAATAGAGGTCCATCTATTTTTACCAACTCACCCAATCATCCATAAATATCATCCTACAACTCATAGACCATGATCCCTATGTCTAAAAATAGACTTTGCGACAAAAATCACCTGTGTGGCCCCCACCTAGTTTAGGTGATCACTTTCCAACTAGGATCAGGAAAGATGTTTCAAGATGCCTCCTTCACTGTTTCTTGTTTCCATTTTCAACACATATTGAGGATGATATAATGAGCTATGAGTTGATTAAGTACCCAAACAAGAAAATAATTCTGTTCAAAACTTTCCAGTAAAAATAGGATCTTTGTCGCTTACAATGATTTTTTGGTTTCCATGTAGCTTTTGAAATGTTTCCATAAATGTAGTAGTAATTGTGCTGGATTTAAATGGATGAGATAATGAAAAAAAGTGTGCATACTAACTACCACCATGATGATATTATTTCCTTCAGACTTGGGTAAACCTATGATAAAATCCATTGAAACCTCCTCCCAACGTTGACTTGGAATGTGTTATGACTTCCCGCCGCTTCCCAAGGCTGAGAATGGAGCTGAAGGAAGGTAACCACAAACCAACCTTTAGGTGAGGTAGCTAGCCCTACCACAACCAAATATGGCTCTCTCAATGCGAATTTTCAGCCAATGAGATGACCGAATATATTGAACTTAGGCTAGTTATGATGCTTAGTAGTTTATGGTTATTTTCGTTTGAAGTTTTTCTGGATAGGAATGAAAATTATGGAACTATGTCTAGGGTTTAGGTCAGATTTCAAAGGATAGATTGTAGGAGTAAGGGTGAGGCTAGGTAGGTAAGCTTAGAGGAATTATTAATTTTTCATTTTGTATAGAGTGAACAAAGAGAGAGAGTCAGAATGAGCATTAAATTTAATTCTTTATCAGAAGAAAAGAGACATTTTCATGTAAATATTATAAGAAACAAAGCATGGAAAGCATGATTTCTGTCTATAAACTGATCAGAATTAACATAAATAAGAATATATGTGAAATATGGATAAAATAACATTCAACATGATAATTTTACAAAGAAAAACAAATCCTCAAAGGCATACCACTGGAGTCTCAACACTGTCTTTGATTTCATTAACAAAAGCTTGTACAATAGCTCCACTGGAAATAACAACTATCCAACCTCTAAAATGGCTTGAGGTGGAATAATTATAGAAAAAAGAGTTCATGACACCTAATAGGGTCGAAATACTATCCAAAAAGCATCATTATTACATCAGATGAGTCACTTCCTATAATCTAGGGAAGTTAGAAACTATCCCCTAAAATGTAGCTAAAGACTAGGAGTGTGTGTCTCCTTCATTAAATTACATGTTTCCTCATCATACGAGGAAAAAAAAAACTCAAAAACTCAAATGACACGTCATGGGTAAACTAGCATCTAATTCTAAATTTTTTCTCACTTGACAGCTGTCTGAAGGGAATCCAAGGCAGCAACATAGCCCTTATAGCATAAGCGTTGTGCTTATCTCGCAGAAGTGTCATGTCTGTTAAAAGGTGATTTTGAACCACTCAAAAGAATCCAATTGAAAGTATAAATGTTGGCCTGAGAAGCCCTATGTGTCTACTTTCCAATTCACCTTGAAATTTTAGAAAACACCCACAGAAAGACCTCCAAAACGTTTTTTTCCCAACTTCACTCCAAAAGCGTCACGCTTGGTCAAAAACACTGGAAGAAGTATGAAAAAGAGGAAATTTTTTGGATTTTCTCCACAACCAAGGGTTGTCATGAAAAAACAAGCCCTGATATGAAATTTTCAGGTTAAATTCCATCCAACCATGTAAAACATTCTTCATTTTAGTTCTCTGAGAGAAAGCATTGCAGTGCTCTACGACGCTTCTGTAGAGACCCATTTTCTAGAATTTTCCAAAAATCACCAAAAATGTTGTCAAATTTTTTTTTGTGACACCTATGGATGATAGGCTGAAAAACCCATGATGCCTAAACAATTATGTCTAATTTATCCTTCTCCTTGAGCTTAATTTGGGCTTCATTAAGCTTTTTCTTCATTTGTTTGAGCCTGATTTGGGAAATTTTGTTTCTAACACAATAGTGATTTTCCATACGTCTCTAGAGGTCATTGTTCTTTTTGGACTTCTTTAGAATATTCTTAAGGTGTCCATTCACCCTCTCCAACCAATACTCTCTATCTTTATTGATTTAATCAAGAATTAGCTCATCAAAAGTTTGCCAACCTGATTTATGATTTGATTCTCTTTCTTTATGAAGCGTCCTCTTGAGGCCCCTTGTCCCTGGTCTTCTTTATTTTGTTTCAAATTTTGTATCCTCCAACTGATCATCTTCTATAATTTCTTTAACTTTTCCTTTATCTGCCTCAGTATGTGCGTTTGGCTTGTCTTGGAGGAGTAGTTTCACTTTTAACTGAAAATTCTCTTGCTGTAAGAATGTGATCTGAGAATATGCCATTGAGAAAATCTCCCTCAACTCTTCTATATATTCATATTTCTCCTTTGTGATTTCCTCAACTGACTTATCCTTCAAATTCACTTCCATGTCAACTTCTAGGGGTGCTTTTTCATCATGGTGCTTCAATTGTGACTCACCATCATGACTAGGTGGTTGATCTACTATTTGTCTTTGCTCAAGTGTAGCTTCAGGTGCTAGTACATCTTTGATGGTCTTAGGAGAAAAAGCCATCCTCTTACCCTTCTCATAGTTTTGAGTGATCTCAACCCTCGGTTCTTTTGAAATCTCTGCCTGCCTGCTTGAAGATCCAACTTCCTTTGGCTGTGCTGATGTTGTGCTATGAACAATAGGTGGACTAGTTGCATACGCTGATGCTACTTTCTCCATGAAAGCTTCCCAAGTCATATTTTTTGTTGAGAGTTGATGCAAAAAAAATCAACTTGACCAAAACATGGTGGAATAAACTAGGATGATGATTTTTACCTTTGATCTGTACCTTTTCTGCCATCTGGATCAAACTCCTGAATAAATAGTTGGACAAATTGAGTGATTTGGTCACTGTGAAGTGCATTAGTAACATTACATGGTATTGGTACAGTCTTGAAAATCTCCCTTCGCATGTAAAAAATTTCATTATTAACTTCATTAATGGGGCATACTTATCAAGTAAATTCCTGAAAGGGAAAACATGTTCAGGTTTATCTCTACAATGAGGTTTTAGGAACATTGGTTAGTTCTCAAGGTCTAATTCCATGCCTTTGAACCAGAATTCTCCTTCATTTGGAATACTTGTTGTTGAAGTGATGGAATATGCTGATAGAGTGAATTAAATGACTGCTATTATGGTATTCTATTTGCAAAAGTTAGTGGCAAAAAGGATAGTCAATTGAGCATGACAGCGTACCTCCATGATTCTCTCACAAAACCTCAAACATCAAGTGTTTTCAAAGCATATCTTGGCATAAGGGGATGCATTGAGTTCTTGCAATGTGGATGGCTCAAGCCTGGAATAGTTGCCTCCCTTGTGAGCCTTATTTTCACCCTCCATACTACTTTTGAATTGGATGAAACCCTCCTAGATGAAATGAGTGGGCAGGGACAGTGAATTTTGGAAAATAGGGGATAGGGATAGGGTGACTTTAGGGCCTGCAATGAGGTATAAGTAGGTTAAGGAAAACTCCCCAAAAAATTAAGGAGGTAGGGTGATGTGCTAGCTTGAGGTTACAAGTGAAATTTATTGAAATAGGTATGGGGAGGTGGACCAAAATTTGAAAACATAGGGATTTTCTAGTTTTCTTGTGGAAATGTAGTGGGAATTTAGGGTTTTGATGGAAACAATGGTAAAGGGTACTATGAGTAATAGGGTTTGTTAGGTTAGGGTATTTGGAGGATAAATGAAGGTTTTAGATGGTGGGAAGAGGGTATTTAATGGCTAAAAGCAATCAAGAAATGGAAACCCTAAAACGTAGCAGAGCAAAACCCCTAAGGATAGACTTGAGAAAAGGAATTTGAAGTGTCCACTTACCAATTTTGGAGGCCACAAAAGGTTTTCACACTTTTTTTTAGCCTTGAAAATCTGATTTGAAGGTTGAAACCCAAAAACTTAGAACTTTTGGCAGAAGCGTAGCGCTACGTCCCAGAAACATTGCGTTGCCTCTAGAAACGTAATATAATGGATTTGATTGTAGTTTTCTTTGGTTTTCTTCCATATTTGGCAATGGTAGAGTGTTTTGAAGGTGAGAGATGAACTTTATCAAACAAAAGAGGGTAAAATGAGTTGAGGAAGTGATTTTTCTCTTTTATAACATCAATAAAACCCCCTTTTTGTCCTTTAGTGAAATAATGATATTTTGAGGAACACTTTTCATTTTTTGAAAAAATTGACAATGTAACAAGCTTTTGAAAGAAGACAAATTGTATTGCTTTAATTTCCTACCTAATATAACTCCCTTTGAAGATCATTTCTATGGTGAAAAGGAATATTTTTCACCTCCTTTATGACAAAATTTGGACATTTATGGTGGAAAAATAAAGACACCTAGACATTGACCTAGGTGAAATCATGGTGATTGACCTAAGACTCTAGATGATAATGGATGATATGACTCATGAAATGACAATGACCATGAATAAAATAGAGGGAGTAGCTTCTTAATACCTAGACGTATCCAGTGAAATTTTTTTAATTTGAAAACTGACTTGAAAATATAAATTTTTGACCTAGGACCACTACTAAACAAATTTGAAAGAGTACATTTGATCACTAAATATTGGACACTAACAATGGATCTAGCTGGGGATGGCAGCTCCTTCAGGAGGTTTCAATAACACCGTAGATCAGGTAGCCTCATCCATTGGGCAATGGAGTCAAATCTGGAAACTGAAATAGCTTTGAAAAACTGAAAAACTAACTGGAATTTTTGAAATTTTTTGAAAGAAAAACATTAGCTGATCATAGAAGTATCATGGCCTTCTCCTCGGGCTTCGAAATTTTGTAACAAATTTTTATTCTTGATAGAAAATATAAAGTGATATTTATAGTGAAAGTGAACCTTTTTCTTCAAACTTAGGTAAGAAGGTGTTTGAGGAACCTACCATTCACTGGTCCTCCCAAAATTTCTTGCCCATCAAGATATTCTAACAAGAATGCATCATTACCTCTAAATTTTGTAATCATGTATCGACCTTTCCATATATTATCAAACTTACCTTTCTTACCTTTGTCTTCATTTTGAGCATCCCATCGAAGAACAACATCTCTTACTTTGAAACCATTAGCTTTGGTCTTCTTTTCATACAGTTTCTTGATTTTCTCCAGAAGTTTTGAAGTATGATTGAAAACTTCTTCTCTTATCTGCTGTAAATGAATCATTTGATTTATTCTTCGCTAGATATCATTTTTTTCACTGTCGATCTCTTACAAAAAATTCATCACTAGGACAACTAAATAAGTGGGAAACATTGTGTCAACACCATACATAAGTTGGAAAGGTGACATGTTGATTGATCTCTTCGTGCTAAATCTATCTGCCCATAGAGAATTTATGAGATTCTTGTGCCAATTTCTCTTGTTCTCTTGCAACAAATTCTTAATTATATTCACCAATGATTTGTTTGACGATTCAACCAACACGTTTCCTTGAGGATAGTAAGATTTAGAATGACCAAGTCTTATGTGATAATTATCACAAAAGTCAATCATTTTATTAGACTTAAAGGCAACTACATTGTTAGTAATAATTTTTTGTGGGAAACCAAAACGAGACAATCTATTTATTTCCAAAAATTGAATAATGATATTATCTGTAGCTTGCCTCATTGGAATGGATTTAATCCACTTTGTGAAGTAATAAGTGGCAGTGAGTATCCACTTATGCTGAGATGATGAAGGAGGATGGATCTCACCAATGAAATCAAGACCCTGCTACTAGAAGGGTGCTTGAACTACAATGGGTTTTAAGGGCAACGACAAAAGCTTTCTTTTTCCCTGAAAAATCTTAAATTCATGACAACTCATGAAAATATTATAAACATATGAAAATAAGCTTGGCCAATAGAATCTATCCCTAAAAATATTATTTTTTGTAGTCTTCCAGAAAATATGACCACCACAGTCAGCTTTATGAAAGTCATACATCACTTTTTCAACTTCTCCTTCTACCAAAAAATTCAACAACACTCCACCCAGATATTTCCAATACAAATCATGGTTAAAGATGCAATACTTAAGAGCCTTCAACTTCAAAGATATAGCTTTACTACTAGGGAAGTCAGGAGGAGGATTCAAGTGTTGCAAAACATGAAAAATATCAGTGTATCATGGCTATGAAATAAATATTTTAGATACCTGAGGTAATGAATTAGCCTCTTGCTCCTCAGATAATGAATCAATAAAATTAATGTCCAAAGCATGGAAATTTGAGTACGCCATGAGATTTTCCAAGCCTTGTCCCTTGATCAATTTTATAGGCTTGATCTCCAAGTCATACTCCAACATAGCATCGATCCATTTTCCATGCCGACTACTAGGGTCCTATATTTCATAGGATCTCAAGGTGACTGAGTTTATTATATCTGTCTAATTTTCTTTTTAAAATGATTTCCAATCTGCAAATAATTTTCAAAATAAAAAGGGAGATAACATAACAAATCAAAAGAGGGTATATATATTAAATAATAATAAAAATAGAATATGAACCCCATCAAAAAGAAAAAACAATAAATTCTGAAAGTGTTGCACCTCCAAATGCCACTACTCTTAGTTTAGCTTATTTCTGAAAATAAATTGTGTGTAGCTTCTTTAGAATGCCACAAAAGTTCAATATAATTCAATCATACAGTTTAAACATGATTGAATTAGGTTTAAATTTCTTGCTTTTAGGTAGTGAAAAATGATTTGTCAAACTATTTAATCTCGACAGATCAATAATTAGTTAGAAAATAAAAAATGTTTCAATAATTTAATCTAAACCAAGGAAGGAACAAGTCATAGAAGTATTTAATTGTTAAAAAGAAAAATGTTGAGTTGCTAGTATAAATGCACTCAGATGAAAGAGAAAATCATTAAAATGTTAAGGTAGGATATGGATGCAAAAGAATGAAAAAGTTAAAAATGTTAGGAAAATTTGATTGTTTTATTGACATCCATATCAATAAAATGATAGGTGTTAGTTGCCCTAAATAAAGAAGGCAAATGAAATAAAATGTTAGGGAAGCAAAAAGAAAAGGAAAGCTTTATTTATGTTTTAAAAATTTCACTGGCTACTAGTCTAAATGCGTCGAATAAATAATATTGATTTATATGGTTTAAAAACACTATACTAAGCATTTTTTCCCATATTCCAAGTTTTAATACCATATAAAAAAAAATCACCCCGCCATTTATCCCTTTTCATTTTCATTTTCCCTAAGTCATTCCCTTTTTATCTCATTACTACACATTCAAATTTCTTTTTGCATCGGCCAAATCACAAAATCATTTAATTTCCATCTCCTAAAAACCTTCCTAAATGCGATATGCGATGATAGTGGGACCCATTCACCTGCCGCGCGAAAATAAAACTTACCCTTTTTCGCCTTTCTGCTTTATCTTTCTTTGTTACCTTTTTCACATTGCTATATCAATGTTTCCACTTACCTCTGCCTTCCCGATTCCCTGATTGCAATTAAAGTGGGGCCATTTCTCCCTGCCATGTCACCCTTTCCCCCACCATCCATCACACATCGCAAAATATACCACATTTTATATCGGAAAAAATCACTTATTCCATTTCGCCAACCGTTAAAACTTGTGATTGTCGATGTGCGATATGTATCACATCACACATATCTTAACTTTCCCTCATCGTATTTCACAAAATTTAAATTTTAAACCATATTCCCAAAACCTATCCGGTCTTGATTGCGATTTGCGATGTGGTTGGCCCCACCATAATACTCTGTTCACCGCTATATGTCATTCCTTTGCTACCATTCCCATTTCATTTTCCACTTTATAACTCCACCAATGTAGTGGGCTCCATCTCCATCCTACCACATCATCCTCTGTTAGCGCAAATCACACTTTGCAGGTTTTAGCACTTATCGCATTTCCCCAAACTCTAAACTTTGTGGTGTGGTAAACTATAAATATTGCGATGTGCGATGTGGGTGGGTCCAAATCACATATCACACTTCGCAAGTTTTAGCATTTACCCCCCGCGCTCATAGAAAAACCTTAAGATTTGCGATTTGCAATAGGTGTCGGCCCCACCTTCCCTGCCACATCACCTCCCTCTCCCGACACTTTGCACATCAAAAGTTTTAGTGTTTACCTTCACTGCTCATAAAAAAACCTTTCGACTTGCGATTGAGATGCGGGTCAAGTCCCACCTTCCCTACCATGTCACCTCCGCACTTCGCATCGCATCGCTGATTCCATTTCTCATATCATAAATTGTAAAACATGTGATGTGTGATATTTATATGGATGCAATAAAGTTCATAAATAAATCCTATAGGATTTTAGGTTCGGCTATATGTTTTTATATGTTGTTTTGTTTAAAAAGGGTTAAACATGGCATAAAGGACTCAGGTAGAAAATAGACACCATGGGTCAAGACAGGCAAAGGGCGTTCATACAACAAAATTCACCAGCACAACACTCAGTTTGCCAGCATAGTACTAAAAAGGTGGAGACTCAGCAACAGTCTTCCAGGAGAGAAGGGCCAAAAACGCAGATGCACTCCTTTTAGATCGATTTCATTCCTTTTAGTTGATTTTGAGAAATTATAGATTGCCTTGTCACACAAGCACTGATTGTAATTTGTTTTTATTTTTATATAAATACTTCAGTTTTGGAAGTATCAAGGGTCGATTGATTGAGATCGAGATTTTTTTTTCTTTTGGAGTACTATAATTTTTTTCAAAGCATTGGAGCATCAATAATAATCAGACCATTCACAGGATTCTTGTGGCTTAAATATTGGTGATGTTTTTCTTTTGTTAGTATGTTTCATTTTTATCTTTCATTGTAATCATCTGAATTCCAATTGTAAATCAAAAAGTGTGATGAATAGGATTTAATTTTGAGTACCTTATTCTGGCTGCATTAACATACATAATTTTTTCCACTGAAGGCCAAAATAAAGAATTATTAATTTCTCTTTAGCTTTGCTAAATATTTTCATATTTCTGTCATAATCCATTTATAAATTTGAAATATCCAGTAAATACTCCTAACTTTCCCTGTGTTTACTCTGTGAAAAGTTGATGCAACTATATAGTTATATTTTGACTCCATTTCCCAATAGACATTAATCAATTGAATACAATCAATTTTCCAAAAACCAAAACAAAACTCGAAACCCAAGAACAATCATAACTAGCCTAAAAACTGATCCAAAAAAAGTCAAATCTTAAAGAGAGAGCCCCCTCTGAAACTGGCATGGTTAGATCCCAAATTCCAAAGTTGGTTTGATGTTGGCCTATGTGATTAGTTTTCATAATCTCTAGTAAATTACAGAATGCTAACACCAACATTCAGGATCATTCTGTGTAAGTACATCTTTAACAACAAGGTTTGGGACATATGCAATAACATGAGAGTGAAGATTATAGACTCGGAAGTCTTTCAATGCTTTAATTAGCACCAAGGCCTATTTTCAATGATATTTTACTTCTAGGCTATGTCTCTAATGGTTCTACTAAAGAAGGCAATGGGCTGTTATGTTTTTTTATTTTTCTTTTGCATAAGGACAACAACTAGAGTATGCTCCGAAGCAAAGGAAAAAATGATGAAATCAAGTGTGTAGTCTGGACTAATAAGAATAGGAGTGCGAGATAAATAAAATTTAACTTGATTGAAAGAATTTTTTGCCTCTTGAAACCATTTTACCTCACTATATTTCTTTAGTATATCAATAATTTGCTTTAAGTGTCCAGTAATATTGGGAACAAACCTTCTCACAAAATTTATTTTACCATTGAAACATTGAATCTCCTTCTTGCTTCTAAGATATTCCAAGCTATGAATCACTTTAATTCTTGAAGGATATATTCAAATGCCATCTTTTGAAATTATGTGGCCCAAAAGTTTTCCTCCGTCCATAGCAAACAAGCTCTTCTTAGGATTCAACGATATGCCAAATTTCCTACATCTCTGAATTTCTTTTTCAAGTGCTGTTCGTTTTCTTGGAAAAAACAATGACATCATAAAAATACACTAAAAGAAAAAAGGACATTGGTGAGGGGTGAAAATGGTCACCATAAGCTCATTGGTGAGGGTCAAAAGAGCCTTCATCACCAAAAATTGAACATCACCAAAGGTGGTGTCACCAAAAGTATAGGTGTTGTGGTGACATTCAAGGTCCGTCACCAATAATGATTTATAGTGACGGATAGTGACCGTCACCATTTCATATGAGAAATGGTGACGGAAAATAGCCTCTGTCACCAAAAAACTGAACGTCACCAAAGGTGGCATCGCCGAAAGTATGTATTGTGGTGACATTCAAGGTTCATCACGAATATTGATTATAATGATGTATAATGACCATCACCATTTCATATGAGAAACAACGATTTTTTGGGATGGAATTTTCATGTCCATCACTATTAGTGCATATATATGGCAATTTTCATTGACTGTCACCATAAAATCATTGGTTAAATCAAGGTCCATCACAAATAATGACTATAATGACAAAAAATTACCCTCGCCATTTCATATCAACAACAAAGGTTTATGGTGATAGAAATTTAATGGTCATCACTATTCATGTGTATATATGGTGGCGTTTTTTGACTGTAGGGTCGAAAAATGTCACCATAAGCTCATTGGTGATGGTCAAAAGAGCATCTGTCACCAAAAACTAATCGTCGTCATTCCCTATGAATATCCGGGCATGATGGAATCGAACCACCAACCTTCTGCTTGTAAAGCAAGCGCTCTTCCGTTGAGCTAGGACCCTTTAAAGAATTAGACTTTAAAATATCAATTTCCCCTAAAGGTGAAAAGATACACCAAAGGAATATAAAATCTAGGAAGATCAAAAGTTGTTAGAAATAAATGCTCAATATACATAATAAAAAGACAATAAGAATAACTTTTGATATAATCTAACAAAGCATGTACTACGTAGGAGAATAACTGGAAAACACAACTAGAAATTTGAATCATAATATAACAATATAAATGAACATGCAACACGAAAGGAACAACTACACAGTTTAAGAAATATGAACAATCCATGGGCATGTTCTTATATATTGATATAGATAACGAAACAAAAATCTAGATTTATGAAATTCAAGTATCACACAAGAATGTCTTGAACGAATATCAATATGTAAAATAGTATTTTTTGCATTTGGATTTACCTTGCAGAACCTCAGCAAAAATTTTCCACATAAACAACCAATAAACATAACAAATTGGACCTCAGGAGCACTAGATAAGTATTCAAAGCAAATGATGAAAATCTTATCTAGAAAGAACTAAGAACCCTCTGAAGTAAACCACACATTTATCATCATGAATAGTACACTTGCAAAAAAAATCAAAATAAATTATGAACTATTCAACCAAAAAACAGTGAAATTTTCCACTAAAATACAATTTCAAATTAATCACTAGCATGACGCTAACTTCTTTGCAAAAAATAGGGAAGTTTCAAGACAATGTATAATAGTTTGCATGGAAATTGTGTCGATAAAACCTTCCAAGGAATAAGACCACAACATTCAACAAGAGTGTCATCATACTTAATACTATCAAAGAGTGGTCAATAGAAAAAGTGAATTGAAGGACCCTCATAACTTGCATTGGTTACTTATCCCTCATCCAACCCTAAAATTTTAGACCAAGGTTAACATTTTGAAGGAAAATTAAGAAAAGTCACATGATCTTGTGAAATAAGATTTTTATCACTACCATTAACTATAATGCAACAGTTTTTCACAAACAAGGCATCATTGTCTAAAGTGAAGTAGTCAATGATGATTAAGACTAATTGTAGGCTTAGAATTGTTTTTCCATTTTTTTTGAATTGTTAGAATTACCGTACTTAGTAGCAGAGGCATTCCAACCATGGATTGGGAAGCCCACAAAAACACTTATATAACTGGGATTGTTGAATATAATCATTTTAACCTTATCCTTCCTTTTGCTCAGCCACTGTTATAGCATCATTTCTCACCTTCATATGATTCATGATTGCTTTTATGGCTTTGGGCACCCATTCCTATAGACTTGGACAAAATTCACTAGTGTTAAAATCCCCATACGCGGTTATGCCCAGACTTTTCCGCATGTATACGCGAGTCCACATGTACTTTCCCGCGTATGCCATTGAAATCATTAAAAAATATATTAAAATTCCCTATTTTCGGGCTGGGTTGATAGTTACTCTGGTAGTTCAACCACCCCAGCACGTTGTTACACCATTTTTTGGTCATCTAACTTATTATCATTAGATGGACCCAAGTACACCATGTAAGACCAGTTTTACCCTAAGTAAAACTGCTTTCACTATGTTAAAACAGGAAACCCCAAAAGGAAATATTAAACAAACCCATATTTGCTTGATTTTCCTCATGGAATAATTAATTAAACCATAATTTAATTATTATTCCCGGTCATGTTTAACCCAAAATCAAAGAAATTAATTAGATAAACCTTTATTTATCTTATTATTTCTAGGAATAATCATTTAAACCTTATTTAGATGATATTCCTTGTTAAATATGACCAAATCACTCACAAATAATTAAATAAATCACTATTTATTTAATTATATTTCAACCACTTCCTTAAATAATTAAATAAATCATTATTTATTTGATTATCTTCTAACCGCTTCCTTAAAAAGATAAATAAATCATTTATTTATTTATTTTTGACAAATCAAGGGATTTGACCCAAGTCAAATACCTTTTCCTTCCAACAAATATAATAAAATATTCCATAAAAAGTGGATCTAGATCTGGTTAACCCATGCACCAAGATCTAGAATGACCCAATATTTTGTTATAAATAGGAGGGTTTTTTCCTACCATTCTTCACCTTTTGTTGCCTATTAGATCACTCTGGATCTATACACTTGGTCACATATCTCCATCATTTGCTCCCATTGAGCTCTACTCTTTGCATTGGGTTTTCTGCATCAACTAGAGAGAGAAATATTAGATCTGAAGTGCTGAGGACTTCCAAGAACCCATCCCACTGAGGGGAATTGGATACTCCTTCTAGTTTTCCTCATAGGTGCCCCATTAATACAAAAATTATTTCAAAAAATGTTCTTGTCTTGTCTATTGGTATATGGAGCAAACCCTTGTTTTTACTGCTTAATGTCTTTCCATACATAGATCTGGTATTTTGCAGCTCTTTTCTTGTCTAACTAACCGCAGATCTGAAGATATTGGCATCCACTTTTGTTGTTAGGGCTATTAGTTATGCGTAGCTAAAGTGGTCCTTTTTCGTACACTTCGACAAAGGATTCATACTAACAAATGGCGACTCCACACGGGTTTTAAATTACGACCGCTGTCGTTTTTCATATTCCTGCATATCCAGCTACTTCAGACCCTAGGGTTTCTTTTCAGCTATTTATTTTTCCTATTTTTATGTTGTTTTTCTCATATAAAACCCTAAAACATTAAAATTTCTAACTTCTGTGTGTTTCTGGCCCTATTACGCAGGTAAGCGACACTAGCCGCAACTGAGACGGCAACTTTTCTGAAAATCTGCCGCCGAGACAATCAGAACACAGGGTCGCACTTTTTGGCCCTAAACCTGCGACCTGGACCTCCAGGTCGCACTTTTCAGCCTGTTTCCTGTGACCTGCACCGAAATCAGGTCAGAAACTGTGACCTGCCATTTTTTCAACAATTTTCCTACAATTTTTCTGGGTTTTGCTGCAGCTTCTGCGAGGGTCCTCCAGCCTCTGTCTCAGATCGTTTTGACCAAGTTCTGATCTGTTTTTACTCATCTAAGGGGGAACCTAGCCCCCCAGGGCTTTAGTACCCTCCACTTTTTGTGGAAGAGTTTTAAGCTATTTCAACCGTCTGTTTTTCAGAGCTTCAGCCTCCTTTTTTCCAGATCTGTTACCTCCCTTTCAGATCCTTTGAAATCAGCCTTTCTTCCTTTCAAATCACCTCCTGTCGTTTTGTTTGGACCTAGTTTCTGGGCCTCCCCCTTGCCCCCTCCATTTTTGCTGATTTCCTTCCTTTTTCCAGCCACCTTGCCTCTGTCTCTTGGCTGTGATCTGCACCTCTTTTCAGCAACTTTATCCTCTAGATCCCTATCCATTTCGACCCTAGATCTATTGACCTATTTTTATGTGTGTTTTGAGTAGATTTTTGCCCTCTTTTAGAGTAGTTTTGAGAGACCCACCTTTTTGGGTTAGATTGATGCATAGTTAGCTGTTAAATGTTCTGTCCTTTTAGCAATCTATATTGTTCTACACAAATTTCTTTTCAGTTACGCAGCACACTTTTTCTTGCTCTCAAAACGAAAAGGGTTTAAAAATTAAAATTAACGCACTCCACACATTGAACCTAAGTGAAGAAGCGCCTGGCTAACACTGCCTGGAAAAGACTCTAAAATCAATTGTCACTGCACCTTATCTGCCTTTTGACATCGCTTGATTCTGTCCCTTTCTGCCCTTGTCGGTTTCCTTCTTCCTGTCATCATTGCGCCCCCAAGGCACCTTTCCCGGAGACTTCTTGGCCTTCATCCTCAGTTTCCGGTCGATCGACCTGCTCCGCCCCGCTGTCGTCGAGCCAGTCCACCTTCGAGTCCACACTCTGACTCCTCTCCTGATTCATCGGGTCCTCCTTCTCCTCCTGGTTCTCCCCCTGTCACCTTCACTATGTCTGGTCCAGGGCCTAATGCTAGCGGTTCTCCCGGCCCTAATTACGGCCCTACTACTAGCGGAACCACCACAGGAACTACCCCGGCCACCCCTGTGCTACCATACATTGCAGGCCTCAGCCTCCCCGATTTCCATCAGTTGATCAATGACCCCATTCACCACAATGCTAATTGGCCTGCTATGCCAACCAAGCTCCCCTCCGACATCCCTAAGTTTGAGGGCCTTAATGGCGAAGATCCAACCAATCATGTTCGATCTTTCCACATGTGGTGTTCCTCCAATTCCATTACTGATGACTCCATCCGTCTTCGTTTTTTCCAATGCACGCTCACCGGCGAAGCTTCTAAATGGTATGTCGAACAAGCCACCTCTACCCATACCACCTTTGAGACTCTTGCCCAAGCCTTTTTGTCGTACTTCCAGCTCCCTCTCCGATACAATACTGGCACGGAGCTCTTGACTTCCTTCAAGCAATCCTCTTCAACACGCCTTTCCGCCCATGTTCAGGAATGGTGAAGAAGACGGAGCTTATGTCGAGCCCCTCCCTTCGAAGATCGGGTTTACATGGACTGGTTCCTTCGCACCCTTCCCGCTCCCATCGGCAAAGATGTCGCCTCTCACTTTCCTCAAACTGAAGAAGCCGCCCTCCAAATAGCCTTGAAATATGACCTGATTTACGCTCAATATGGTTATGTTTATACCCTTCTTCCTGACCTCCCCAGGCCCGGTGGCGCTAACGCCCCGGGGGCATCTCATTCCGCCGACGGTATCATTGGAGCCCTTTCCCATCCATACGCTCAACCTCCTATGGGCTATGGTCTCCCTCAGGGAGGGGCCAGCTCCTCCAACACTCTCCCCCCTCCCGGTAGCATGTATCCAGGATACAGCATGCCTCCTCATTTTGCCCAACCTCCTGCTTACCTCAATGTTTCCCAGCCTACCCATTACCCTTATCCACAGCCTGGTGTGCCAGCTCCTCCAGCATATGCGCTTCCTCCTCCCTTGCCTCCTCAACCCCAGCACCAGCACCTATAGCCCCCTCCAGGGCAAGTATTTGCATAGCAGGGCGTGACCAATCCCCCTTCTTCTCAAAGAAGGCGGAGAGGCAATCCAAACCAATCTGCCCCTGGTACCCGTGGACCCAATCCTGGTGTGGACCCTAACACTGCCAACCAGCAACAAGGCACTCAGCCCAAGCCAGACAGGCCGCTTCGCACAAGTAAGCCTTGTTCGTGTTGCAGTGTTTATGGTCATTACACCCACGATTGTCCCCTATTACTCCAGATGCAGCAGATGTTGGAGTCTCAAGCTACATTGCGTGGACAACACACCTCCCCTCATGCTCCTCCTAATGTGGCCACTACCCAGCCAGCTGTGTTTACTAATCCTTTCCCTTAGCAAGGATTCATGGCTACCCAACCACCCGACAGCTAGGTAGCCACCCCCCCTTCCCTTTCTAGTTCCTCTGATTACCAGATCCTTATGATGCACTCTGATCCTAACCCGTCCGTCGATCTTCACCTTCAAACTCGGTCTCGCCAGTACTCCAAGCCTCCTGCTCAGTCTGCTCCCTAGCCTCCTTCTTCAGGTTCTCTAGAGCCTCTTTCATCACCCAGTGGCCCCTTACATATCCCTCAACCAAAAGTTGAGGTTCATACCAAGATACCTAAGGGCCCACTACATCGAAACGCTGCTCCCAGTCAAGCTGCCCATTCGTATAACATAGTAGATGATTTGGCGCAATCTCCTGCCGCCATTTCCACACTGGAACTCCTCCAATCGTGCCCTTCCCAAAAGAAGGCTCTACTATCTACCGTGGGCGCTGTAGATCCTGCTGACGACCAAATGATTGTTTTCGATGCCACTCAATCGGACCATCCTCCTCTCCCTCCTTCTGTCGCCTTCCAAATCCCAATCAAAATCCAAAACACCAACATGTCCCGGTGTATCATTGATGAGGGGGCATCCACCTGCGTGATGTCCGCTTCGGTTTGGAAGCAACTCGGATCCCCTGAACTGGCCCCTTCCACGATCACCCTTCGAGCGTGGGACGGTCATGCCTCCCAGCCCATTGGCCTATTTTGTAATTGTCCTATCACCCTCGCCGGTAAGACTGTTTGTGTTGATGTCGAAGTCATCGACGCCCCGCTAGATTACAACATTCTATTGGGGCGAAGCTACACCTATGCTATGTCTGCTATCCCATCCGCGGTCTTTCGCAAGATGTCTTTCCCCCATAATGGAAAGATAGTCACCATTGACCAGTTGACATATCATGAGCCAAAATCTCAGACCTCCCCTGAGACGACCATCTCTTCTGTAGCCAATAAGAAAACCGTTGATTCCTTGACTAGTGTCTCCCCCGACGTTTACAAAGATTCTTCCCTGCTTGGAACTTTCCCTAACCTTCCCCCCCCTCCTGTCACCGATCCCAGCTCATCAAATGTTTGCATGATGCAATCGTCTCAGGCTTCCCGTAAGCAGCCTGCCTCGGCTAGTCAATAACCTCCTCCTCGCCCTCTGCAACCTGCTCCTAGCCATTCATCTCAGCCAGTCGGACCTCCTCCTTCTGGCCCTACCCCTACAGCTGGTATCCCTGAACCCCTTTATCCTCCTGGATCGGTTCCTCCTGGCCTTAACCGTCTCGAAGCCGTCCCTCCTGGTCATTACGCTGCTGAGCAGATCCCTTTCCTAGCTCCCCCTCCCGGAGTATATTCTGTCCCCATCATGGCCACCCTCTCTCTCCCTAACTTGACCTTGGGCATACCGGTCTGGTACCTTGATCCCCCAGCCGCCACCCCTCTTGGTCATCCCAAGCCCTATATGGCTTTGACACCGGTTCAACCAGTCCCCCTAGCTTCCTTCGTTGCCTCTGTGCCCCCAGCACCGCCACAGGACCCTTCTCCTGTCGTGACGGCACCCGGGAAGAAAGGAAAATCCCGCAAGGGGGCACCCAAAGACAAGACTACCACGATTGACCCGGCCCCTCTGCCGCCCACAAAGCCTTGCACTTTATGTGATGTCACCGGTCATGCCACCCATGCTTTTCCCGAATTGCCCCGTATTCAGCCCATGGTTAAAGTCGCGTTCCCCGATTCTACGGTCCCTGAAGCCCCCATTCCTTCTTCGTCTGTAACCAAGAACCCCAAGACTCTCCGCACCAACAAGCCCTGTGCTTTGTGCGGCATTCATGGCCATTACTCCCACCATTGTCCTCACCTGACGCACTACCATGCCTCTTTAGAGGTAATCCGAGAGTATGAGGTTGAAAAAAATCAATCCGCCTCTCCTATCCTCGCACAGTACGCTTCAGGTCAGCCTGAGGATCCCCCTGCTCCCATCGACATTCCCCCCCCTGATGTTCAGATGACGGAGTCTACTGTAACCATTCTTTACCTATCCTCCTCCGCGAGACACTCGGAGCCTAGCCCATCTGCGTCCTCCCCTGTTGTGTCCCTTGACCACCCTTTTCCTACCCATACACGAGATCACTCCACCCGTGTCTCTGTTGACCTCCACAGCCCGAGTCCTCACCATGCTTCCGATAACCCTCATATACCACCCTGTATGAGTCATGGTCATACTGCCCCTTGCACTCCCTCCTGCGGTTGCCGCTCAATGACTTCTGTACACTCACGCTTCCCTCATTGCCTCTCCTCCCCTCATTTGTTGTCTTGTCACACCATTCCGCAGGACCCCCCGTCCACACCCTTTATCGGTTACGCCGACGGTGCAAGTCGTTACTCCAAGAATCTAGCCTCGGCAGGTTGGGCCATCTTCACCCCCTTGCATGCCCTTGTTATTTCTAACGGGGTATGCATTGGTTCTGCCACCAACAATCAGGCCGAATATGATGCAGTGCGTGGTCTCTTAGCCGATGCCCTCTTTCATCGCATCCTCCATCCGCACGTTCGTTTGGATTCCCTACTTCTTGTAATGAAACTAAATGGTGTTTATCGTGTGCATAACCCTGTGCTGTTTAGACGCTATTTACGAGTGAAAATCTTGATACGTGCATTTGAAACCATAACTTTCAACCACGTACCTCGAGAACAGAATCACTATGTAGATAGTATTGCAAACCATGTTCTAGATTGGCATTTATCACACACATTTCATACAAGACAATAACATTAATAACCATCAAAAAATGATGCATATCCATAATATGTGTCGCAAAACATGTGTTTAGAGTCCATCTACTCTGATACATACGACATGCCCATAGCATGTTACAAAAAAAAAAAAAAAAAAAAAAAACCCAAAACTGGGGGCACCACCTGCCCCTACAGACATCATAGGGGGCACCACATGCCCCACCCCTAATCACTATCTGGAGGCTCCTGGGCCAATGGCTCTGCCCCTGCAGCATGTAGATCGCGCATAGCCTGACCGGCCATCGCCATGCGCCGCATGACACCTCGCCACTCCGAGGGGAGACCAACACATGGCTCTATGAACTGGTCGTCTAAGTCCTGCCACCCGCGCTCTGATACTCCGGTAAACAACATTTCGCATCTACGGCAGATGTCCTCTAGCAGGGTGGCTGCATCCTCATTCTACGCCGCTCTCGACCCACTTGGACCTGTAGCTCCAGACGCTGCCGGTCGTCCCATATATCCGGCCGGTTTTATTGGTGTTATATCTGCATACCAAAAGTACATGAATCAGTACCATCAATTACTATTCAAACACTTTAACATGCCCACACAAGAATAGAAATCTGTCACTTACCATCGGGCCCCTAGACTCGACCAGGCGGAAGTGGCAGATCCAGATCTCCACAGTAGCTCATCCCACTATAGGGATAGTCATCTATGTACAATGGCATTTGATCCCAATGGGCAAAAAACTCCAGTCGAAACACTCGCCTGACCGCCCCTCCTCCTCCTCTGCACAGTAGCCGTCCCTAACGGCACATCCTGGGCTCTCTCGGGCACCCATCTGGAAGCTGTACACGAGGCCTCAAGGTCGGGATCTTCTCAAAGAAGAAGGCGCACAACAAAGTCCCATATGAGCAGTCATGGTTCACCTGCCGCCTGCATAGTGACAACTGTCGCTTTAGCGACACCAACATCATTTGGGCCCACCCAGCACACTTTCCACTATCATCATCTGCCCCCCAGTGATGTGATGGAACGCCTGGATGCCCAGGATTCGCAGCACAGCTGCGGCCACTGCACGGGTTTCTAGCCTCTCTAGATCCCCGATCGGTATTCGAGTCCCCTTGACTTGGAGACCCGGTCGACAATGACATTCCACGAACTCCATGATATGCCGCCCCCGCGGCAACACTGGCTGTGTGTTTCCCACCATCCCCAGTGGCGGGAGACCAGTCAGGAAGTACACGTCCTGGACCGTCAGTTCGATCCTGTGCCCCTGCACTACAAAGATCTCCTGATCTGGATCCTAGTAACTGATAATCTGGGCCAGTAACGGTTCCCCTGCTCTCATCAAAGGGTTCTCCAAAAACTCGAGAACCCCAAATCTGGCCAATACACGGCGGATGCCCTGATCCGCCTGGATCTCTGTCCGTAGTGTCCCCAGATCTCTCTCTCTCCAGTTGACCCGTAACTTTGCCATACCTGCACAAACACATCATTTTTGTCAGCGTACAGATCGGGAAAACCATAACCAAACACCAAAACCCAAGTTCCAGCCATAAAACAGCACCAAAACCCCCTCATCTCCCAGGTCGCAGTTTTTTGCTCTTTTCTGAACCAGGTCGCACTTTTTTCCCTGATACCTGCGTCCTAGGTCGCACTTTTTTCCCCAAAAAGTGCGACCCGACCGTAGAGATGAAGGAGGGTCTGTTTCTGGGATTCTGGGCCCTAAACTGAAAATGTAATCCATCAAAATGCAAGAGAAAGGTTAGACCTCTTACCTGCAACTGACGGATCGCGATTCCAATGGTCGGTTTGTCCGCTACGTTCGCCGCAAGATTTAGGGCCTTCTCTCCTCTCCACATTCACCACAGCAACAATAGCAAATGAGTGATTTTGGAGGGAAAACTGCCTTATTAAAAGAGAACCCCTGTTTCTTCTTTCGACTGCTGTGACCACACCGTAGCCCCATTTGACAAACCGTCTACACCGTTGGAAAGCTCTCACCGAACTCTCAAATGGGTATCTGTTATTTTTTTGTGATCTGATACTTCACCAGGACACATTTTTTCCAAGAAGGGTCACTTCACCTCTCCTTAAAATCGAATTTCCTCACTTACGACACTTGTACTTGGGGCACCATCTTGCCTCCTTACTGGTCTTCGTTCGTGTTGATTTTTGTCATGAGTTCCCATCATGTACTCATGTTTCCATGGTCCCCCATTGGGGCCTTTACTGTGTGGCAGCACCATCGAGTCGCCCTTGTTTAGAGCATCCAAGTTGAGTCATCATTCCCTCCATGGAGTCTATACCGAGTCCCTTTGTACCCCACTATAGCCCTCCATCCGTCATTGATTGGACCCTCTCTTGTGTCGCACATTATGACCTTCAGTTCCACTGTCCCCCATCCCTGATGATGTTGTGTCAGTCGCTGCCATGTCATTCATGCCCTTTATGCTCTAGCAAGGGAAGTCGTCCATCAGCTACTCAGTCCTTTCCACCTCACTATCATCATTAGTGTCAGTCTGTCTGTCGCTCTACTCTTTTCTCTCATGCCTTAGTTGAGGGTCTCTCATTGCCTCAACTATGGCGGACCTCCTTCTATTGACATCAGCTCATTTATTCCAGAAGCTAGGTCTAGAGGGTGGTGTACCTTGGTTCCAGCTTCCACTCTTGTTCGGTGCCTTGGATCAGGCAAAGGGATATCTCCTTTCCCTTTGGCTTGATTGTTTCTCTAGATCCTTCAGCATGATCGAGATTCATATACTTGATGGTCCAGTGATCCAGCAGCAGCTCTTGATGATTCCTGGGTGTGTGTGAGATGTTTCAACCCTCATGAGGGGGTGGCCCTGCAGGTAGCCCCCCACATGCCTGGATGACCTCTTCTTTGCAGCCTTTGATGCAGCTCCAGATATTTGATGATGTTGGCCATAGCCACTTACAGCACCTCTTCGATTTGCATGTATCAGTCAGATTTTGTGAGCCCTTCCCCATTTGCAGGGGGCATTTGGGTTGTATTTGTATCTCATGTACTCAGATATTATTGTACAAGTCCTGGTTGTTATCCCAGGCACAGTATGTATGTGGGATTCCTCATTGTATTTTTATCTGGCTCATGATTATGCCAGCTGTATTTTATGGTCTTGTTTACTGGACACACTATTCTTTTGTACTTTGTCTTGGCGGGCATAGGTATGCCTCCCCCGCCGCCTTCACCACAGGTACCCTCTCATAAAAAGAGACTTGTTGCACACTGCGAGTCTCGTCTCCTCGAGGCTCAGGGTCTAGTCCTTCAGCACACTATCTACCTCACATTTCTCTCTCTGACACCCCTTTTGTTGTCTAGTGATTGTGTTCTTACAACGTACTTCGGTCATACGATTTTCTCCTGGCACTCGCACGCTGGGGGGGCAATCTGTTACACCATTTTTTGGTCATCTAACTTATTATCATTAGATGGACCCAAGTACACCATGTAAGACCAGTTTTACCCTAAGTAAAATTTCTTTCATTATGTTAAAACAGGAAACCCCAAAAGGAAATATTAAACAAACCCATATTTGTTTGATTTTCCTCATGGAATAATTAATTAAACCATAATTTAATTATTATTCCCAGTCATGTTTAACCCAAAATCAAAGAAATTAATTAGATAAACCTTTATTTATCTTATTATTTTCTAGAAATAATCATTTAAACCTTATTTAGATGATATTCCTTGTTAAATATGACCAAATCACCCACAAATAATTAAATAAATCACTATTTATTTAATTATCTTTCAACCACCTCCTTAAATAATTAAATAAATCATTATTTATTTGATTATCTTCTAACCACTTCCTTAAAAAGATAAATAAATCATTTATTTATTTATTTTTGACAAATCAAGGGATTTGACCCAAGTCAAATACCTTTTCCCTCCAACAAATATAATAAAATATTCCATAAAAAGTGGATCTAGATCTGGATAACCCATGCACCAAGATCTAGAATGACCCAATATTTTGTTATAAATAGGAGGGTTTTTCCTACCATTCTTCACCTTTTGTTGCCTATTAGATCACTCTGGATCTATACACTTGGTCACATATCTCCATCATTTTCTCCCATTGAGCTCTACTCTTTGCATTGGGTTTTCTACATCAACTAGAGAGAGAAATCTTAGATCTGAAGTGCTGAGGAATTCCAAGAACCCATCCCACTGAGGGGAATTGGATACTCCTTCTAGTTTTCCTCACAGGTGCCCCATTAATACAAAAATTCTTTCAAAAATTGTTCTTGTCTTGTCTATTGGTATATGGAGCAAACCCTTGTTTTTACTGCTTAATGTCTTTCCATGCATAGATCTGGTATTTTGCAGCTCTTTTCTTGTCTAACTAACCACAGATCTGAAGATATTGGCAGCCACTTTTGTTGTTAGGGCTATTAGTTATGCGTAGCTAAAGTGGTCCTTTTTCGTACACTTCGACAAAGGATTCATGCTAACACACGTGGCCAACTGTTTCCAACTGTTGAAACTACTTTGAGGGAGTATAAAAGCCCCTCATGTGCATGGCCTAAGGGAGAGAGAGAAATTATTTATATTATACTCTGTTGGTATTCCCTATCCAATTCTGAATTGCCGTGCCTCCTGCACTTCCTAGTTCATTACAGGAAACCCTTGTTTCCTGGATATGCTCATCTCTCTATATGTCATCTCGTATGCACCAGTTCGGAAGGAATCTTAGCGAGGCAAGGGTGGGACGGATTTGGACGACGGTCTGCTCGAAGATCGTGGAAGGATTCAGGTGATCTCTCCACTCGTTATTTCTGTACATGCTATTTACAATACAGAAGAACCATCTTGTTCCCGAAATATACGTGTTAGTGTCCGCTTGCATATGTGAGAATATTGTTATTTAAGCATTTATTATGGTTTATCTAATGTTTCATGTGGATTTCACTAACATTTAGAGTAGATATATGCTGTACAACCAGTTCTTCGTGTTTGTTTCTTCTTGTCTTTCAGGTTAAGAAGGAAGAAGGGTTGCTGGGGGTTTGGACCCCGCGGGATCTGCTTCAACCGTAGGACCTACGGGTAACTTCCTCGATCTGCTCTATTTAGTTTTTCATGAACATGTATGGTTGTGTGAGTCCTTCTTGAGTAGCATGCCCTGCTCTATGGAGGTTGTAACCCAACAAACCTCTAGGGTGATTTTCCCCGAAACAGAACTGGCGACTCCACTGGGGACCGCATTCTTGTGATTCCCCTGTTGGGTGGTTTCAGCTGTTTGATAGGTTTCCAACAGTTTTAACTTCTATTTCCAGTCCATTTTACTCTTTCTCAGTCAGACTGAAGTCCTGGTTTCTTATCCAGGCTTGATCCTTTTTGTTTTTCATTTTTTACCTTTATATACGCGGGTTTGTCTGCACACAGTCGCGTATACACACATTTTTTGTTAAAGGGAGTCGCGTATACGCGTGTTTCCTTTAGCACAGTTGCGTATGCACACTTGTTGCTAAAATGTAAAGTTGCGTATACCTAGGTAGATTTTGAAATTTTGGATTTCTTGGATTTTTAGTCCTTTCTGTCTGTGGAGACCTGTTCCTGCAGTGTCTTTGTACCCTCTGGATTGTGAAGAAAGTGGTCTTTGGTCTTTTCTCTCTCTTGTTTGATTGAAAACTAGTCTTTTTGGCAAAGTATTGTTTCTTGTGCTGGCATTTCTGGTTCGAGTACCAAGATCTCTTTCTGGGGATTCTTGGCTGTTCTGCTTCATCAGAACAGAGAGCTTCTGCTCATTTACTCTTTCCTATCTTTGTGTTTTGCTTTGCACTACGATTTTTGCCCGTTTCTTGGTTGGTTTTCTTGAGTTCAGTCGGCTAGGTCTTGTTGCAACTTTTGAAGAGTCTTTCTTGGTTCTTTGAAGTTTTTGTTTGCGGCAAGGTTATACTATTCTTCTAGGCTGAGTGGCTGAGTTTTCTTGTCTTCTTTTGCTCATATTGATCTTGCTACGAGTTAGCCCTATAAGATTTGGAGCATTTTTGAAGTTTTTTCTTGAAATTCAGTGTTGTTTGGCTTGGGGTTTTATAGTTTTTCTTGGTCTTTTCGAACTCTTCCCTTATAAAATTCAAAAGCTCAAAAAACATTTTGCTTTGTTGTTTGCTTTTGTTTTTGCATTTTTGTTTTCGTTTCTTGGTATCGTTTGAAGCTTTGTTAAGTTTCTTGCCTTTGGATTTTGGCTTGATTTTGGAAAGGACTTGTCATTGATTTCTTCCTCTTGTTTTTAAGCATTTTTGGTGTCTTCATATTAAGAGTTCTTGATTTTGGGAACTAGCTTTATGGACAACCAAAAAGAGATAAAACTGAAGGATCTTTGGGAAATTTCGCTCTGCTTTAGGATATTTTGCATCTTAGAATTTGCATGCTTGTAGTGATTTGCATCAGGTGCACGTAAGCATTTAGTCATTTTCATAGTTTTTGTGAGTGTGAGTTTGTTATCTGAAAAGAAATACAATTTTTAATCTCGTAGAACCAGTGTAGAAGTTGCTTTTCATCGAAAGACAATAACTACATTTGCATGTAGTTTGGTTTTTATTAATTTCTTTCTGCGTAAAAACACCATAAGTTTCATTTCCGCATCCCTTTGACTTAACATAACAGTCGATTAACATAAGCGATATAATTTAAAATCAACTAGCAAGTTTTCTAAGTGTCATACACCAACTAGATAGGTTGTAGGGCCTTGGATTAGGTGAGTGGAGAGATAACTCTCCAAGGCTGCTCAAACAAAATGTTGAATTTGATTAATTGAGTGAAATCCAACTCCGTTAGGTGGACCGGGAAAGCTCTCCTCCAGAGAGTCAAGCGCGAGGGGAAGTGAAGGCTGAGAAGAGGGATACCCCCTCTCTGATTAGCTGAATCTGACCTCAAGACCATTCCTCCCGGCTTCTGACACGGATTGGTGCCCATAGTTGCCACTCCTAGGTTCCACACAGGTGACTGTGGGGGGGAATTCCCATGGTACCTGAGGCAGACGTCGTATCACTTTCAGCAGTACTTTTGGGGGGTGCCCTTGCGAAGCTTGGGTGCTTGAGCCGGCAAAGGTTTTCGTTAGGAGGTCAACGTAACTATTTCTATGACCTTCGCTAGTAGGCCTAGGCTGTAACTATCCCAGACTGCTTTCGGGAGGTCCTATATTTCGCTATCCTGTATTTTGGTGTCCAGTCCTCATCACCCGGAGCAGAAATACTTGAAGGTTGTTTGCTTGATTGTATCACAGGGATTTTTCTTATAGTGAGTGCTCTTTGCTCCTAGCTTGCTTAGCTTTATAATTTTTTGAGTCTAATTAAAATTTTTTAAAGTGGCTGATCAAGCGCCTCATCGATCGAGGAGAATCCGGGGGTTATCTCCCGAGAGTCTAGAGCCTTCTTCGAGAAGGCGTAGGAGTGATTTAGCAGGTGGTTACCACCCTGTGATGTCTGACGCAGTGGAGAGAGATCCTCCGCAAGGGTCTGAAGGTTTCATAGCTGATTCTGGTGTCGGTTCCGATAGGAGCGTTCTGCTCACCTCGCGAGTTTTGTTTCCTTAGGAAGAAGATTTTCAAATTGAGGAAGTACCTGAACCTCCTGTGTCAGGTCGATCTCCTCTTCCTCCTGATTATCCGTTCGTTGTTCAGTACATCGGACCTGAGTCAGAGAGATCGTAAGATCCTCCGTATTATTCATACCTTTCGATGGCCACGACTGGGAACGCGGCTTCTGCTGTGAGTGCTGCAGGCATTCAGACTCCTGCTTCTGTTGAAGGAGGGGGAACTATTGCTTTATCTTCGATTGCTTCTAGTGCTGCTGTGTTTGGATCTGGTTTCACCCAAGCACATGCTTCTCATTCTGGTCCCTTCTGTTTTGGAATGCCCACTAGTGGGATTCCTTCTTTTTCCTTTTCCGCTGCTGCAGCTGGATCTACACCCATGTCTTCCATGGCTAGTGGATCAACTTATTTTCAGGGTTTCCCCTTTGGAACTGGGCACATTCCTAGTTCCAATCCTTCTTTAGGGTCCTTTCCGTTTACTTCTCAGACCCAGAGTTTCAACCCTTGGTCTGGAGGTCAGAATTCGACCACTTTTACAGGTTGGAACCCTGTATTCACTACAGCGGGGGCAGGGAATCAGTTTTACGCTGGTCACCAAGGGAATACTTCTTTCCCTTCGTCGAGTGCTTATCAGACCTTTTCTCCTCTTTCTAATGCCTGGAACCCCTATCAGGGGCTTTCCTCTTCATTTCATACTTCAGCGGGGGGAACTGGTCTGGGCTTTGGTAACTTTGCGTTGGGAGGAGGTTCTTCTCCTTTTTCTACGAGTCCTTTTTGGCAACCTGGTGCCTCATCAAATCCAGGGTATTCTTTTCAGAATGTTGGGAATCCATCCCATCAAGGATGGAATCCTCAGGCTCTGCCTCTCTTACCTTTTCTGGCAATGTTAAACTTGCCAGATCTGTCGAAGTTGACTAATGATCCGATTCGTTATAGTCTGGGGTGGCCTCCGGTTCCCACCAAACTTCCTTCAGACATTCCAAAGTTTGAAGGTAAGAATGGAGAAGATCTGGCTGACCACATTACTACTTTCCATTTATGGTGTTCTTCGAACTCCCTGATCGATGATTCGATTAGGTTGAGATTATTTCAACGCACCCTAACTGGAAACGCTGCCAAATGGTATATTGAGCTAACTGGGGGCAGTTTTGCTACATTTGGAGAACTGGCTGTTACATTTATAAACCATTTCCTGTTGCCAGTCCGTTATGACGCCAGGACTGAACTCCTAGCTAATTTTAAACAAGACAACGCAACCCACATTTCTGACCATATTCAGGAATGGCGGAGAAGGAAGAGGCTTATTAAAGCTCATATTCCAGGAGAATTCCTTTTGGAATGGTTTCTGAAATCTCTGCAGTCATATATTTCGAAAGATGTATCCCTCTCCGGGGTATTTTCCGAGGAGCAGGCCATTTTTAGGGCCCAGCAGCTGGAATTGATATATTATCAGTCTGGGGTCCTTCATAAGTATTTGCCCAATGCTCCTCGCTCCAAATTAGATTTATCCAAAACTAAGCCTGGTCCTCATGGTGACGGACTGATTGGATCGATCAATAGTGGTGCAGCCAGCCTGCTTACTCAATTGCAGCAGTTGTCTTTGCAATCTGCTCCTTCTGGTCAGGCTGTGCCTGCTGAGTCATCACCTTCCCAGTCTTTGTCCATAAATGTTGTCCAAGCTTCTGATCCCAAAGGAAATCAACAATCCGAAGGGAAGAAGAAGGGACAAAATAATAAGAAAAAGGGCAAGAACGGGAAGGGTAATGCGAATAAAACCAACGAGCATGTTGGTGAGGGTCCAAAGGAGAAAAGGAAAGTGAAGTTTCCATGCAAGCTATGTGCTGGAGACCATCTTACGCACCTTTGCCCTAAAATTCAGGATGCGCAACGCTTGTTAGCCAAGCAGGGTTCTTCTAGTTCCCAGGCTGTGTTAACAAACCCTTTTCCCCAAGGGCAAAAATTAGTTGTTGGCGCGAACCAAAATCCTGGGGCTCCCTCAGGGGGCACCTAGGAAGGGGAAATTCCATCGAACATATTCATGATGAGTGCTCATGTGGATGTCGCTACGAGATCCCGTGATTATGGTGGAGAAGAGTCTTCGAAAGCTAAGGAAGCTCCTGATGCTACTGAGCCACTTCACATTACCAAGCCTACTGTTGAGTCTATGCCTCGGATGCCCAAAGCATCTTCTAAGCGATTGACGATTAATCCAAACGCTAGGGCTGCCCAGAACTACTCTATTGTGGAAGATCTGGTGCAGAGCCCTTGTGCTATGTCAGCTTTAGAGGTACTCCAGTCTTGTTCGGCTCAGTGCAGTGCTTTGCTCACTGCCATTGGGGCTATTGATCCAAAAAATTCTCTTCTGATTACTTTTGATATGACTAATTTTAAGAAGAGACTCCCCCATCACATGGCTTTTCATATTAAATAATCGTACCGGAAGTGTAACATCTTTCGGACAGTTGTTGATGAGGGTGCTTCCACATGCGTGATGTCTCTCACATGTTGGAAGACGATTGGATCTCCCAAAGCTGTTCCATCTACCACTCTTCTGACTGCGTTCGATGGTCATTCTCACAGACCCCATGGTATTGTCCCAGCTTTGCCCATCTATGTTGGAGGAAAAACTGTTAATATAGAGGTTGAGGTAGTTGACGCAAGCTTGGACTACAACCTTCTGTTGGGGAGAAAATGGATTTATGAGATGGATGCCATTGCATCCTCATTATTTTGGATTATATGTTTCCCCCACGAAGGGAGGATTGTTACAGTGGATCAACTGGACTGTCCTCCTGTAGACCCGAATGCGTCTACTGACTCGTCTGTTCCAAAGTTGGATAATACTAAGGCACCTGTTGAGAATTTAGGAGTTGGAATGTATTCTTCCTTGATGGGTACTTTTGATATTCCTCCTCCTACGGTTCATATTAATGCAATTTCATCCTCCAAGGCTCCTCTTCGAAGAGAGTTCTTTAGAACTCATTATTTTTTGGATCCTTGGACCTTACCTTCCCCTACTGCCACATTAGAAGAAGGTAAAGTGGGTGGAATGGAATTTCCTATTTCTGCAGCTCAGATTGCTTATCAGTCTATTTTTGACTCTGCAGAATCCATCCCAGCTCCTATTTCATTGGAAGAGTTGGATGGAGATGTCGCTTCGGCTTGGACACTTAGTTCTTCTTCTACCCAGGATTGCCTTGATACCACTCTTCCATCTGAAGAGGCCATCCTGGAAGCCATGACTGGTATAGATAGACCGTGGGATGATTTTCATCATCGGTCTTACTTTTTACCTGACTTGAGCGAAGTTGAAACGAGTTTTCCAAGTCCTCCGTCTCCTGGTCCTGTTCACCCAGTCTTGAACCCTTTAGCACCAACACAGGTTTATGTTGAAGGGAACATGGCTGTGATCTCTCCTACTATCCCGGTGAAAATTTCTAGGGATCCCAATATTATCAAGAATGTCTTCATCGGAGCTAAATGTTCCCGTGAAGAGGTTCAAATTTACACCGAGCTCTTTAAAGAGTATAGGGATGTATTCGCTTGGTCTTATGAGGAAATGCCTGGTATAGATCCATCTATTGTCCAACATGAGATCAAGACTTATGAAAACGCTAAGCTGGTGAGGCAAAAACTTCGTCCAGTCAATCGTAGGAAGGCAGCAGCTATCAAAGCTGAGGTTGAGAAGCTACTTAAGGCGGGATTCATTTTCCCCGTTCCTTTGACTGAATGGGTTTCAAATCCCGTTCCCGTAGATAAAAAGCAAGGAACGATTCGAGTTTGCATCGATTTCAGGGACCTAAATAAAGCATGTCCTAAAGATAATTACCCCACACCATTTATCGATCATATCATTGACGAGTGTGCCGATAATGAGATTTTCTCCTTCATGGACGGTTTCTTCAGATATAATTAGATTACTATTCGTCCTGAAGATCAGCATAAGACTGCCTTTATTTGTCCCTGGGGTACATTTGCATACAATAAGATGCCTTTTGGTCTTAAAAATGCTGGGGCTACCTTTCAGCAGGCCATGTCATATGCCTTCCACGGCATCAAAAATATTATCGAGGCGTATTTGGATGATTTAGCTGCTCATTCTCGAAAGAGGATGGATCATCCTGCTCAACTCCAGCAAATATTTGAACGATGTCAGTTCTATAAGATTAGATTGAATCTGAACAAGTGCATTTTCGCGGTTACATCCGGTCGGTTATTGGGATTCATTGTGTCTAGGGAAGGGATTAGGGTAGATCCCTTCAAGGTTGAGGCAATACTTCGGTTGCCTCCCCCGTCCTCTATTCATTAGCTTCAAAGTCTACAAGGGAAGTCTAATTTTCTTCAGAGATTTATCGTAAATTATGCTGAAGTTACAAAGGGATTTATGAGATTGTTGAAGAAGGGAGTTCCATTTTTTTGGGATGATTTCACTCAACGCTCGTTCGATGCTTTGAAAAACGCATTGACCTCTACTCCTTTATTGAGTCCACCTGATTATAGCAGGGATTTCCTTTTGTATCTGGTAGCAACAGAATCTACTATTGGTATGGTTCTGGTTCAGGAGGATGATGCTCTTGTAGAGCATGTTATATACTACCTTAGTTGAGGCTTGGTAGGACCTGAACTCCAGTACACTCCGATAGAAAAGTTAGCTTTAGCAGCAGTTCATGCTGTGCAGCGACTCCAAAATTACATTATTCTTTGAAAAACTTATGTTTTGGCAGCAGCCAATCCATTTCAGTTTGTCCTCAGTAGGCGAGTGATTGGGGGAAAATACAATAGATGGATTGTGATTTTGCAGGAATTTGATATTGAGTTTATGTCTGCTAAGTCCAGGAAATCATTGGTTTTCACGGAATTGACCTCCGAGTTGCCCTGTGGGGAAGAGATGATCTATGATGAATCCTTTCCGGATGAACATTTGTTTCTTATCTCTTCACAGGATCCTTGGTATGGAGATATAATTGTGTATCTCCAGAATGCAAAGTTTCCCTCTACTTTTTCGAAAGATGAGCGTCGTAAGTTGCGTCACTTGACCAAGAATTATTTGATTATTGATGATGCTTTATATCGTCGAGGGGTTGATTCAATCCTGAGACGCTGCTTAACTCTCGAAGAAGCTGAGGCTGTGCTGAATGATTCCCACAGTGGAGCTTGTGGGGGTCATTTATCTGGGCTTGCTATAGCCCAAAAAATCTTGCGTGCTGGGTACTTTTGGCCCTCGATTTTCAAGGATTGTATCGAATCGGTCAAAAAGTGTCATCCGTGTCAAGTCTATACTCGAAAAATGCGCGCTCATCCAGCTCCGATTTTTCCAGTCATTACTGTCGGTCCCTTTACAAAGTGGGGTATTGATTATACTACTTGTAACTTGCCTTCGGCTAAAGGTCACAAGTACATTATTGTAGCAGTAGACTACTTTACGAAGTGGGTCGAGGCTATGCCTACTTTTGGGAATGATGGTGAGACTGCAGCTCTTTTTCTTTTCAACTAGGTTATCGCTCGTTTTGGTATTCCTAGAGAGATTGTCACTGATCATGGCAGTCATTTTCAGAATAGTATGATGGCTGAGTTGGCTCTCAAATTGGGTTTCCGGCAGGAGCATTCATCTCCGTATTATCCTCAAGCCAATGGGCAAGTGGAAGTCGTGAATAAATCCTTGAAGATAATTCTTCAAAGGACAATTGATAAAGCTAGATCCAACTGGCATATTATGCTATATCCTGCACTTTGGGCATACAGGACATCAGTGAAAACTGCAACTGGCTTTACTCCGTTTCAGCTAGTGCACGCATTGGAATCCGTATTTCCCATTGAATGTGAGATTCCTTCTCTTAAGTTAGCTGATGAACTTCTTCCTGACACTTCTAGTCTTGAAGAACGGCTCCTTCATCTGGAAAATCTCGATGAGCAGCTTCGGGATGCCGCCACGATGAATGAAGCGCATAAAAACCGAGTTAAAGTTCAGTACGATAAGGCTGTCAAACCGAGGGTTTTTTCGGAAGGTGACCTTGTTCTGGTCTATGCCCAAGAAAAAGATGCCCTGGGGGCAGGAAAGTTTAAGTCTATGTGGTATGGCCCCTTCATCGTTAAAAAAATCCTTAAGAAAGGAGCATATACCTTGGTTGATTTCGAAGGGAACGAGTTGCCGGAGCCCCGAAATGGGCTCTATTTGAAGAAGTATTATGCCTAGGCTTCGGCCTGGCATGTTGCTTTTGTATATAGTAGTTTTTCTTTGTACATATCTAGTTGAATTTCGATCTTTGATGAGTTGGTGATGTTTTTGATCTACTTTGGCAGGTTGTGTCGGATGTCATGAGTCATTTTGGTTTCGCCGATGGTGCTAGTAGGCACACCCGGAACTTAGCTTCCGCGGCTTGGGTGCTTCATTATCCTTCCAGTCAGCTGTTAGTATTAAGAGGGGTATGCATTGGGCCTGCTTCCAATAATATAGCAGAATACACTGCAGTTGTTTATCTAATCTCGGAGGCAATATCTTTGGGTGTTGATTCGTTGGTAGTTTTCTTGGACTCTCAGCTGGTGGTGTCGCAGTTGAACAATACTTATCGGGTTCGAGATCCATTTTTATTACGGTTGTTCTTGAGGGTGCGTTTGTTACAAAGATCATTTCTTTTTTTAACTTTCATTCATATTCCTCGAGCTGACAATTGGTTGGCAGACTCATTAGCTAATCAGGCACTGGATTAGCATATTAATCATTCCATACAATGAAATTTAATCATCAAAAACATCATACATTTTGATACATTTATCACATCACATCAAACATCGCTGTATATATATCATCAGAGTGTTCAAAAAACTTTACAAAATTTGGATCCATAAGGTCATACAAAATTTGGGCTTATGCCCGATCATGTTCAGTCTCAAAAAAGAATATACAGTTATCTGATAAATAATATCTATCTACTCCTGGGGTCCCTGCCCAGAAGTCATGTTCCTATAGAACATGATCGCGGTGGCAACTCGGCAGAATAACCGTACCCAGTCTCGGGGCACTCCTACCACCCATCTCTGGATGGCTTCCGGCAGATCTTCCACGGCAGCCATAGGTATTTAGCAGGTTAACCCCTCCAAGTTCCTCTGTATAGCCTAGAGGGTCCTGTCTGAATCCACTGTATCTGCTTTGCCCCTGCGACGCTTGTGGCGCGGGAAACCCTCAGGTCGAACTGGTCTAATATCTATATCATGATCATATTTACATTGTTAGTCATTATGAATCCAATCAAAAACATGTTTGTTTTCATTTTTTCATACATATTTGAAAAATCCAAAAAATTATATAAGTCAAAATTTTTTGCAAACTTACCGACTGTACCCCATGCTGTGCCTGGTGGAAGAATAAGATCTGGATCTCCACGAAATTCCATCCCGGCATAGGGATAGTCGTCCACAGCGATGATTTGCTCTCCCCACCAAAGGAAGAACTCATCATCCCAAGTGGTCCGGGGAACTTCACTTCCCCCTAATCTCTTCATCATGTCTGCCCAATGGGCAATTCTTGGGTCTCTCGGGCTGCTGATGGTAGAGATAACTCTGGGTCTCAATGCTGGTATCTTCTCAAAGAAGAATGTCATCAAAATTGTACCATATCCAAAGTGTTTTGTCTTTTCTTGGTGGATTAAGGTCAATTGTTGCTTCATGTTTAGTAATAGGGCTGTGCACTAATCATATACATGAGTCAAGCATTCCACTGCTCTTCTCATTTGCGTCTTGGATGCCTGATGTAGGGAGGCAGATCCTGCCACTCTGCCAATGGTGAAAAGGAGGATTTTCATGTGCAAATCCCTTAAATCTTTAATTGAAATCTGAGTTCCAACTTTCTTGGAACCCTCTACGCAGTATACATGGACATAATATTCCACGGTTAGCCCTCCCAAGGGCTTCCCGTGCAAGTCTACTGGTTCCCCCCTCCAGGAGAGTCCAGTGATAAAATATATGTCTTCCACTTCAATGCGTACTGGCATCTGATCTATCATAAAGCAGTCCTCTTTCGGTTCCCAATAATTCACAAGCATTTCTAGCAACCGGACATTGCTTTTCATATTTGGCATTTTGAAAAATTTGAACAATCCGCAATTCCGAAGAATATTTTGCAATGCTCAATCTTGCATGATTTCTTGATCAATTGCACTGTGTTCACGCTCTCTCCATGAGATTGTCATCCTGTCAAAATTCAATAAATCCTTCATTAGCCACGCATTTTTCATTTGAGCCTGCGCATACGTGACTTTCTTTGTGCACAGTCGCGTGTATATGCGACTTTACTGTTACCAACCCGCGTATGCGCAAACCCGTGTTTTTTAGAAAGGGTTTCTATGGTGAAAATCACTAAATTTTAATTTATGAATGGACAAAATGATTTGCAAGGATGATTGAGGAGCTTACCTGACAAATTCGGTGTGATTCGACGGTCAGTTGCTCCTGATTTGACGAAAGTAGTTTTTTGCTCCAGAGCACTTTTTTCCGAATAAACAATGTAACAATGAACCAAATATGAGGTAATTTGTCTATTTATGGCTAAAAAGTTGAAAATTTTCGTAAAAATTTGTTATGCTTATTTTTTCAATCTATCTTAAGCTGCATAACCTGGATGCTTGGAAGTGTCCAGTTTGGTATGTTTTCAGGTACATTTTGATGAATTTGAGATTTTTCCCGTTTTTTGATCCATGATAACTGACTCGTCACGGCAGGTATATGATCTTCACTGGCATATAGGTTAGGGAAATCACTTTCCGTTGCATCTTGCATACTAGCCTCCATACTGATCACTTGCCATAGGGTCGATCCCATCAGGTCATGACTATTACACCCATTTCACTTGCCGATTATTTAATCATGACTTGATGGTAGAGCCTTCCTTTACATGGGCTTCCTAGTTAGTTCCTCGCTATCACTTGTTGCCCATGCTGCATTTTATAGGCTCGGGAGTCCTCTTTAGTCTCACCATGACTTATGTGTTGAAGCTTCATTCTTCTTCTTCCTCACTATCATTTTTCTGGCTATTACCCTAGAGGCTCCTTGGTGTTGTTTAGTTGTATTACTGCATTGCATATTGGCTACTTGTTTATCCTGGCCTTTAGCCGGCTTCATTTGGACTCGATGTTTAAGCCAAATTTTGACCTTGACTTTCTGTACAAGTTAACCATTGCATGCACTTAACTATCACGACTTGACACCTTTTTACCCATGGATGGAACGTTCCTCTGAGTATCACTGACCAGTTTTCGCCACCTTGCATTGAGCATAGGATTGTTCCAATCCCAGGAACTAGTGCATCTGCTTTCTTGATACTCGTTCTATCCATTGTACCATAGCATTCTTTTATTCTTTTTCGGGCTTATTATATGAAAAAGACAAAAAAATCAAATATAACAAAAAGAGCGGGAACGGGATGTATCTTCGTTGTTTTGATGGCAGTACAGAGTCAGTTTGTCACCCTTGAACAAAGCACATATACTTATATATATTTCCTACATTTGGGATGGTTTTAGTTTTTGACCTAGGTTCAGCCTTTACCATGCTTCACTTGTCAGTCCTCCTCCGGTTGGTTATCTCTTCCAATCATATGGAGAGTTTGTTCTGCCTCCTGCATAACAGACTTATACCGTGTCACTTTTTACTGCCATGGTCATCACGAGTCGTGCTTTTGTTCAAGGGAAGTATAACCAGAGTCGGCCATTCTGCGGTGTCTCTTGACTCATTATTCAGTCGACCTTCTCGGTCTTGTCAGTATCTTGTTCTATCACATCAGATGTTTTGGTCTCCTGCTTGTGCTGGTTTGAGAAGGTCCCCATTGACTTCTTGCTGGCGGGTTTGTCTCTTATCGACTACGACACATTGATCTGAGAGAAAACCTAGAGCCGCACCCTGGCCCTATTTCCATCATTGATAGGTGACCTTTTGCTCAGCATTTGATCATCATTATGGGTCTTTGACTGAGTGGTTTCCCCTGTGTTCGACGTCAGCACACATTATCACACTTGGGATTTGTGCAGTACCTTGATTTCCATTTGACCCTATCGGTGGATTTCTCACCTCTATGTCAGCTTTCATTATTGGTTGGTTCAGAGGGTTTCTTCCGTGCGCTAGCTTCATCTTGTGCATGTCAGAAACGTACTTCGGTTTTGGTTCCATCACTCTACTTCGTCCGATTCCTTCCAAATCTTGGCCTGCGGGTTACACTCACGCTAGACTGATGTGGGATGCCTTAATGCCTTCCTTCCAGCAGATCTTTTCCCATCGACTCCGACTCATTGCTATGGGAATAAGGTCTAAAGTATTTTTGTCAGTATCTTAGGGTTTGCAGTCATCAGTGGCAGACTCTTTGCTATCGACAGTGGGGATTCATCATTGCCTCCTGATTGGTAGATTCTTTCAAGTGTTCGACTTCAACTCATTCATTCGCACTTGTTAGATTGTACTGGGGCACCTTGACACTCATTTTCATTATTGGTGGGTTGTCTCGCATTGGTTAACGGTATACATCATTGACCGGTAATCCAACGATTTCTCACATGGTCAACTTCAGCTCATTTATTCCCATTGTGTAGAATTGTGCCATAGTGATCGGTGAAGACCTCGGGTTGCATCAGCATTTCTCGGTTCACTTTTGACAGTCCATTCAGTTTCTACCAGTGATGCCGTCCACCCTTATATGTTGCAGTTCAGTACAACAACATCTTATATGTTGACTCCCGAGTTGCGTGATTGTACTGTTTATTCCACCTCTTATGATTCGGTACTTGGAGATTCAGTTACTTATATGATCAGACATCCAGTTGCACCATCCTTGATCAGATTTTTGTATATGATACTTGGACATTGATTCAGACTTATATTTCCAGGCCATGCTCAGATGATTCATGGTGTACTTTCAGTTCAGCTATACTTGTATACATGTTGGATTTATTCAGTACTTTTTATATGATGTATTTTTGACTGAGCATGGGTATGCCCACCTCAGCATGAGTTGACTCTCTGTTTTCTTTCATTGGTTTTTGGCAGGCTGAAATCTGGTGAAGTCCTCTCTTGTCCTTGCGAAGTTCTTTCTATGTGCATAATACATTTCGACCATCATGTACCCCTTCTGACCTCATATATTAGGGGGCATATGTTATAGCATCATTTCTCACCTTCATATGATTCATGATTGCTTTTATGGCTTTGGGCACCCATTCCTACAGACTTGGACAAAATTCACTAAAAAACAGTGTTAAAATCCCCATACGTGGTTATGCCCAGACTTTTCCACGTGTATACGCGAGTCCACATGTAATTTCCCGCGTATGCCATTAAAATCATTAAAAAATATATTAAAATTCCCTATTTTCGGGCTGGGTTGATGGTTACTCTGGTAGTTCAACCACCCCAGCACGTGGCCAACTGTTTCCAACTATTGAAACTACTTTGAGAGAGTATAAAAGCCCCTCATGTGCATGGCCTAAGGGAGAGAGAGAAATTATTGATATTATACTCTATTGGTATTCCCTATCCAAGTTTGAATTCCCGTGCCTCCTTCACTTTCCATTTCATTACAGGAAACCCTTGTTTCCTGGAGATGCTCATCTCTCTATATGTCATCTCGTATGCACCAGTTCGAAAGGAATCTTAGCGAGGCAAGGGTGGGACGGATCCGGACGACGGTCTACTCGAAGATCGTGGAAGGATTCAGGTGATCTCTCCACTCGTTATTCTTGTACATGCTATCTATAATACAGAAGAACCATCTTGTTCCCGAAATATACGTGTTAGTGTCCACTTGCATATGTGAGAATATTGTTATTTAAGCATTTATTATGGTTTATCTAATGTTTCACGTGGATTTCACTAACATTTAGAGTATATATATGCTGTATAACCAGTTCTTCGTGTTTGTTTCTTCTTGTCTTTCAGGTTAAGAAGGAGGAAGGGTTGCTGGGGGTTTGGACCCCGCGGGATCTGCTTCAACCGTAGGACCTACGGGTAACTTCCTCGATCTGCTCTATTTAGTTTTTCATGAACATGTATGGTTGTGTGAGTCCTTCTTGAGTAGCATGCCCTACTCTGTGGAGGTTGTAACCCAACAAACCTCTAGGGTGATTTTCCTCGAAACAACCACTGAAATATGTGTTGAGAACTCTTTGCTTAAGACATCCCTCATTAGAATGGGCAGACCATTAGTGATAATAACAATATTCTCGTAAAATTTCCACTATCATTAAAATTTCTTTTGGGCTAAAATTTAGACTTATGGGTATCTTTTTCAGTCCTTGTAAACAAATGAAGATGACAAGGGAAAGGAGTAGAAGAAGAGGGATTAGAAAACATCCACTGAGAGGAGCTTGAATTGTTGTCAATGATGCTCCATATTTAGGGATCACTTCTATAACTTGCTTTCAATATTCAAGGCAAGCCAGAAAGCCTTGCTCCAATGAACTGAGTGCATGCAAAGTCCATCTTGTGTTGAATATGAAACAAGAGACACTTGATAAAATTGAAACATTAATCCCCGATGATGAATTTTTCAATATACTAATGAACAATCAATACCAACAATCGTCAGAGAGGCAGCTATCGCTAAGTATCTCCTTCCTAAGAGGTTAGAAAAATTGTATAATAACCAGTTTGTAGAAGCCATTGAAATCGCCCAACAGGGACCACATTGCACACAAGATGTTGAGTTGTGGGAGAAAGAATCTTAAATTAGAATGCACCCTTTTGCGAGAGTAATGGAATTTTGTAGAAACAAAAATTCCTATGATAATTGATATACCTATTGGAGGTATAGAAATGTTGCCAACAGATAAGGAGGTTGGTCCAGACCCCAAGAGATATCTAGGGAACAACCCCAAACATGAGTAGCTCCAAGGTTATGGCAGAAGCATTAAGAAGGAATGTGAAGGAAAAAGTCTTGCAATCAGACTAAACTCATAGGATAACTACGAACCAAGAGTGACAAAGTTTTGGATAGTTCCTTAGTCTAAAAAGGCTAGAATCTCATGCATAAATAAAAGGTTAATTTATTGGGAAAAGAGAATGTTATGTGCATCTTGCAGATGCAAACTGCTCTTGCATGTGATGGGAAAAAGGGCTTGCAAATATATGCCCTGTGTGCAGCATCAACGCACACAACAGTCTCTTTTTCCCAATGCACTAACCTTCTAATTGTGGCCAAATAGCACTTGGGTCATAGTGGTAAGGCTTTCAGTAGTAGGAAATTACCATATCTTCCACAATTTGTGCTATTGTACCAGAAATAGATCTTGGACCTATGCTAAGATGTGAGGTGTTTCCACTGCAAGAAATCAAGCAACGTGTTTAGCATTCAAAGATGACAAACTTGAGAAACACCTTGACCAAGGAGAAATAGTCAGAAATAAACGAAAAAATAATAATAATAACTCTATAATATTATAAATAGGAAACCTTGCTATCACTGCACTGGAGGTGCAAGCCTTCACTTTTTTATTTTTCATTATAATTTGCACAAAATCCCTCCAATCCTAGCTTGCCACATTTTTTCATATAGCAATAGTTAAAGCCTCTTTCATTTGGTCAAGTATGAATCCCAATGGACATGTGGTATTATATATGCCATACATAAAAATTAGGAAGCCAAAACAAGTAAATTCAATGTTTCAACTGTAACTTCTTATTAGGGAATGTTAGTTACAGTAACAACAATGGTATGCCAATTGCATAAGCCATATGTATCTCCTGTGGAAAGGTTGATTGTAATCCCCTTGTGAGCCAAAATCTCAATAAATAGCAACACGCAAAACTAATATGCAGCAGAATTGTTGTAGAAACTATTTTATAAATTGGAAAGGTAGTGAATTATGGAATAACATATCATGCATACTACCTATTTAGTTGCTTACCCTGCAATATCTACTATCATTTTCAGTTTCTTTATTATTTGGGTACGATGCTCATTTTATCTAGAATTACAGTGAGATAGTTTTCCAATTGTTGGTCATATTACAGTAGGAACATCATCAATATAGGAAATCTAGTTTTGACTGAAAATGAGAGCAGGGCATAAGGAAAATCATTGCCATAAGGTAAAACTATGATTGACAACTTCTTATTGGAATGTATATTATTTGGAGTTAAATACAAACTATGATTATTTTTGGTAATGCTATGGATGTTGGAGAATAGACATTCAAGAAAGTATTGTCACTGTAACACGTCTACAATGTAGTTGTAGATCCTTTTTCACCTTGGTTTCTATTTTCTGCAATGGCTTGTAGTGGTAGCATGATGTGTGCATTAGATATTTTCTTCCAATTTTCTAGTGAACCTGGTATTTTCAAGAGGGTCATAACCTATTAGGAAAGAACTTGTTTTTTCATAAGAGGCATTCCTAGAAAAAATTGGTCAAGAGGCCAATCTACAAGAAAAAATTATAATATATATTGTGACTTCTCCAAAGCTTGAAACTTATTCACCGGTTGATAGTTCAGTGGTCAGTCAATAATGCAGTAGCCTTAGAAACCAAAACACAATGGTGACTTGCAAGTCATGTTTGCATTATGATAGTACAAGCTTAGTCTATTCAGAGGCCTACCATATGCAACAAAAGAGATCTGCAGAGAAGCTTGCCATGTGCACTATTGGAATTGTAGGAGAAATGAAATAGTTAGTTTATATATCTTCAGCGATTTTGAATTAGGAAAGAAGCCCTTAAAATGTAGATCCATCATAATACTAGATCAAGTTTAATCTAGTCAAGTGTGTTGCTGCGTGCACACACTTGTTATTTATTTTTTCCATCTTAGGCCTTATAAAAATGACATAGTAAATGTATAAGAGTTCCCAAATAAGTGTCTAAGTGAGATGGAAGACATGTGAGAAAATTCAAGCTGGCCTATGCATGTTCAGCCATTATTGGGCTTCTTTAGGATTAATAGTTGAGGAAAGTTTTTCAGCACTGTGGGACTAAGAAATTATGCCAACTTGTAATATTAAATAACATTGCAACACCATGAGAGTCATCTAGAATTGTTGAACTAATGCTGACCAGTTTAACATATTAGTAGGAGACAACTTAGAAATTTATTAGTATCATGTTGCATGAAGAATTGACTCGAACCTAAGTTTTTGAGGCAACTGATATACTACCCAAATCATGTCCTTTAGGAGACAAATTTTTCACATTGAGTGTGTGAGAGAGCGAATGGGTATCATGTTCACATGGATTGATACATTAGTCCAATTTATATTTTCTTATATTTTCCTAAAGGCTAATATCATTAAAATGCGAACATGAGAGTGGGTGCCCTCACATTTGAAGAGACAAATCTAGAGGGATTGTGTTAAATACCATTTAAGTTAATCATTCTACCCTTATGCTTAGTGGAAATAAATATTTCATATGATTCATGTCATATGCTCCCAACGTTTTAAAACACTAAATTTTAAACTCCCAACATGTCCTTTATGAGAGTGGGTGCCCTCACATTTGAAGAGACAAATCTAGAGGGATTGTGTTAAACATCATTTAAGTTAATCATTCTACCCTCATGCTTAATGGAAATAAAAATTTCATATGATTCATGTCATATTTTCCCAAGGTTTGAAAACACTAAGGTTTAAACTCCTGGGATCTCATCATTCCCCCTAGTTGAAGGAAGAAGAAATTTGAAAAGAAACATTGATCTGCTATAGTGACTCGTACATTTCTTATTGCACCTTTGCACTTCAGAATTTGATGGCTTAGGATTTGAAACTCAAATTAAGTGGTAGGTTCAACATATAATTGAGGTTGTTTGACCTTTTGGGAAACTATGCAACGATGAGTCATTTCTATATCCAATATTATAATGATACATTTTAGATGAATCTCTTAGCTTTCATTGTCTTAATAATTTTTAATATTGATCTTAAGTTAAAGGAAATTGTTATTGAAAAATATAGAACCCCTATGGAATCATAGGTATGGGCACCTCAACTTGACCTATCTCTCTCAGTTGGCATGCGAGAAAATAGTAGATGGAATTCCGAACATTCTGTAGAAGATCCACAGAGTTTGCAGAGCTTGTCAGGCAGGGAAGCTACATTGAATACCATTTTATGAAGGAAAATCTTGGAGAGCGTAGAGGGTCCTTCATTTGGTAATTTCAGACATATGTGGACCAATGAACATGACATCAACCACTAGTGCTAGGTACTTCCTTCCGTTTGTTGATTATTTTAGTAGAAAAATGTGGGTATATTTTCCACAATTAAAATATGATGTGTTTAATGAATTTCAAAAGTTCAAAGCATTAATAGAGAAATAGTTAGGTTGTCATATTTCCTCTCTTAGATATGATACTAGTGGGGAATTCTACTGAAAATATTTCAATAATTTTTTTTCTAAACATGGGATCCAAAGGTAGTATTGGATGAAAACACCTTTCAAGACCTTATGGTGGCCATACAAGAAGAAGAAGCTCCCACCCCTCTTGAAGATGATAACAATATCACTAAAAGGGACCCTCCAAATTCACAAGATTAGTTCATGATGAACAGACTACTTTGTGACCAACATAGCCCCACAACCAACCCCATCCTCATCAAAGAACTGGTATGTGTTGATGTATGTGCCCTAGATTCTATGAAAGATTTGCATGAAAAAAAGGAGCATGATAATAATTTTCACCATTGTGAGGAGGCTAGTCGTGATGTCCAACATGAGAAAGCACTTTGGATTAAGTATGAAGATGGGTTGTGTTTGCAATGGCTTGGTCAATGCAACCAACATCAACATCATACTCTCCTTCCTCTTTTCCCTTTCACGTTCACCATGAGTCGATATTCTTTCCCCAATATCTTTGTCGTGGCCATGCAATTGGGATTCCACACCACTTCTATCATGCTAATATTCCTTCTAGCCCCTGTACATAGTCTGGCTCCTGGTAGAACGTTTTATAGGATGATATGTTCAACATCAATTAGAAAGCTCAAAATCAAGTTCACATGGAGCTATGAATTGAACTCAGATTCCTCATTCAAGATGGCTCATAGGAATTTTTAGATGGAGCTGTGTGTTGGGTTTGGATTCCTCATTCTTCAAACACTCCCTTACCACTTGAAAGGGACTTGTTGCTCCGCAACCATTATTGTTTCTTTTGTAAGTTTGATTAAAGTTTTGAATTTATGATGTCCAATTCACATGATTATGTCCAGTTTACATTGAGAATGAGGAAAATGGTTCTTCGATTTGAAATTATCTGAAGTCTGTGTAGAGAGGCTGGGAGCATTCTCCGAAGGCTCCAACTTTTGTGAGAAAGATTCAAAGTTTCAGGTTGGGATTTTCTACTTTTATTTGTATGTTCTTACTGTGGTCACTGGTGGTACAAAGCCCAACATCCCACCATTGGTGCCGATCAGTTCAATGAATTTTATCCCAAAGAGAAGGTTCATAAATCCTCCTTAAATTGGTGGATACTAAGTGTGTTTTTTGGAATGTTGTTTCTAGATATTTTTCTAATATACATCCAGGATCGCGTGGGATTCACTGTAGGTTATGCGATGCCCACGTTGGGATTGATTATATCTCTCATAATATTCTTAATTGGTACTCTATTTTATAGATATAATGTTCATAATGGAAATCCATTCACTCGCATTGCTCAGGTAATTGTTGTATCAGTTCGTAAGTGGAAAGTTACTGTGCCATTAGATCCCACCAAAATTTATGAGGTTGACCCCAAAGAGTATGTTGCTAAAGGAAAATTCCCCATTTCTCATACTCCGATTTTTAGGTGAGTTCAACCACGAGTAATTTTCATTATCAATTGAATATTTTTTGAATTATGATTAATAGTAGACAAGCCCTAGTTCTAATTGTTGAAATCAATAATCATGATTGTTTGAGAGTAAATAGTATTAGTGTCATTGCCATCTTTTATGTTATTAGTGTAAGTCTCATTTCTCATATTTTTTTTTTTTCTAGTTGATTATATTTATCATATAATAACATAATTAGCATGCTCGATTATTATTATAACATAATTAGTTTTCATCCTGATGAAATGCAGTTAACTTTACCTATTCATTCAAAAGAAATGAATTATTTTTCTATCCATGTTTATACAAGTTAATTTTTACATAAATTCACTAGTGCACTATTGTTTAGTCTAATTTCCTTTTTCTACTTTGCAAATATTTGGACAAAGCGGAAAAAAAGGATGGCTCAACCACTCGGTGGAAGTTGTGTCCTATAACCCAGGTAGAAGAAACCAATATCATGCTCATATTTCTTCCAGTTTGGGTGTTTTTATTGATACCAAGCACCTTTATTTCAAATGTAAGCACATTATTCATAAAGAAAGGAACGACATTGAATAGACATATAAGTTCTCACTTTCAAATCCCTGCAAGCTCGCTTTAAGTAAACATAAATGTATTTTTTCTTTTGTAAGTTTTATTAAAGTTTTGAATTTCTCATGTCAAATTTACATGCTTATGTGTAGTTTCCATTGAGAACGAGGCAAATGGTTCTTCAATTTGACATTCTCCGAAAACATAGACTTGTATAATTAAATAAAATGGTTGAGAATAATCAAGATCCTTGAAAATATTCCTAAATTTCTCAAATAAAATAAGATCTAAAAATTAAGATCCTCCAAAATCTTCCTAACTACATAGTGAATTGTTCCCAATATATAGGTTCCTGAATAGTAGTTTGTTTGAATATGGTGCCCTCCCACCATCTGTGTGTGCTTTCATTCCTCACTCAAATCAATCAAATGGGTATGCCACTATTTCTTCCTTCATTCACAACCTAACCAATCACTGCATTTCTAGCAAATCCTATAACACCATTAACGAAAGCGAGGAGGACGAGGAAAGGCCAGCAAAATAAAGATATCATCATGGAAATAAATTTCCTACTTGATAAATAGATATCAAAATGTTTCTATCTACCTCATTCAGATGGATAGATAAAGAAAGAAATTCGTAAATTGGAAAACTACTTTTGTTTTACCCATCATCGAAAAAATGATTATTTAAAATCTTCCTAACTCATACAAAAAAACCTTGTCTCATCAAAATGCATGAAAAATAAAACTCTACCAAAATACTAAAACTGTGATATGAGATAAAGTAATTGAACCCAAATTAAAGTCAGCACAATTAAATTTTGCTATGAATTAAACTAAGCCCAATTATCTTTTACTAAAAAATTATTGCCAGATTCGAAATAAAAACAGAACATAGAAAAGTGAGACCCCACCAAATTACTCAGCAGTCTAATTGAACCCAAATCAAACTACGACTTATTAAATTTTATATATAAACAGAACATAGAAAAGGTATTGCCAGATTCAAAATAAAACAGAACATAGAAAAGTTAGATCGTGCCAAAATACTCAGTAGTAATTGAAGTAACTTAGCCCAAATCAAACGACACCTAATTAAATTTTATATATAAACAATAACTTTCATTTTATTTCAAAAATCTTATGAATGAAGACTACGTACCGTTAAGATGAACAGGGTGTCTGCAAATATGACTTTTGCCTTTGCATTCTCCCTGGGAGGAATCAACGATAAGCGCCTCATCTAGACATCAATAATATCCTTCTCGCTGTTAATTTCCAGGAAATCCACAATGGCGATTCAAGAATCAAAATTTGGGCAGTGCATGTCCTTCAATAATATCCTTCTGAGCTCCAGAGTAATGAAAATAATGACAGTAAAAGGACCTTGTCTCGTCACAATGGGAATAAACCCCTTTTAAAGAGCCATAGTACCTTCCGCCTTGATGGTCTTCATAGCACAGTCAAGGGCTCCAGAATAAGGTGTCGGCTCCTGGTAGAATGCATATTTTCCAGCATTAGTCCAGAATATATGTTGATCTGGGGTGTTCTCTCACCATTTAGTCAATCTTCCCAGCTAAAAAAGAAAACAGAATCCCAATTTCTCTACAAGATCTTCGACATGTCACTCAAATGTTCAGGTGGATATCTTCCTGATAAACTGCCATCATAATACCATGATAAGCTATTTCAGATCCAATGTCTACTGCTTCAGCTTTTCAGGAGCATTCTCTCGCACTGTTCTCTCGATTGTGCAAGCTTCCTAACAGATGGAATCCGAACCCCACATGATCATTGTAGAACAGATGGAATCCGAACCCCACATGATCGTTGCAGAATAGATGGAATCCGAACCCCACATGATATTCCTCCCTGTTTCCTATAAGGTGGATCTCATTTCCTCGTAGAAAAGGCTGGGCAGTTTTCTCTCTGTCTCTACATCTTTCGTAGGATGGATTTTGATTCAATACATTCAACTCTTCCTATTAAATAATAGAAAACATGAATCCATAATAAACTGGAACAAACAAAACTGGATCCATAAAATAAAAAACCCATATATTAAACCCTCGGTACAGTCTAATAACATGTAAGGAAACAAGAGATTTTGACATTTCTTTGGAAAAAAAAAAAATGAAGAACAATAGCCTAATGGGCCTCTCACCTAAGTATTACGTATTACATTTTTTTAGGAGACTGAACCTTGAAAATAATTATACAATGGTGTCTTAGCCATAAAAATCCTCGGCCTCTTCATTACCTGCACCCTCCTTGAACTTCCTGGGAGACCTTAGATCAAATCTTTGGCCTCTGGTGAGCGAGTGGATGACCTTGATTATAGCAATTCGAGCGCTTGTCTAGAAGTATTATGAATTTGCGAAGAGAGATAGAGGCTTTAGGGATGGCCATCGACCGAGTATATTGTTCAGATTCGTTCTATGGAAATAAATCACCATGATTGAAGCACCCCTCCTCCTTCCTATGGACAAACCCTTTGACACTGGGAAATGAAAAAAATTGATATTTGAATTTTTTTTGATATTTTGACTTTGGGAGGGAAATGAAAAAATGGATATTTTAAATTTTTTGATATGAAATGCATGTTTTATTTATTTAACTAATAATTCTTTGTGTCAAAAAGACAATAAGAAGCATAGAATTCAACTCAAGGGTGAGCGGGAAGGCATGGTAGAGGATCATTTTTTACAAATTTTTAGCATGGAGAAAAGTTCAACAAAATTTAAAAAAATGTGAACTTATAGAAGTAAATATGTAAAAATTTAAAAAATTATTAATTTATAGAAGTAAATATGTAGAAGGTTGAATATTTTTATTTATAGAAGGTTGAGTATATAAGGTTAAAGAGTCATTTCATATGTTTTTTGCACCTAGTTTTCTTGATAATCTGTACAACTCTCTAAAGAAATATACTTTTTTGTAGTCTATTTGTGTGTTGAGTGGCTTATAGTTGGTAAATTCTCTATTATAATTTCGAGTTTTTTGAGGTCACTCTAGTTTCCTATATATGCAAGGTCTATATCGTACTTAAATAGATTCAATATTAGGGATAAGTTGTAATGGGGATTGCATTTGTTAGTAGTTTTTTGTGTTCACTCTACATTAGAGTTATGTAATACTATGCATGTTATTAGTGTAATGGATTACTATTCTACCTATGTGTTTGTATTTATACTATATTTGGGTGATATATGTTAGATTTTATTCATAATGATGTTAGTTATAGTGGTTTAAATGGATGCTAATAATATCATAACGAATGTGATCCCCGCTAAAATATTTAACATTTTTCACTTTACTTAGTGGGAATTATTATAGGTGTCTCAAGTGAGACCTTCCTACCCCTATAAGATGGAATATATTAGGAAATTAGACAACAATAGGCCACATTTAGATACATTCCATTAACCTTGAGTCTATGATAAAGCCAACACTCAATAATGGGAAATAATTGTCTAAAATCTTTGAAATATGGTATATGAGTTAAATTAGAGTTTAATGACCGAGGGTGTTGGGTTTAACTTAAAAAATGTCTTCAAGCGACTTGAATGTTTTTAACCATGACCCTAAATTTCCCCTAAGCTTATTTAGGATGCAAATTATTCTTGGAAATGGGTTGGGAAAGGTAGAAGCTGACATTAGGAAGAGGTGCTTGAGGAAAAAAGGTCATTTTATTGGCTCTTAGGAAAAATGGAAAAGAAATATTACTTTTAGGACTTTGTTTGTCTATGTTAATGTATAATTTCTACCTCAGGAGAGATGAATTTTTCACTAAGTCATTATGGTAATTGGAGTAGTTAAATAATACTCAAGTACTGTCGAAGTGGATAGATGAGGATATGGTATAATTATCCATATTGGGGTATTAAGCTCCCATTACTCAGCTTGACGTTTTATTTGGGATGAAGGTGGTGTTGTAAGCCAAAGAACTTACCATTACAAAAGTACTTGACCAAGTTTGATATTAGAAAAATTGATGACATTGTTGGGTAGAGTATATTTCTTGAGTGAATATTCAATGAGTTTAAATCATGTTTTCTAATTGAGATAAATCCTTGCTTAGAGGGAAAATCATATTTATTAATCTTCCTTAGTCTTACTTTGATCATTGCTTTAGGAGATGGAGGTATGAACTAGATCCATCCTAATAGTGGCTGGAAAAGGAATACACTAACAATTTTCCTTGTCGGTGCAAAGGGATGTTGTTAAAATGTATGTTTCTAGGATTTTATGTGGATTTGATTAGACAAATTGTGTGACAAGAAACAATATAGAAAAAACTGCTATATCAACTATCATTTTCTAGAGAATAACCATAACCATTTGACCTTCATTATTGTAAGCATAGAAAATATTGTTTTTACTTCTTAGATGATGAGCAAAAAAAATTAATTTCCTCATACACAAGTCCTCAGCATAACCATTGAAAGAGTCAAAGCAATGTCTTACAATTTTTGTTGTAGGAAAAATTAAAAAAAAAAAAATTTTAAAAAGAGTGAACTTAAGAAAAAATAAATGCATTTCCTCCACAGTAAAAAAAGGTCATTTCCAACACAATAATTTTAATTTGGTCTAGGTTTTAATGATGTCAAGCCAATGTATGGTTGCACTTCAATATGTAGACAAGTGTAGATACAATTTCACGAATATATTTTATATTTTTGGTGGTGATTTTTTAAAGCTTTATTAACATTCAACGTTACTTGAAAAATGAGAAGAAAATTTGTCCTTCCTTTGTTTTCCAACTCTAAGTGGATGAGGAAATTAACTATGGGCTAAGTCACTATTGTGGTCACTAGAGAATCATCTAGGAAAGCATAGTTTGCTCTCAGCGGTACTACCTTCCAAGATATGGCATCTGATCCTCGTAGAGGTATATATATGCTCAATGTTAGAGTCATGTCTACATTGTTTTGAAGGAATTTATCTTCTCTTGATTGAAGATGAGAAAAATAGATGAATTTCAAAAATGGTTTGCAGTCTTTTATTTTATTTTGTAATGCTTCTTTTTATAGATGACCATTCTGTGCAATACAGGGTGCCTTGTGAATATTTCTTTCCACGTTAATGTAGGCTCAAGTGTTTACTAGATCAGGATCCTTCTTCAATACGAAAATGGAGATGGTGACCTAAACTAGGTCGGTTCTTTACAAAGCTAATTAGTTTCCCATTGTATAGACTACATTGATTGATGCAATTATATTATGCATGGGTTACAAGTTTATGTAACAGGTTCGTGTTTCACTTCTCTTTAGGGAAACCCAAATACAGGAAACCAATGCAACAAACATGGGGTGCAAATTGGGCTTTGAATAGTGGCCATATACGTGTTGTGTTTTCAATTTGCTGCACAACCCTCTTAGCACTGAAAATTCTAAGTATAGATAATGTTATTCTAGAGAATTGGCACTGAAATTATACATACAATACCAATGCCAACAATCAAGCACTGTAACTCTCTTTTCAAAGTCTTTTTCATCTTTTCCTCACAATACTTGTTTGCTATCAATATCTTGTCCATAGTTAGCCTTGGATAGAACTTACCACCCAATTAGGGTTACATTCCCAAACAACCTGACTCATCGGCGGTGTCGATTGGTCTTCCCCTGATGGGCCAGTCACCCTATCAAGTGCCCCCTTCAAAGGGACTTGGGCCTAGTCTAGAAAAAATGGGAGTTTATACCCTAGAAATGGCCCTCAGTCAATATTCAAATGGGTCTATCAAGAAAATCTTATACCGCATCACCCTTCACACAAATTGAAAATTCCACCCATCCACCATGGATCCAAAATTCACAAAACCATACAAAGGAAAATCCCCTATGAGGGAGCCGCATCGAGCCCCCAAAAAGGTTTTCGTTCAAAGTTTCTCCCACTAAGGTGTGCTTGATCCAACATACTACTCATGTGTTACCAGGTGTGACAACCAAGAAAATTGACAATCGACCACCCTATAATTGACCCATGACCAATTTTGAGGCAAACACAACTTCTAACTCATTATAGAGTCACACTCTTTGCACACACAAAAAAAGTCCATCACCTTTGAAAAAATGTTGTTGTCACTCTTCAAAACATTCCAACTAATGTCCAACTAATTTCCAACTAACAAAATAGAACTAGCAAGAAACTCAGGTGAAAAATCGTCAAAATTGCATAGGGAGGGAGCACCTGTGAGGGAGACACGACAATCCCCCAGAAGGGGGTTCCTGTTCAAAGTGTATCCCTCTAAAGTGGTTACCTAACATACCACATCTCATGTGTTACCTTTTCCAAAATTTCCTGTTAGTGCTTATGTTAACTCCATCAAGTAAGTTTTTTTTTTTTTTTAATGGGGCTTGGTCTATGTTAGTCTTCCTTCAGTAGACAAAAAAAAAATCTAAAATTTATGCTTCTTCCTTGAATTTTCATCAAAGATAACTTAGATCATCATCATGGAGATTTAGGTTGTTATTAACTTGTATCGTAACTCATCTTACAATAGCCTCAGTCATATTGGCTTAAATTCATATTTGTGCTCAAAATTGAGATTTTCCCAATTTCGGCTTGTTCTAGCTTGTAGTAATAAACCAAGACCCTTGGTCCTTCTCTTATAATATGTATATTCCGAACCTTGTAGAATATAGTTAATTTTAGACTTGTTTTAGGTATTTTTTTTCAATAGGAATTTTTTTTCCAACCATAGAAAGTTATTCTTACAAACTCGACTTTTGGTGAATACGTCCTTGATAATCTTGACTAGATTTCAGAGACAAATTTGAACCTTGTTCCTAAGTCTAATACCATGTTGAAATAAAAATGCATAATATAATTTCTTAACATGATAATTTTTTATATATTTTTTCTAATTTAGACATCACTTCATTCATTGGGTCATCAAGAAATTATACAAGTTCAGAATAATACTTGCAAGAGGGAAGCCTATGGTTGTGATAAGGTGTGGAAAAAATAATTTCATAGAAAGGGAGAATTTGGGTTGGGCACAACATTTTTTTGTTAATGACTTGGTTGGGTTCCCAAGTTGCAAAAAAATTAAGGCTATCTATGAGGGTATGACAACTAGGGAGTGTAAGGTTCCCAAGTAAGGCTAGTTGTTAGGGCATGCGTGCCAAGGCCTGCTTGGGAATGTTAATATGTGACAAACAGTGCGAAGGCATGTCAAAAATGCTAATATGTTCCAAGTGTTAAGGCGTTTCAAGATGCACAAAGGTGTGACAATGCGTGTCAGGGATGTTTAAGGAAACAAAATGGAGAAACAAGTTAAACTACAAGGAGATGAACACATAAGAGGGTTACTAAGTAATCAATTTACCTTTTCTGTGAGGGGCATGCTAGGTAGACCAACACTAGGTGTGAATAGGTGCCAAGTGCCAAGTGTTAGTGCATTCTACGTGCCAAATCTTCCTCTATTGCTTCTCATCTACTTTCCAATAATTTATCTCAAATAACGTTAATATTAAACCATGCAAAAGCCTACCAAGTCATCTCAATGCATGTTAGACATGCTAAGACTTTCCAAGCGCTAACATGTGCCAAGTTCCAATATGTGTCAAGGAGTGTTATGCATGCTATGAAGTGGTAGGGCATGTCGAAAAGTGCTAAGTAGACAGTGCCAATGCAAGCTGAGTGTTAGGGATCACTAGGACAACACAAGGGAGCAATAGGTCAAAATTCATGGAAGTGATTGAATTCGAGGGTGCGTTAGGGAGTGGCAATGAGTGCTAGTTGTCATGCCAAGGAGGGAGTGAGAAGTTATTCTAAACATTCACACACCATATTGACCACTCACTTCTTACCATTCCCACACCATAGAAAAAAATCATAAAAATGTCATTCTTAAAATCTCTTGTGTAGTTTCCTAATGTCATTCAAGTAGAATTTCACAATTACTTATGTTAGTAATGGTGCGATCATTTTTTTATTCTCTTAAAGGAAATCTTTCTAGACATGCACCCCATCAAACATAAATCGTTGAGTGAAAATGAATGAATAAGAGGGTGTGTTGGGTAGTGTCAGCGAGTGTCGGGCGTGCCAAGGGGGGAGTGACAAGGCATGCTAGGGAATGCTATGGAATTTCAAGAAGTGCTAGGGTGTGCTAACATGTGCCAGATAGCGAAAAGGCATGCCAATGCATGTCGGGCATGCCAATACATGCCATGTGTTAAGGCATGATGAGACATGCCAGGTGTTATGACATGCAAACACATGTCAAGGAGTGTAAGGCGACAAAAGGGAACACCGAGTTAAAATGAAAATAAATGAACACATATGAGTGTTAATAATTGAGGACCTTATTACCTTTTCAAGAGGGGCATGCTAGGCATACCAACACTAGTGCCAATACATTCCAAGGGCCAATTTTTAGCGTGTCTTAAGTGCCAAATCACCCTCCATTACTTCTCTATTAATTGTGAATTATTGATCTCAAATAAATTTTATCTTAAACCATGCCAAGGAATTCCATGGAATACAAACACATGTCGAGAATTTTCAAGTGCTACTAAGTTCCAAGAGCTAATATGTGCCAGGGAGCTATAGGGCATGCTATGGAGTTCCAAGTTTGTTAAGGAGGGAGTGAAAAGATATTCTAGATATTTCCAAGGCATGCTAGAGTGGTAGGGAAGCATATGAAGATGTGCCAAGTGCCAATGTGTGTTGAGTGTTAGCGAGTTCCAAGGAAACATAAGGGAGCACTATGTAAAAATGCATGGAAATGAATGAATAAGAGTGTGTGACGGGGAGTGTCAGCGAGTTCCAGGTGTGCTAAGGAGGGAGTGACATGGTATTATGGGAAATTCTAAGTCATGCTAGTTGCCAGAGTGGCATGTGGCCAAGATGTGATAGGTTCCAAGGTGTGCCAACATGCTAGGAAGTGTTAGGGAGTTATAGGAACACAGAAGGGAGCACTAGGTGAAAATAATGCATGCAAATGAAAAATTAAGATATTGTGACAGGAAGTGTGAGTAAGTTCCAAGTGTGCTAAGGAGGGAGTGACAAGGTATGCTAAGCAGGGCTAAGGTATGTTAGAGGTTAGGGAAACATGCCAACATGTGATAGGTTCTAGGGTGTGCCAATGCATGTCAGGGAGTGTTATGGAGTGCCAGGGAAAAACAAGGGAGAAATAGTTTCAAATTCATGGAAATGAATGAATAAGAGTGTGTGAAAGAGATTGTTAGAAAATTCTAGGTGTGCTAAGGAGGGAGTGACAATGTATGTTAGGTAGTTTCAAGGAATGCTAGAGTTCCAATACGACATGCCTAAGATGTGCCAAGTTCCAGGGTGTGCCAATGTGTGTCAGGGAGTGTTAGGGAGAGCCACAAAAACATAAGCGAGAACTAGTTCAAAATGTATGGAAATGAATGAATATAGAGTGTGTGATAGGGAGTGTCAGCGAGTTCTAATTGTGCTAAGGATGGAATGACAAGGTTATATGCTAGGAAATTCCAAGGCATGCTACATTTTAGGGGCATGTCAAGGAATGGTAGGGTGTGTTAGGGAGTTCCAAAGCATTTCAAGTAATGCAAGGGATGATAACATGTGCCACATAGTGCTAAGGGATTGTTAGAAGTTCTAGGTGTTATGGCATGTCAAGATGTAAACTATGTTTCTCAGTTGTTTTATGGCCACTATTGGATGTGAGCCTTGACTTGGTAACTTGTTAAGTGGGATGAGTTAAAATTGGCCATGAGTATCATAAGATTATTTATAAGCCATTCTTAGGTGAATAAGGCATAGTCTAGTTGTATTAAATGAAACTTGTTCAAGTTGTTGTAGTCAAGGCGGGACTTAGTTGGGTTCCAAAGTCTTAAACAAATAAGGGTAGTTATAAGGACATGCAAGTTTAGGAGTTCCAGTGTGTCCCAATGAATTCAAAGGTGTGATAACACATGCCAGTTAGTTTTAATGCATGACAAGGAGTGCTTGGGAGTGTCATATCCTGTATTATTCCCAAATTAGAAATCAAATAATATAAGCATTAAAACACATTAAATTTATGCTATAATAGTTAATAAAAACACATGTATCCATCTCAGCATTATGGTAACCAAATAAAAATGGGATCAACAAATCAAGATAGATGAGTTAAACAAGCCCTACATGCCCTTAATATCCCAAAACACCGCAACTCCAAGACCATCGCAACACAAAAGCCACGCAAAGCAAGTGACATCGTAGTCTAATGAGGATTACACTCCAAAATTATAAAGGGCAAATGGATCTACCGTTATATTAATCAATAATGCTAAAAAACTGAGATCTAGTCTCCTTTATACAAAACCAAGAGAACTCGGGAAGGGTTTCCGGAAATACAACCAAATACAAATGGTGATTTATAGCCCTAGGATTGAAGAGCCAATGCAAACTGAATCTCATGAAATATAAGGCTGAAATAATGTAGATCTGATGTAGATCTCCTCAAAGGTCTCCTCCAATGCAAAGCTGAACCCTTCAACCACAGGAAAACACTCTAAAAGAGCCACAAGATCCCTCACTAAAGCTGCCCTCCAAAATAACGCAATTCCTAGCTGAAACTGCACTGTAAATGATGGGGATAAGTTGGCCTAATGCCAAAGATCTGAAATGTGCTCAAGAACCCTCCAAAATGTTCTCCCAAGAGAAGGAATCCTTCCTCCTATGAAAAACTAGCTCAGAAAGTTGGATTCTCAACCCTCCACTGCAACACCCTGCAAGACAACACAATATTATGCATAAACTGCGCTATAGCTGAAGATTGAAGCTTGGCCAGAATTCCAGATAAGTGGAATGATAGATCAGGACTCTCCCAAGAGGCCTCTCAAGGAAAGAGGTGGAATTCCTAAACAGGAATACCCTATGCTAAACAACACTAGCAATCTTAGCTAAACAACTAAAGAGAGCAAAAGTCTAAACATACATATCAAAATATTTTTCATAAGATAAATCCATATGGCTTCCATCCTCCTCCTTATTTACAATGTGAGTCTTCTCACCTTGGGTCCCACTCATTAGGGTTTCCACCATCACACAATCAATCTCCCTCCAAATCTGCGCTGTCCCATCATTAATGCCACTCCTCCATAACAGTGTTGTTTGATTTGGTCAAAGTTGACCTCTTCAACCTGATCCAACGCCTTTTCACACCTAAGGGTATTCAATCCAGCTTTATATGACTATCTAAGCTAATCCACATTCATACTGGGTTGTCTCTATTGATGATTCACTCCCTCCATTACAACTCTGTTGACTTGGTCAAACTTGACCTTGTCTTCATGCATTAGCCCTTGTTCACACATGAGGCTGTTTTATCTAGTTATGAATATGATCCCTTTTCTCATTAAGAGGGATTTTTTTGCTGCTAAAAAATTATTTATGGGCCTCCCTACCCATTCATTGATCTAATTATGTGTTAAGAGAAAAATTAATATTACAATTAGCTGCATGCTAATTTAGGAATATTACAGTCCTCCCCTCCCAAATGTTGCTTGTCCTCAAGCAACTGCAAGGATAGAATTGAAGAACCTCCTCTCCTCCTCCTGTAGCATCCTCATATGATAAGTTCCTCCAAGGAACAAGATACTGTCTCATCAATACATCTCCAAGTTGCCCCTCCCAAGTATGCAAGTTAGCTTTTGGTGACCATCCCAAATAGCTATCATCATGTAGAAGTAAAACACCCATGGAGGCAACAATTGGTTGTCTAGGGGAATTATTGAGGCATGAGATCTGATATATGTTGGGTTCTATCATCCCCATGTGAATCTCCCATCCCCAAGCTATCATCCATACAAAATGAGCCACTCTCCAAAATGGTAACTCATGAAAAATACCCTCCACCTTTGGCTCCTGCAATGTAGGTGGGCTGCATAACTAAACATGGTAGAAAAAATAACCTACCCCACACTGTCTCTCTCTCCACTTATGATAAGTGTAGATTAGCTTCTGATTTTGTGCTGCAATGATGTCATCAAGAGGCAAGAAGAAGACTGGATCTTCAAAGATCGTGTCTCTAGAGTCATGAATCATGCTGGCCCAAACCATCCCATACAAAGTGAATGGTAAATCATCACCATATGGTATCCAAATCAGAAAAATGCTAAAGGTTATGTGCAAGTTTGGATGATACCAATGGTTTCTCCAGTGGATACAACATAGTCTTTCCAACTACTGTTTTAGAACATCATGTGGCAAGTTGTCCTCCAAAAAGTTACTAGCTGTGCATGTTATCTAATATGAGGTAGTAAATGAAATTATATATTAGCTAAGCATAATAAGAATAACACCACACTTGCCCAAAGTCACGCAGATATGGTTTATCTCCATCATAAATGTTGGTCCTAGAATGACCATGAAACCCAAAAATAATCTTGCCCTCTTGTGGAGCAATGCACTGTACATAGATGGTGAGAAGATGCAAATACTTCATGAAATGATCAATAAGTACAAAAATACATTTCTTACCATGCAAAGTGAGTAGGCTGAAAGTGAGGTCCATAGATGAACCTTCCCAAGAGAATCTCCTCATAAAGATCTGAAAAATGAAGGAATGCATACTCCTCTTGGAATACTCCATCAATGAATGCATATTCCCAAGTGACAGCATTGTTGGCCTTCACGATATGGCTCTTGTCACTCCATGACTCCTTTCTTTGACATGCCATATGCCAAAGTCATCCACTATCATGCTGCTATGTGTGGAAATATCCTTCCTATGTGGAAGTACCTCCTTATCCTCCAATGTTGAGGAGTAGCCTTTTTTCACTTTGATTGTGCCATCCCTTTCTCCTGAAACATGCTGCAAAGTGTGGGAAAAATACAACCCATACTCTCCCAAGAGTAGCCAAAGAAAAATAGCTCTTTTTTCCTCCTCACACCTCCATCATACAAATCATGAGATGAAAACATTATGATTGATATGAAGAATTCCATATCAACATAATGCACCCAAACTCCTTGCTACCATATGATGCAAGTGCCCTACTAAGTTTCCTCCACCAACATACCCTTTGAAGAAGGATATGTCACATGATGGCCAAACTATTTCAAGAGTAGCCAACACAGCCATGCCTCATGCTGCCCTGTGTCATAGATATGCAAGTGTCTCACCAACCTCTTGCTCACCATCCAAAACCATTCATCCAAACGTGGGTGTCTTTGACCATGCTCCATCTTGGAACTCATCCAATGGAGAATGCCATCCTCCCATATCAAATTTCTACCCTTGAATTTCATGGGATGTTGAAATGCAACCTCTTGGAGATCTACCAATGAAAACCTCTCACCAATGACCATATTGAATCCATAAGGATCCAAGTATGCTGAAGGTAAAACCTCCTCATAGGGTTGTACAATGCTCATCTCGAAAGACCCATCATAATGCTGAAAGATAAGATGTCTCTCATCGATCATTTTCTCATCCAATGTCACACAAGTGTAATGGTCATCAGAATGATCTAATAATAGTGGGCCCCCAACTCATCACCACTACTCAATGACAGCGCTGTTGATCTCCATAATGGTGTTTTTTCTATCTCATGCTCATGCTCAATGCTGAACATATAGTTCTGCATTGTATTGTTTAGGACAATTCTCATCCTGTCCTCCAAAAATCCACACTCCAACCCCCAGAGTTGTGTGCATCTCAATAATGAATAGTCAGGAGGATTTTCTATCCTTTCCTTGAACAACTCAAGGCTGCCCAGCTTAGTGAAAGTATATTGCTCCAAATCAGAAATATGTTTTGACCCATGGTCATGCAATGGAATTTTTCCACAACCCTCCACAAGATGTGCTGAAATAACAGAAAGTGGAAACTTATGCATACCTTGGTAAAGCTTGGGAACATATTGTATTGCTACAAGGGTTCCTTCCTCCCATGTGATGGCTTCCCCAACTGCTGATGATGATGGCTGCTCCTCCATAGTTGTATCAGCGCTGGTACAAGTCTCCTCAAGTGGTGGTGAAGGCTTCTCCTCCTCTGATTTCTTCTTGTCAAAGTTTTTGATCAACCTTTGAGTAAAATCTTCAAATGCAGTCACTCTTGCATGAATCATATGGCTGAACCACCAATTGTTTGCTTCACCCTCAAGGTGCAGTGCTGCAATCTCAACACCCTCTCTTTCTACCACCAGATGTAGTAGGAATAATGCATCTAGCTTCATTACCCAAGCCCTTTATGTACATGCGGATGACCCTCAAAAGTGGACAATAGAAATTTATTGCCCTTTATTCTCTGATTGATGCAAGATCTCCTTTCTTCTTCAAGCTGAATGAACTATGGAAGAGTTAGAATCTCCTTGAAAGCTCTAGGTTGAGACTTATATTCTGCAAGGTATCCACTTAGGATCTCATGTTCTAAGTGCCCTCCATCTCCATGCTTCTTGTCTTCTTCCTCAAAAGGAAAGGGCATAGTGTATTGCTTTGGAGCTCTCTACAACACTGATGCTTTCTTATGATAATAGGAAGTACATGGACCTTCCTCTTCTTGAAACACTCTAGAGGTCTCATTGTATCTTTCCACTTTCATCTGTCTGACCTCCTTGGAGAGGTTCTTCATAGATATGAAAAGTGATGAGACAAATCTCATTCCTTCCATCATTCTAGATCTCGTTTTCTTCTCTTCTTCTTCTTATAACATATTGGTTGAAACTCACAGGCTGAGCCAAGATTATGCTCCGATACCACTGTAATATTCCCAAATGGGAAAATCAGCAATATATGCACAGAAAACACTTTTTTTTTTTCTTCAAAAATTTACGCTATGATAACTTGTAAAAGCCCATGGATCCATTTTTTTATTCATTATAGTAACCAAATACAAGAGGAGATCAGAAAAAAATCATGATAGATGTGATAAACAAGCCTCCCACACCCAGAATAGCCCAAAAACAATGCAACCCCAAGGCTACTGCAACACAGAAATACTGCAACAAGTGAAAACGCAGTATAATGAGGTTTTATACTCCAAAATTTATAAATACAAATGGATCTTCTGTTATATTAATCAATAATGCTCAAAAACTCAGATCTAGTCTCTTTTATACCAATCCAAGAGAACTCGGGAAGGGTTTCTGGAAATACACCCAAATACAAATGGTGATCTATAGCCCTAGGACTGAAGAGTCATTAAAAACTAAAGCTCATGAAAATAGAAGGTTGAAATAATATATATCTGATGTAGATCCCCCAAAATGTCTCCTCCAATGAAAGGCTGAACCCTTCAACTACAGGAAAACACTTATCTAAAAATAACAAATGAATCTCCCGTGAAAAATAATATACGAAAATAACGCAATTCCTCGCTAAAACTGCTGGCATGATGATGGGATAATTTGACTAATGTTAATAAAATTTTCACAAGAACCCTCCAAACTGATCTCCCAAGAGAAGGAATCCTTCCTCCTATGGAAAACTAGCTCAGAAAGTGGGTTTATCAACCCTCCACTGCAACACCCTACAACACAACACTGCAATATTCTACGAAACCTAAATTTGGAAAGTTTGAATACGAAGCTTGGCTAGAATGATGGATATGTGGAATGATAGATCAAGACTCTCCCAAAAGATACTCTCCAAAGAAAGAGGTGGGATGGGCCGGGGAACACCTGTGCTAAACAATGCGGCAATATGACACAAATTGAAGAGAGCGAAAGTCACTTGGAATGTATCAAAATAATAATCATAAGCTAACCTAGTGGCTGCCATACGATTCCTTATAAACAATGTAAGCCTTCTCACCTTGGGTTCCACTCATTAGGATTTCCATCATCACCCATGATCAATCTCCTTCCAAAGCTGTGTTGTTGAAAGCTGTGTTGTCCCATCATTAATGCCACTCCTCCATAACAACGTTGTTTGATTTGGTCAAAGTTGGCCTCTTCAACTTGCTGTAGCCCCTTTTCACACCTAAGGGTCTTCAATCCAACTTTATATCACTATCTAAACTAATCCACATTCATACTGGGTTGTCTCTATTGATGATTCACTCCCTCCATTTCAACTAAGTTGACTTGGTCAAACTTGACCTTGTCTTCATGCATTAGCCCTTGTTCACGCATGAAGGTGCTTTATCCAGCTATGAATATGATCCCTTTTCACATTAAGAGGGATTTTATGCCTACTAAAAAGATTTCACAGGGCTCCCTACCCATTTATTCATCTAAATATATATTAAGAGAAAATTTAATACATAATTAGTACCATGACTAATTTAAGAATATTACGAAATAAAGGGATAACTAATTCCAGAGACAATAAATGAATGAATAAGAGTCATTTTTTGTCGGGGGGTTGGTAAGGTCGAATACACCTAGTAGTTGAAGTGGTAGTATAAGTTCATAATAGCAATAATTATGAAAGAAAGCCTATGCTTGCAATAAGGGGATGGACGAAGCATTTTCATAGAAAGGAAGTCTTTGTGCTAGACACAACACTATTTTTTGAATGACTTCGTTGGTTTCCCAAGTCGCAAAAAAAGTAAGGTTATCTATGAGGGCATGAAAAATAGGGAGTGCCAAGGTGTGAAGGGAATCCTAGGAATTTATAACACATGCTAGAAATTTCCAAGGCATGTTAAGAACTCCAACATGTGCTAGGTGCTAGGGTTTTGCACCAACACATGCTAGGGAGTGCCAGGGAAATAGAATGGAGGAATAGTTTCAATTGCATGGAAATGAATGAATAAGAGTGTGTGATATGGAGTGTTATAAAGTTATATGTGTTCTAAGGAGGGAGTGAAAAGGTATGCTAGGAAATTCCAAGGCATGATAGAGTGCTAGGAAAGCATGCCAAGATGTTCCAAGTTCCAGGGTGTTGCAATGTGTGCCAAGGAGTGTTAGGGAGTGCTAGAGAAACACAAGGGAGAACTATGTCATAATGCAGGGAAATGAATGAATAAGAATGTGCAACAAGGAGATTCAACGAGTTCCAAGTGTGCTAAGGAGGAGTTATTAGGCATTCTTGGCAGTTTTAAGGAATGTTATAGTGCTAGGGAGACATGTGGCCAAGATGTGCCAATGCGTGCAAGGAAGTGTTAACTAGGAGTGCCAGGGAAACACAAGGGAGCATTACATCAAAATGCATGGAAATGAAAAAAGAAGAGTTTGTGATTGAAGCGAGACAAGGAGTTCCAGGTGTGACAAGACGCTTAAATCGGGGCCCAACAGTTAGGTAACACATGGTGAATGCATTTAAACACCCAAACCACGCCACCTATTTAGGGGTGTTTTTCATTTCGTTTTCAAAATATTTTGCAGTTTGTCGCGTTTTGACCTATTGTTTCCGCCCGTCACGTTTCCTATTTTGTCACCCTGCAAGAGTATTTCTTCATCACCTTTTCTAGTCATGGCTAAAATGTCTTCTTTATCTGGTTCCTCGAGTCACATTCCTCTCATGGATAATGAGAGAGACATTCAAGATACTGTGTCTTCTGTAATTCATCTTTCATTCTATCAACGAGTTGTATTGAATAGTGATGATTCCCCTATCTATTCCACCATGAAAAAATCCAGGGTCCTTTCTGCATGCATCCCGAAGACACATTTATTCCCAGAGTTTATTTATTGGTTGGTTTCGACATTGTATCCCGGAAAATGTTTCGTAATGAATTCCTAAGGGGAAAACGTTCTGTAGGTGTCTACCCATTTAATCCACCAAGCCTTCTGTTTTCCTGAAGCCGAATCATCAGTTCAATTTTCAGAAGATTCACTAGTTACTTACTATGAAAGCCTTGTTGGAGAAGAATTCAAGGAGTTTATGTTCTATTTAAAGCCCAATATGAAGTAGTTTCAGCCAGAATGTGGAGAATTTTCTATGGGAGTCTTCAAAGAAGACATTCGACCTGTTTTAAGTAGTATTGCTAAAATCTTGGGCAAAGAAGATGATGTTACAGTGGACAAGTCAGTCTTAGGAATGTTCTCCATGATGATGAAGCCAGGAATGGTCCTGGATATTCCATCCTTTTGGCAAGAAGCAGTCAATTCGTAGTTGATGAGTTTTTCACTAGCAGGTTCTTTAAAATTTCCCTCACTGATTGTCTACTTATTTTTATACCAAAATGTTGAAGAATTCATGCAGTTAGGTCTAAATATAATGGATGTAAACAAGCATAGACAATCAGTTGTATTCTAGATAGATATGATCAGAAGGGAGAAAAATGAAGAGGGGTTATTTGATTTTTCTAGTCAGTATATGCCCATTGTATATAAAATATTGAATGGAGTTCATCCCCCTTGTTTTTTACCCAAGGCCCAAGAGTTTCTACATCTAGGAGCTAGTTGTAAATTTGGGGACTAGTTTGTATTTGAAGAATATTCAGAAATAAGGTTGCATGGAGCAAATGTTGAACCTTATAGGCTCCCAACGTTTGTACCAATGAGACTTCTTGCCTTAGAATTTATCAGACAAAGCCTGAATGTTGATCATGTGCACTTTGTCCCTATGAAAAAGAGACATATGTATAAATTGCCTATGAGTGTGGGGCCTTTCATAGTTAATACGAGGCAGGCATTTGAAGAAGTAACAAAATTGTTGGAGGGAAACCTTTTTCCATGGATCTCTTATGAAAATTCACTGGTAATGACAAAAATCAAGATCGATAACATGTATGAGAAGACTCAGGTGCTCAAGGGAGAGACAATAGTCAAATTTTTGCAAAGACATTTCCAACTCTTATGGATGGTATAAACCCTTTTCACTGAAAGGCCTTCTTATGACCGAATCACTGCATTCAGATTGGAATACCACAATCTGACACATTCACCCAAGACAAAGGTAGAAATATGGAAAAAGTGCAGAGCTTGGACTATTGACTTGCCAAAGGGCTCTCAGCAACAAAGAAAGACAAATCAGCTGATCAAGGAAAAGAGGCCACTTCATCAACAATTCCTATAGATTAGGATATTTACTTTATGTTATTTTCTGAAGTCATGTAATTGTAAAAAGACATTTTCAAGGCATGTAATCGACAGCCTACGAAGTTATGAAGTAGTTTTGGTAGTTAGAATTGGTTACAGCAGTTCCAAAATGATTTTTATTGTATTTAACGTAATTTCCAAGAGGAAGGAAGGTTCCGAATTTTGGACCTCCTGGAAAAATATTTTTGTACTCAAAGATTCAAGGATTAATGAATGAGTAAGCAAGATTCTGGAAATTTGTTTATGTTAAAATGTATTCCAGTTTTCATTATGTATTTCTTTCTATGAATAAAACAAGGTCATGAGTAGCAGGTCTCTTCTTACTTCTGTGTATGAGAGTTAAAAACCTTAATAAGCGATCCTTTGTTTTAACTATTTATTTCACATGTTTCTTCCAAAGTTTGGAATGGTAATTTCTGTATAAAGTAGCATATCAATTTGGAATTCTCCTTACATTTTCTTCCAGTCATTCGTTCAACATTAATAGATGGAAACATTACAAAGCATTCATAATATTTGATATTTAAGGGTGTGATTATAAATACTTGGAGGTTAATAAAACAAATACCTAAATAATTTGTGACATAATTATAAAATGTCTTAAGCACTGATTCCTTATCATAGCTAAGGGATTGTCTCTTAAGGTACAACATTAATTGGAGCCATTTCCGGGGAATGAAGATTCGAAATTTTCCCTGGGTTTTGTTCAGATTTCCTCTAGTTGTTCAAAGAGGAGGAAATAATAAGTTGTGTTTCTTTAAAACAATTCTATGTCCTAAGAAGCCTCACACGAGGTCAGATACGTCTCAGCAAAAAGCTCATGTTTTGTCTAATCTAGAAAATTTAGTTTTAAAGAAGGGCTAGAAAAAAAAAAAAATTTCTACACCTGATGCCATGCTACTTGCACCAGGCAACAATTCAAATATATTTTCATTCAAGGATATTTCTCGAAAACTCATTTTCCCTGAAAAAGAATCCTCACCTTCACCCATTCATTTCCAAGAACTAACGTTAGAAGAACAATATTTAGAGTTTGTATCATTTCCTCTTACAGAAAATCAACCTCATACAGTTTCCATTTCTTCTGCTATTGTTCATACACCTACCCCTATATCAGTTGTTCCACCCCATTCATCCCCACCTACAACTGGTATCCATTTTACCCCCGCTCAAGGAGAAGTCAATCAAGGCATAAACATGGCAACCCCTACTTTCTTGATGAATATATATGCACCATTAAATCTACCCCAACCAATGAATGCAATGCCTTAGGAGTATCTCAAGTTGCTCCCTGGATTGATTGGTGAAGATGAAATAACTGCAGAACAACACTTGCCCTTGTTCTGCACATTTGCTGAAAATTTTAATGTAGAACATCTTGATGTGGTAATGAGACTTTTTGTACAGTCTCTAAGTGGAGAGGCAAGAAAATGGTTCAAAGTATTGCCCAATGGTTCAATAAATGATTGGGATGAATTAGAAAGTCATTTCATCCAAAAATGGGGAGAAAAAATGGACCATGGTTATTCTTTAACAAAATTTAATGCTATAAAGAAAAAATAAAGTGAAAGTATAAGTGATTTTGTCAAAAGATTTAATAATTTGTACAATAGTTTTCCTTTGGAAATGAAACCTCCTCCAATTGGAGCAAGGGTTGTTTTTTCTGGAGCATTTGAGTCAGATTTTAGTTTTACATTGAGAGAAAGAAGATCCCCCACTCTTGAACATATTCAAACTGATGCCTTAGAGATTGAGGCAAATATGTCTGTTGTTGGGAAAGTTCAAGATAAAGAAGGAGCCTCATCTCAAGATCAGAGAATAGATGATATGATAAAGGTTATTAAAATTTTTTCAAATAAACTGGTAAAGCTGGAACTAGATAACAAGCAACCTGCACAACAAAATAGAGGGGTTTTCAATCCCCAATTCAGAAAACAACTCCCTCAAATTTTACAAAGAGAAAGGAAAGATCAAGATCAAGTCCAAGCACCTTTATATATAGAAGTAGCTCCATCACATTCTGCTGATAATGATTAGAAAGAAGATGAAGATCAAATTTCTGCTATATATATGCAAGGTGATGAAACATAAGAAGAGAGTGAGAAAGAATATGCAGAGGAATGTAAATAAGTTGATATTTCATTTGATCAGGAAGAAATGGATGATTATTGAAAAAAGTTTACTAATTTTATGCAGGCAGAGTTGCATAAGAAATATGATTTGAGGTCAAAAAAGAGGTTGAGAACCCAAGATGATGAAGAAAAAGAATCAGAATCAGTACCTACTCCAATGGCGACTCCACTAAAGAAGAACCAAGTTAAAAAATTAGACAAGGGGAAACAACCCTTGAATCAAGATAAAGAAAAAGAAAAACAGCAAGCTGATGCTTCCCAAATAAAACATAATGATCCTAATATGTCGGAGAATATTGTTACTGTTTCTGATCAAACTGTAAATCCAAACAGAAATCAAGAAGAACGTGAAAAGTTGACAAAACAAAATCAAACTTTCAGTTTGTCGAAAGAGTTAGAAAAAGTGAAGATTCAAATACCACTTGTTGAGTTGGTTAAAACCCCTGGTTATAAGACGAAAATTGCAGAGTTTATTAATTTATCTCAGTCTGACGAAGTAGGTGATATAGTGAACCTGCAAGAGGAAAAACCAGTGGTTACTTTTGGACCTCATGTTGAAGATGTAGATTCTTCTGTTCCACCTTTTATATATCAATTTTGCTACATGATTTCATTTTGCATAATTGTATGCTAGATTCTGGTGCATCACAGAATATAATTCCATTGTCTATGATGAAAGAGTTAAATTTGAAAATTACCAATCCATATAGAGACCTTTATTCCTTTGATTCAAAAAGGGTAAAGTGTGTGGGCCTTATCAAAGACATGGTTGTTTCCCTAGCTCAAATCCTAGCTAAGAGTATTATGATGGATGTGGTAGTAGCAGATATTCCAGCTAGATTTGGTATGTTGTTGTCTAGATCTTGGGGGGAAAAAGTTGGAGGAGTTTTGAAATTGGATTTCACATATGCCATCATTCCTGTTTTTAATGGGGAGGAAAGGAGGTTATACAGAGAGACCAGATTTTTGAAAACTACTACTAAGAAAGATGCAAGTAATTCCCCCATTTACGGTCAAGAGAAGGAAGATCTCTTTTGTTTCATGCTGCATGAAGATGCAAAATTTGCTGAAGATTCACAAAAGCATCTCCCTTTAGCCATTGTACATAAGGAGCTGCAGTCAAATAAGATTTGGAAGTGTTATTTCGATGGTGCATTTTCAAAGGAGGGCATTAGAGCTGGATTCATTTTTGTATCCCCTGAAGGTAACCTTGTACCTTTTTCTTTCAAACTGGAATTTGAATCCACTAATAATGTAGCTGAATATGAAGCATTGATTTTAATTATACAAACAACTAAACAGATGGGAATTCAGTGTATCTCTGTTTTTGGTGATTCTGAATTGATCATAAGGCAAATTAAAAATTGGTGTCAGACTAAGCATCCCAGATTGAGGTCCTATAGAAATTAGGCATGGGACCTTGTTGAAAATTATTTTGAGGCCTTTAATTTGCAGTTCATTCTAAGAGAGGAGAATAGAATGGCAGATTCGTTAGCAATTGCAGCTAGTACATTCAAACCACCAATCAACCCAAGGTTGAGATATGAGGTTGAATTGAGACATAGGCCTTCAATTCCTAATAACCTAAAGCATTGGCAGGTCTTTGAGGATGATGAGCAGATTAATCAGTTCTTGACGATGATTGGAAATTTTGAAGACAGTCAAATTGATTTAGAACTGGATGAAAGTGATCAAGGTGAAATGTCTAAAAACCTGAAGCAGACAATTGGAGACCGGAAGATAATTCAGTTGAAAGATAATATTTTTCCCAGAGGTTTAGTACCTCTTCAAATATTGTTTGATGCTAACGATGTGGCAGTAAACCAGAAAAAGGTAGCACAAGATGGAGAAATGGAAGACTATAATTTAGGAACTCAATATGAGCCTAAATAGTTAAATTGTTCAAAGGAGTTCCAAAGGAATATAAAGAGATGCATGTAGATATTTTTAAGCAGTTTATGGATGTATTTGCATGGTCATATGAAGATCTGAAAACTTATGATAAAAGTATTATTCAACATAAAATTCCATTGAAATATGGGATTAAGCCTCATAGACAGAAGCTCAGACAAATTAACCCATTATTGCTGGCTCCAATTGAAAAAGAGGTAAAGAAACTTTTACAAGCAAAGATTATAGTTCCTCTAAGATATTTGGATTGGGTTTCCAATCTTGTACCAGTAAGGAAGAAAAATGGAGAGATAAGACTATGTGTAGATTTCAGAAATTTGAACAGAGCTTCATTGAAGGATAATTATCCTCTTCCAAAGATGGACATTGTCTTGTAGAAAATAAAGGGATCATACAGGTTATCCATGGTTGACGGTTTTTCCGGGTATAATCAGGTTGCTGTGGAGAAGGAAGATCAAAAGAAAAATACTTTCACTACACCCTGGGGAACATTAATGTATGCTAGGATGTCATTCGACCTCATGAATTCAGGAGCTACTTTCCAAAGGGCAATGAAAATTGCATTTGTAGGGGACAAATTTGTAGCTATTTATCTTGATGATGTTACAATTTTTTCAAGTTCTGATGATGAACACTTGCAACATTTGGAGAAAGGCTTTTTAAAATGCAGGAAATATGGATTATCATTGAATCCTAAAAAGTCCTTGTTTGCTCTAGAAGAAGGAAAATTGCTAGGCCATATAGTTTCAAAGAAAGGAGTGAAGATTGATCTAGCCAGGGTTGAAGCTATATAGAAAATCCCATTGCCTCAAAGTAAGAAGGATATTCAAAGGTTTCTTGGAAAAATCATTTTTCTGAGAAGATTTGTCCCGAATTGTGCTGAGATTGTCAAGAAAATAACAGATATGTTGGAAAAGGATGTTGAAGTAAAGTGGGACAAAGATGCAAGGGAATATTTTGGAAGAATTAGAGAACCTCTACAAGAAGCTCCTGTTTTAGTTAGTCCAGATTACTTGAAGCCTTTTCAAATTTTCTCATTTGCATCTTCTTCTACAATTGTTGTTGTGTTACTACAAAAAAATGAAGAAGGAAGTGAGCAGCCTGTAGAGTTTTTTAGCAAAGTGCTTCGAGATGTAGAACTGAAGTATAATATCTTGGAGAAACAAGTATATGCTCTGGTTAAATAATTGAAGGCTTTCAGAACTTATATACTTCATTCTCAAATTGTAGCATATGTGCCTAATTCTGCTGTAAAGGATGTATTAGTACAGAGTGATGTTGAAGGGAAGAAAGGTAAATGTATTGCTAAAATACAAGAATATGATTTGGATATCAAACCAACGAAACTAGTCAAAGGACTAGGATTGGCTAAATTGTTAATAGAATCTAATTTCCAAGCCTTGGGAATCAGTTTACTTGCACTTGTAGAAGAAGCCATTGAAGAATAAAATCACATTCAGACAAAAACAGTAATTAAGTATAAATTCCTTTGTTCAAACTGGTACAAAGATATTATTCATTATTTGTGTTTCCTTTCTTGTCCACCTTCAATTAACAGAGCTAGGTATAGAGCCTTGAAACTTAAAGCTCAACCTTATGTTATAATTGAAGCTAAGTTGTATTGGAAAGATCCTGCTGGTGTGTTTCTGTTATGTTTAACAGAAGAGGAAGCCTTAGAAGTGATTAAAGAGTATCATGAATGCTCATAAGAGTATCATGAAAGTAACTGCTCATAATATTCTCAAATCAGGTTTTTATTGGCAATCTTTGTTTGCGGACATATATAGGACTATTAGAATTTGCCAAAAATGTCAGTTATTTACAGAAAAGAAAATGTTAGCTCCTTTACCTCTTCTCCATGTTTTTGTTGAAGAAACTTTTAGACAGTGGGGATGGATTTCAATGGGGAAATCAATCCACCATCAAGTGGGAAATTTAAATGGATCTTGACTGAAACTAATTATTTTACAAAATGGGTAGAGGTAGTCCCTTCCAGAAAAGAAAATGACTTGGTTGTAATGAAATTTTTGGAGGAAAATATTTTCAACAAATTTGGATGTCCAGTGAATATTGTGACAGATAACGCTCAAGTCTTCAACTCAGTCAAGTTTATAAAGTTCTGTCAAAATTATAATGTGATATTGTCCCATTATATAGCATATCACCCTCAAGGAAATGGATTAGCAGAATCCTCTAATAAAAATTTGGTAAAAATCTTGAAGAAGACGATAAATGAGAACCAGAAGAATTGGGATTCAAAGCTAATCTTTGCTTTATGGGCAGTGAGGATGACTACTAGGAGATCCACTGGTAAGTCACCTTTTGAATTAGTATATGGTACCCAGGCATTGTTTCCCACTCAGTTAGTAAGGACAGTAATATCTTTCCTTCAAGATGCTCAAGAGGAACCTAATGTCGTGATTAGAAAAATGAATAAAGTCATGGAATTAAGTGAAAGCAGAAATAAGGTTAGGGAAAATTTGGTCACTTATCAAGAGAAAATGAAGTCCATTTTCGATAGAAAAGAAAAATAAATCATGTTTCAAGATGGAGATCTGGTACTAATATGGGATACAAGAAGAAAGGATAAAGGGAAGCATGGAAAATTTGATCCTTTATGGTATGGTCCATATAAAATCATTGAAGCCAAAGCGAAAAATACTTTCATGTTGGAAACTCTTGACGGAGAAGCAGTAGAACTGCCTGTCAATGCGCAGTATTTGAAACACTATTTCCAACACTAGAAGAAGTCATTTCATCATTGTACATATCCGGTTTCTTATCATTGTATATTTTTCATCAAGAAATTTTTGACTCCACGTCCAAAGTGAAGGCACTAATCTGTAGGTTCTTAGTGTTTCGTGGCAAAAAACTATCCCCAGGTGGAGCCAGATGTTGTGGATCATCTGCATATCATTTTAATTTTATGTTAAAAATACAAAAAAAATTTGAAATTGAAAGAAAAGAAAATGTGTTAAAGTATTATTGTTTTATACTTTGGCTTGAAAAGAAAATTTTTTAGGTCTGATATATTAAAGTTTAATTGTTTCAAGCTTTGTACAAGTGGGTTTTATATCCAAACATTAAACGTTGATCAATTCAAAGGGTAGAGAGAGCTGATATTAAAAGTATGAACTGGATGGCCCAACCCGCGGGCACTAATAGCATGAGAGTTAATGGAGAGGGGTGCCCCGGTAGTTGACTGGGTTGACCGCGGAGGCGATGAAGATCAATGGTGGATATCGACTGCGGGGGCACAAGCCAGAGTTTTCAGCCGTACCCCGAGACCCCTCGCAGTGACGTCATATGTTGAATGGAGAACAGTTGTTTTCCATGTCAAATCAGTCCAACGGTTAGGTAACACGTGGCGAAGGCATTTAACACCAAAACCACGCCACCTATTTAGGGGTGTTCTTCATTTCATTTTCAAAATATTTTGTAGTTTGTCGCGTTTTGACCTATTTTTTCCGCCCTTCACCTTTTTTTTTTTCACCCTGCAAGAGTATTCCTTCAACACCTTTTCTAGTCATGGCTAAAAGGTCTTCTTTATTTGGTTCATCGAGTCACATTCCTCTCATGGATAATGAGAGAGACATTCAAGATACTGCGTCTTCTGTAATTCATCTTTCATTATATCAACAAGTTGTATTGAACAATGATAATTCCCCTATCTATTCCGCCATGAAAAAATTCGGGTTCCTTTCTGCATGCATCCTGAAGACACATTTATTTTCAGATTTTATTTATTGGTTGGTTTCTGCATTTTATCCCGAAAAATGTTTCGTAATGAATTCCCAAGGGGAAAACGTTCTGTAGGTGTCTACCCAATTAATCCGCCAAGCCTTCTGTTTTCCTGAAGCCGAATCATCAGTTCAATTTTCAGAAGATTCACTGCTTACTTACTATGAAAGCCATGTAGGAGAAGAATTCAATTAGTTTATGTTCCATTTGAAGCCCGATATGAAGTAGTTTCAGCCAGAATGTGGAGAATTTGCTATGGGAGTCTTCAACGAAGACACTCGACCTGTTTTAAGTAGTATTGCTAAAATCTTGGGCAAAGAAGATGATGTTACAGTGGACAAGTCGGTCTTAGGAATGTTCGCCATGATGATGAAGCTAGGAATGGTCCTAGATATTCCATCCTTTTGGCAAGAAGCAGTCAATTCGCAGTTGATGAGTCTTTCATTGACAGGTTCTTTTAAATTTCTCTCCCTGATTGTCTACTTATTTTTATACCAAAATTTTTAAGAATTCATGCAGTTAGGTCTAAATATAATGGATTTAAACAAGCAAAGACAGTCAGCTGTATTCTGGACAGATATGATCAGAAGGGACCAAAATGAAGAGGGGTTACTTGATTTTTCTAGTCAGTGTATGCCCATGGCATATAAAATATTGAATGGAGTTCATCCCCCTTGTTTTTTACCCAAGGCCCAAGAGTTTCTACATCTAGGAACTAGTTGTAAATTTGGGGAATGGTTTGGATTTGAAGAATATTCAGAAATAAGGTTGTAAGGAGCAAATGTTGAACCTTATAGGCTCCCAACGTTTGTACCAATGAGGCTTTTCGCCTTAGAATTTATCAAACAAAACCTGAATGTTGATCATGTGCACTTTGTCCCTATGAAAAAGAGTCATATGTATAAATTGCCTATGAGTGTGGGACCTTTCATAGTTAATATGAGGCAGGTGTTTGAATAAGTAACAAAATTGTTGGAAGAAACACATATGCTACTAGGAGAAAAATGGGCTTATGATCCCCATGGTATAATTTCGCAGAGAAGAGTTGAAAATAGATATTCATCTTTCATTAATGAAAGTAGACCTGAGCAGGAAAAGGTGGCAAACAGAGGTGAAATAAGTTCAGTAAATACAAGTATTCAAACTCCTGTTATAACTGAGAAAACAAACAAAAGAGGTAAAGAAGTTGTTATTGACTTGGATGATGAGGCACCAAGAGCTGAGAAAAGGATAAAATTTGCTGAGGATCATTCTTCTAATTCACCTAGTTTTTCGTTGCATTTGGGTGAAGAGCAGAATTCTCCCTCTTCCCCTGGAGGTCATGAATCCTATCATGAACAGGTACCCTTAATCAAATAGGTGTTTTCTCAGATTGAAGAGAAAAAATAGAGAATGAAGGCCAGCATGGAGGCCCAAGCAGAACATCAGGTTACTACCGATCAGATAAGGCTGTTGAATATAATGGATCTTGAGAAAGATCAATTTAGGATTGCTCTGTCACATCCCACAGGAATGTCAATAGGGTCCTCAAATAGTTTTAATACTGTAAATGTGACTATGGATGTCAAAAATATTTCACTAATGGACAAAATGAATTTGCATATGCAAACTAGGCAATTGATTGTTAATGATCTCACAAAAACAAATGCAATGGCAGTTAAAGATGAAAACATGTTAGGGAAGGTTATGAAACAATCAAAGCTGGAAAAGGCCAATTCAAGAGCCTTAACAATCCAAAATGAAGAGTTGAAAAAGATTATTGTTAAGATTGGTGTAGACCCTAGTGACAAGACTGATGTGCAGAAGTTCTTACAAAGTGCTGAAGTAGAGATATCTACATTAAGGAATAAATTGAAGTTACCTACTGGTGAACACTCAATGGCTACAGAGATTGCAGAGGTAGAGAAAGAAAAAGAGAAGTTGTTTCAGAAACGTATATAAAAGGATTAAGAACTTTCCAAAGTGAAACAGACTGCAATTTCTTTACAAAATCACATTGATAATCATAACTGTACTTTTGTTTTTCCTACAGGTGATACAGATCCTCAGGAAAAAATTATTCAATTAAATACTGAGTTGCAGATGGCTGAAAGAGATATAAAGAAGGTTCAAACAGATTTGGAGACTCCTACAAAATTGGTGAAGATCATGGAAAATGAAGCAGATAAGTACAAACTGGATTTCAAAAATGTTGAAGCTGAGATCAAGAATCTCAAAGAAAGAATGAAAGGTAATGTGTCATTAATACAAGCTAAGGATCTCATTTGGACTGATATCATCTCAAAAATGAAGTCCAATTGGTTCTTCCTAATGATTATTGCATAATAAAATAGTCTTATTATGGAATGTGAAGAACCTGTTATGTTTGATAAAAAGAAAGGGATTAATAGAGAAATTTGGGCTAGAAGATTTTTTGATTATATCAATTCCAAAACAGATCAGGGATTAGAGGAGAATGATATGCAGGATAGAATGTTGTATGCAGTGGAAATTAATAAGATGATTATCAAGAATGATCTCAGAAAGGCTGCAAAAAAGAAACTCATAGAAATCAAAGAAGCAGTAAGTCATTTTTACAAAGCATTTGATAAAATTACAAGAGTAGGCTTGCCATCATGTTGGAAGGTTGAAGGAAACCTTTTGCCATGGAGCTCTTATGAAAATTCACTGGTAATGACAAAAATCAAGATCGATAACAGCTATGAGAAGACTCAGGTGCTCAAGGGAGAGACAATAGTCAACTTTTTGCAAAGACATTTCCAACTCTTATGGATGGTAAAAGCCCTTTTCACTGAAAGGCCTTCCTATGACCGAATCATTGTATTCAGATTGGAATATCACAATCTGACACATTCACCCAAGACGAAGGTAGAAATATGGAAAAAGTGCAGAGCTTGGACTATTGACTTTCCAAAGTGCTCAGCAACAAAGAAAGACAAATCAGTTGATTAAGGAAAAGAGGCCACTTCATCAACAATTCCTATAGATTAGGATATTTAATTTATGTTATTTTCTGAAGTCATGTAATTGTAAAAAGAAATTTTCAAGGCATCTAATAGACAGCCTACGAAGTTATGAAGTATTTTTGGTCGTTAGAATTGGTTACAGCAGTTCCAAACTGCTTTTTATTGTATTTAATGTAATTTCGAAGAGGAAGGAAGGTTCCGAGCTTTGGACCTCTTGGAAAAATATTTTTGTACTCGAAGATTCAAGGATTAATGAATGAGTAAGCAAGATTCTGGAAATTTTTTTATGTTGCAATGTATTCCAGTTTTCGTTATGTATTTCTTTCTATGAGTAAAACAAGGTCATGAGTAGCAGGTCTCTTCATAATTCTGTGTATGAGAGTTAAAAACGTTAATAGGTGCTCCTTTGTTTTAACTATTTCTTTCACATGTTTCTTCTGAAGTTTGGAATGGTATTTTCTGTATAAAGTAGCATATCAATTTGGACTTCTCCTTACATTTTCTTCCAGTCATTTGTTCAACATTAACATATGGAAGCATTGCAAAGAATTCATAATATTTGATATTTAAGGGTGTGATTATAAATACTTGGGGGTTAATAAAATAGAGACCTAAAGAATTTGTGACATAATTATAAATTGTATTAAGCACTGATTCCTTATCACAGCTAAGGGATTGTCTCTTAAGGTACAACATTAATTGGCATCGTTGTCGGGGAACGAAGATTTGAAATTTTCCCTGGTTTTTTTTTTAGATTTCCTCTGGTTGTTCAGAGAGGAGGAAATAATAATTTGTGTTTCTTTAAAAAAATTATGGCTCCTAAGAAGCCTCAAACGAGGTCAGATACCTCTCAGCAAAAAGCTCATGTTTTTTCTAATCCAGAAAAGTTAGTTTCAAAGAAGGGCCAGAAAAAAATAAAAATAAATAAATAAATAAATAAAAATAAATAAATAAATAAATAAAATAAAATAAAATAAAATAAAAAATAAAATAAAAAATTCTACACCTGATGCCACACTTCTTGCACCAGGCAACATTTCACATACATTTTCATCCAAGGATATTTCTCGGAAACTCATTTTCCATGAAAAAGTATCCTCACCTTCACCCATTCATTTCCAAGAACCAACGTTAGAAGAAAAATATTTTGAGTTTGTATCATTTCCTCTTACAGAAACTCAACCTCATACAGTTGCCAGTTCTTCTAATATTGTTCATACACCTACCCCTATATCAGTTGTTCCACCTTATTCATCCTCACCTACAATTGGTATCCATTTTACCCCCGCTCAAGGAGCAGTCAATCAAGGCATAAACATGGCAGCCCCTGCTTTCTTGATGAATAGATATGCAGTATTAAATCTACCCCAACCAATGAATGCAATGCCTCAGGAGTATCTATATTTGCTCCCTAGATTGACTGGTGAAGATGAAATAACTGCAGAACAACACTTGCCCTTGTTCTGCACATTTGCTAAAAATTTTAACGTAGAGCATCTTGATGTGGTAATGAGACATTTTGTACAGTCTCTAAGTGGAGAGGCAAAAAATGGTTCAAAGGATTGACCAATGGTTAAATAAATGATTGAGATGAATTAGAAAGACATTTCTTCCAGAAATGGGGAGAAAAAAGGGACCATGGTTATTCTTTAACAGAATGTAATGCTATAAAGAAAAAATCAAGTGAAAATATGAGTGATTTTGTCAAAAGATTTAATAATTTGTACAATAGTTTGCCTTTGGAAATGAAACCTCCTCCAATTGGAGCAAGGGTTTATTTTGCTGGAGCATTTGAGTCAGATTTTAGTTTTACATTGAGAGAAAGAAGATCCCCCACTCTTGAACAGATTCAAACTGATGCCTTAGAGATTGAGGCAAATATGTCTGTTGCCGGGAAAGTTCAAGATAAAGAAGGAGCCTCATCTCAATATCAGAGAATAGATGATATGAAAAGGGTTATTAATTTTTTTTCAAATAAACTGGTAAAGCTAGAACTAGATAACAAGAAACCTGCACAACAAAACATAGGGGTTTTCAATCCCCAATTCAAAAAAAAGCCCCTTCAAATTTTACAGAGAGAAAGGAAAGATCAAGATCAAGTCCAAGCACCTTTATATATAGAAGCAGCTCCATCACATTCTGCTGATAATGATCAGAAAGAAGATGAATATCAAATTTCTATTATATATATGCAAGGTGATGAAACAAAAGAAGAGAGTGAGAAATAATATGAAGAGGAATGTAAAGAAGTTGATATTTCATTTGATCAGGAAGAAATGGATGATTATTGCAAATAGTTTACTGATTTTATGCAGGTAGAGTTGCATAAGAAATATGATTTGAGGTCAAAAAAGAGGTTGAGAACCCAAGATGATGAAGAAAAATAATCAGAATCAGTACCTGCTCCAATGGCGACTCAACTACAGAAGAACCAAGTTAAAAAATCAGACAAGGGGAAACAACCCATGAATCAAGATAAAGAAAAAGAAAAAGAACAAGTTGATGCTTCCCAAATAAAACATAATGATCCTAATATGTCAGAGAATATTGTTACTGTTTCTGATCAAACTGTAAATCCAAACAGAAATCAAGAAGAACCTGAAAAGTTGACAAAAAAAATCAAACTTTCAGTTTGTCAAAAGAGTTAGAAAAAGTGAAGATTCAAATACCACTTCTTTAGTTGGTTAAAACTGCTGGTTATAAGAAGGAAATTGTAGAGTTTATTAATTTATCTCAGTCTGACGAAGTAGGTGATATAGTGAACCTGCAGGAGGAAAAACCAGTGGTTACTTTTGGACCTCATGTTGAAGAGGTAGATTCTTCTATTCCACCTTTTTATATATCCGTTTTGCTACATGATTTCATTTTGCATAATTGTATGCTAGATTCTGGTGCATCACATAATCTAATGCCATTGTCTGTGATGAAAGAGTTAAATTTGAAAATTAGCAAGCCATATAGAGACCTTATTCCTTTGATTCAAAAAGGGTAAAGTGTGTGGGTCTTATCAAAGACATGGTTGTTTCCCTAGCTCAAATCCCAGCTAAGAGTATTATGATGGATGTGGTAGTAGCAGATATTCCAGCTAGATTTGGTATGTTGTTGTCTAGATCTTGGGAGGAAAAACTTGGAGGAGTTTTGAAATTGGATTTCACATATGCCATCATTCTTGTTTTTAATGGGGAGGAAAGGAGGTTATACAGAGAGACCAGCTTTTTAAAAACTACTACTAAGAAAGATGTAGGTAATTCCCCCATTTATGGTCAAGAGAAGGAAGATCTCTCTTGTTTCATGCTGCATGAAGATGCAGAATTTGCTGAAGATTCACAAAAGCAGCTCCCTTCAGCCAGTGTACATAAGGAGCTACAGTAAAATAAGCTTTGGAAGTGTTATTTCGATGGTGCATTTTTAAAGGAGGGCATCGGAGCTGGATTCATTTTTGTATCCCCTGAAGGCAACCTTGTACCTTTTTCTTCCAAACTAGAATTTGAATCCACTAATAATGTAGCTGAATATGAAGCATTGATTTTAAGTCTACAAATAGCTAAATAGATGGGAATTCAATCTATCTTTTTTTTTGGTGATTCTGAATTGATCATAAGGCAAATTAAAAATTGGTGTTAGACTAAGCATCCCAGATTGAGGTCCTATAGAAATGAGGTATGGGACCTAGTTGAAAATTATTTTGAGGCCTTTAATTTGCAGTTCATTCTAAGAGAGGAGAATAGAATGGCATATTCGCTAGCAATTGCAGCTAGTACATTCAAACCACCAATCAACCCAAGGTTGAGATATGAGGTTGAATTGAGACATAGGCCTTCAATTCCTGATAACGTAAAGCATTGGCAGGTCTTTGAGGATGATGAGTAGATTAATCAGTTCTTGACGATGATTGGAAATTTTGAAGACAGTCAAATTGATTTAGAATTGGATGAAAGTGATCAAGGTGAAATGTCTAAAAACCTGAAGCAGAAAATTGGAGACCAGAAGATAATTCAGTTGAAAGATAATATTTTTTCGAGAGGTTTAGTACCTCTTGAAAGACTGTTTGTTGTTAACGATGTGTCAGTAAACCAGAAAAAGGTAGCACAAGATGGAGAAATGGAAGACTGTAATTTAGGAACTCAATATGAGCCTAAAATAGTTAAATTATTCAAAGAAGTTCTAAAGGAATATAAAGAGAGGTATGTAGATCTTTTTAAGCAGTTTATGGATGTATTTGCATGGTCATATGAAGATTTGAAAACTTATGATAAAATTATTATTCATCATAAAATTCCATTGAAAGATGGGATTAAGCCTCATAGACAGAAGCTCAGACAAATTAACCCATTATTTCTGGCTCCAATTGAAAAAGAGGTAAAGAAAATTTTACAAGCAAAGATTATAGTTCCTTTAAGATATTTTGATTGGGTTTCAAGTCTAGTACCAGTCAGGAAGAAAAATGGAGAGATAAGACAATGTGTAGATTTCAGAAATTTGAATAGAGCTTCATTGAAGGATAATTATCCTCTGCCAAAGATGGACTTTGTCTTGCAGAAAGTAATGGGAGCATACAGGTTATGCATGGTTGACGGTTTTTTTCAGGTATAATCAGGTTGCTGTGGAGAAGGAAGATCAAAAGAAAACTACTTTCACTACACCCTGGGGAACATTCATGTATGCTAGGATGCCATTCAGCCTCATGAATGCAGAAGCTAATTTCCAAAGGGCAATGGACATTGTATTTGTAGGGGAAAAATTTGTAGTTATTTATCTTGATGATGTTACAATTTTTTCAAGTTCTGATGATGAACACTTGCAACATTCGGAGAAAGCCTTTTTAAAATGCAAGAAATATGGATTATCATTGAATCCTAAAAAGTCCTTGTTTGCTCTAGAAGAAGGAAAATTGTTGGGCCATATAGTTTCAAAGCAAGGAGTGAAGATTGATCCAGCCAAGGTTGAAGCTATACAAACAATCCCACTGCCTCGAAGTAAGAAGGATATTCAAAGGTTTCTTGGAAAAATCAATTTTCTTAGAAGATTTGTCTCGAATTATGTTGAGATTGTCAGGAAAATAACAGATATGTTGAAAAAGGATGCTGAATTAAAGTGGGACAAAGATGCAAGGGAATCTTTTGGAATAATTAAAGAAGCTCTACAAGAAGCTCCTGTTTTAGTCAGTCCAGATTACTTGAAGCCTTTTCAAATTTTCTCATTTGCATCTTCTTCTATAATTGCTGCTATGTTACTACAAAAAAATGAAGAAGGACTTGAGCAGCTTGTAGCATTTTTTAGCAAAGTGCTTCGAGATGAAGAACTGAAGTATAATATCTTGGAGAAACAAGTATATGCTCTGGTTAAATCATTGAAGGCTTTCAGAACTTATATACTTCATTCTCAAATTGTAGCATATGTGCCTAATTCTGCTGTGAAGGATGTATTAGTACAGAGTGATGTTGAAGGGAAGAGAGGTAAATGGATTGCTAAAATCCAAGAATATGATTTGGATATCAAACCAACGAAACTATTCAAAGGACTAGGACTGGCTAAATTGTTAATAGAATCTAATTTCCAAGCTTTGGGAATTAGTTTACTTGCACCTGGAGAAGAAGCCACAGAAGAGTCAAATCACATTCAGACAAAAACAACAATTAAGTATAAATTCCTCTGTTCAAACTGGTACAAAGATATTATTCATTATTTGTGTTTCCTTTCTTGTCCACCTTGAATTAATAGAGCTAGGTATATAGTGATCCGGATTTTATGCAGGAACCCAACAGAATACAGATATAACCATAGATATAGAGATGCAGTGGAAATAATGCTTCAATTTATTAAAAAACGAATGACTGAAATAAGCTTACAAACATAATGGAAACAAGCTAGGGTGCTGGTAGCGTATCTCTAAGAAGAGATGTGGCGTACGCAGGCCTCTGAACTGTGTTACATTGAGGCTCGCAGGCCTATTATAGACATAATGGAAATAAAAGAGCTATGGTACTAGCAGCGTATCCCTGAGAAGAGATGTGGCGGCTACCAGCCCCTGAACTGTGGTACAATGTAGACATGATAGAGATGTGGCGAGCTAGGGCATTGGTCGCGCTTATCTCTGAGAAGAGATGTGTCGGCTCCCAGCCCCCTAAACTGTCTTACAATGAGGCTCGAGGGCCTATTTATTGTTGAGAAAAAATGTAGAATCCGAAAATTCCAAAACCCTAACCGTAGGAGATGAAGCGCCAAAACTGTGGGCCCCGTTTGGGTAAATTGGTGGTTCAACTTCCCAGGGACGTAACTTTGGCATCCGATCTCCGTTTGACGCGCTCAATAGCTCGTTAGAAATATTTGTCCGAGGAGTACAACTTTTGAACAAGCAACATCGGTCCTTGGACCCATGTTGCTCTCCGGGTTCTGAAAAAATGTCGTTTAGGGCCTCAAAACGGCTCCGGAAGTTTAAGACCCGAAAAACTGCTAAAAATAGTAAGTTGTGCCGAAACTTACAAACTGAAATAACTGATGGTGGGGGTTCAAATGGACTCGATGGGTGGCCACTAATATCCACCTGGATTATTAATGCCCCAAAACGGCTCCGGGTGTGCAGGACCCGAAAACCTGCTATAAATAGTAAGCTGTGTTGAAGCTGAAAAACTGAAAGAATTGATGCTGCGGGTCCAAATGGAATAGGTGGGAGGCCACCAATATCCACCTGGATCATTCCTCCCTCCTTAGGAAGCAATGGTCTCCATTGTGTTAAGTTCCTCCATGGGGGGGAAAATTTTGCTGAACTTGGTGTTGGATTTAGATGTGCCACCGGTGGGCAGCCATTGAAGGATCTGAAAAAAAAATTTGTCCATCATCGCGTTCCTCTGTTTCTCGAGGGCATCCTCGAGCAAGATTTTGATAGGATCTCCTGCTCCCTCGTCTTTCTTTCCTTCCACCATGGGGGGTCGTCGGGGTTGCGAGGTTGAACTCCTTATACCCTGGCCGCGTTGGGGACATGAAGAGAAAAACAGAGAAAGAGCAGACCCGCTCTGATACCACTGATCCGGATTTATGCAGGAACGCAACAGAATACAGATATAACCATAGATACAGAGATGCAGCGGAAATAATGCTTCAATTTATTAATCAACGAATGACTGAAATAAGCTTACAAACATAATGGAAACAAGCTAGGGCGCTGGTAGCGTATCTCTGAGAAGAGATGTGGCATACGCAGGCCTCTGAACTGTGTTACATTGAGGCTCGCAGGCCTATTACAGACATAATGGAAATAAAAGAGCTATGGTACTGGCAGCGTATCCCTGAGAAGAGATGTGGCGGCTACCAGCCCCTGAATTGTGGTACAATGCAGACATGATAGAGATGTGGCGAGCTAGGGCACTGGTTGCGCTTATCTCTGAGAAGAGATGTGTCGGCTCCTAGCCCCCTAAACTGTCTTACAATGAGGCTTGAGGGCCTATTTATTGTTGAGAAACAATGTAGTATCCGAAACGTCCAAAACCCTAACCGTAGGAGATGAAGCACCAAAACTGTGGGCCCCGTTTGGGTAAATTGGTGGTTCAACTTCCCGGGGACGTAACTTTGACATCCGATCTCCGTTTGACGCGCTCAATAGCTCGTTAGAAATATCTGTTCGAGGATTAAAACTTTTGAATGAGCAACATCAGTCCATGGACCCATGTTGCTGTCCGTTTTCCGAAAAAATGTCGTTTAGGGCCTCAAAATGGCTCCGGAAGTTTAAGACCCGAAAAACTGCTAAAAATAGTAAGTTGTGCCGAAACTTACAAACTGAAATATCTGATGGTGGGGGTTCAAATGGAATCGATGGGTGGCCACCAATATCCACCTGGATTATTAATGCCCCAAAATGGCTCTGGGTGTGCAGGACCCGAAAACCTGCTATAAATAGTAAGCTGTGTTGAAGCTGAAAAACTGAAAGAATTGATGTTGCGGGTCTAAATGGAATAGGTGGGAGGCCACTGATATCCACCTGGATCATAGAGCCTTGAAACTTAAAGCACAGCCTTATGTTATAATTGAAGCTAAGTTGTATTGGAAATATCTTGCTGGTGTGTTTCTGTTATGTTTAATAGAAGAGGAAACCTTAGAAGTGATTAAACAGTATCATGAGTGTTTATGTGGAGGCCATTACAGTTGGAAAGTAACTACTCATAAGATTCTCAAATCAGGTTTTTATTGGCCATATTTGTTTGCGGACGTATACAGGACTGTTAGAAGTTGTCAAAAATGTCAGTTGTTTGTAGAAAAGAAAAGGTTAGCTCCTTTACCTCTTCTCCCTGTTTTTTTTCAAGAACCTTTCAAATAATGGGGATTGGATTTCATTGGGGAAATCAATCCACCATCAAGTGGGAAATTTAAATGGATCTTGATTGCAACTGATTATTTTACAAAATGGGTAGAGGTAGTCCCTTCCAGAAAAGCAAATGACTTGGTTGTAATGAAATTTTTGGAGGAAAATATTTTCAGCAGATTTGGATGTCCAGTGAAGATTGTGACAGATAATGCTCAAGTCTTCAACTCAGTCAGGTTTATGAACTTCTATCAAACTTATAATGTGATACTATCCTATTCTACAACATATGACCCTCCAGGAAATGGATTAGCAGAATCCTCTAATAAAACTTTGGTGAAAATCTTGAAGAAGACGATAAATGAGAACCAGAAGAATTGGGATTCAAAGCTGGTCTTTGCTTTATGGGAAATGAGGACGACTACTAGGAGATCCACTGGTAAGTCACCTTTTGAATTAGTATATGGTACCCAGGCATTGTTTCCCACTCAGTTATTAAGGCTAGTAATATCTTTCCTTCAAGATGCTCAAGAGGAATCTAATGCCCTGATTAGAAGAATCAATAAAGTGATGGAATTAAGTGAAAGTAGAAATAAGGTTAGGGACAATTTGGTCACTTATCAGGAGAAAATGAAGTCCATTTTCGATAAAAAAGAAAAATAAATCATGTTTCAAGATGGAGATCTGGTACTAAGATGGGATAAAAGAAGAGAGGATAATGGGAAGCATGGCAAATTTGATCCTTTATGGTATGGTCGGTATAAAATCATTGAAGACAGAGAAAACAACACTTTCATGTTGGAAACTCTTGACAGAGAAGTAGTAGAACTGTTGTAATGGGCAGTATTTGAAACACTATTTCCAACACTAGAAGCAGTCATTTCATCACTGTACATATCCGGTTTCTTATCATTATATATTTTTCATCAAGCAATTTTTGACTCCATTCCCGAAGTGAAGGCACTAAGCTGCAGGTTCTTAGTGTTTCGTGGCAAAAAAAATATCCCCAGGTGGAGCCATATGTTTTGGATCATATGCATACCCTTTTAATTTTATGTTAAAATACAAAAGAAAAAATCTGAAATTGAAAGAAAAGAAAATATGTTAAAGTATTATAGTTTTATACTTTGGCATGAAAATAAAATGTTTTAGGTCTGATATATTGAAGTTTAACTGTTCCAAACTTTGTACAAGCGGGTTTTGTATCCAAAGATTAAACGTCGATCAATTCAAAAGGCGGAGAGAGCTGATATTAAAAGTATGAATTGGATGGCCTAACCCGCAGGCACTAATAGCGCGAGAGTTAATGGAGAGGGGTGCCCCCATAGTTAACTGCGTTGACTGTGGAGGCAATGAAAATCAATGGTGGATATCGACTGCGGGGCACAAGCCAGAGTTTTCAGCCGTATCCTGAGACCCCCCATAGTGACATCATATGCTGAATGGAGAACAACTTTTTTCCATGTCGAATCAGTCCAACGGTTATGTAACACATGTCGAAGGAATTTAACACCAAAACCGCGCCACCTATTTAGGGGTGTTTTTCATTTCATTTTCAAAATATTTTCCAGTTTTTTGCGTTTTGACCTATTGTTTCCGCCCGTCAACTTTTCTATTTTGTGACCCTGCAAGAGTATTCCTTCAGCACCTTTTCTAGTCATGGCTAAAAGGTCTTCTTTATCTGGTTCATCGAGTCACTTTCCTCTCATGGATAATGAGAGAGACATTCAAGATACTGCGTCTTCTATAATTCATCTTTCATTCTATCAACAAGTTGTATTGAACAGTGATAATTCCCCTGTCTATTCCACCATGAAAAAATCTGGGTCCTTTCTGCATGCATCCCAAAGAAACATGTATTCCCAGAGTTTATTTATTGGTTGGTTTCTGCATTGTGTCTCGGAAAATGTTTAGTAAGGAATTCCCAAGGTGAAAACGTTCTACAGGTGTCTACCCAATTAATCCACCAAACCTTCTGTTTTCCTGAAGCCGAATCATCAATTAAATTTTCAGAAGATTCACTGGTTACTTACTATGAAATCCTTATAGGGGAAGAATTCAATTAGTTTATGTCCCATTTAAAGCCCGATATGAATCAGTTTCAGCCAGAATGTGGAGAATTTTCTATGGGAGTCTTCAGCAAAGACACTCAACCTGTTTTAAGTAGTATTGCTAAAATCTTGGGCCAATAAGACGACGTTGCAATGGAAAAGTCGGTCCTAGGAATGTTTGCCATGATGATGAAGCTAGGAATGGTCCTAGATATTCCATATTTTTGGCAAGAAGCAATCAATTTGCAGTTGATGACTCTCTCACTTACATGTTCTTTTAAATTTCCCTCACTGATTGTCTACTTATTTTTATACCAAAATTTTGAAGAATTCATGTAGTTAGGTCTAAATATAATGGATGTACACAAGAAAAGACAATCAGTTGTATTCTGGACAGATATTATCAGAAGGGAGCAAAATGAAGAGGGGTTATTTGGTTTTTCTAGTCAGTATATGCCCATTGCATATAAAATATTGAATGGAGTTCACCCCCCTTGTTTTTCACCCAAGGCCTAGGAGTTTCTACATCTAGGGATTAGTTGTAAATTTTTGGATTGGTTTGTATTTGAAGAATATTCAGAAATAAGGTTGTATGAAGAAAATGTTGAACCTTATAGGCTCCCAACGTTTGCACCAATGAGGCTTTTCGCCTTAGAATTTATCAGAAAAAGCCTGAATGTTGATCATGTGCAATTGGTCCCTATGAAAAAGAGTCATATGTATAAATTGCCTATCAGTGTGGGACCTTTCATAGTTAATATGAGGCATCCGTTTGAAGAAGTAACAAAATTTTTGGAATAAACACATATGCTACTAGGAGAAAAATGGGCTTACGATCCCCATGGTATAATTTCACAGAGAAGAATTGAAAACATATATTCAGATTTCATTCATGAAAGTAGACCTGAGCAGGAAAAGGTGGCAAGCAGAGGTGAAATAAGTTCAGTAAATACAAGTATTCAATCTCCTGTTATAACTGAGAAAAAAAATAAAAGAGGTAAAGAAGATGTTATTGACTTGGATGATGAGGCACCAAGAGCTGAGAAAAGGACAAAATTCGTCGAGGATCATTTTTCTAATTCACTTGGCTTTTCCTTGTATTTGGGTGAAGAGCATAATTCTCCCTCTTCCCTTGGAGTTCATGAATCCTCTCATGAATAGGCACCCTTATTCAAACAGGTTTTTTCTCAGATTGAAGAGAAAAATCAGAGAATGAAGGCCAGCATGGAGGCCCAAGCAAAACATCAGGTTACTACTGATCAGAAAAGGCTGTTGATTGTAATGGATCTTGAGAAATATCAATTTAGGATTGCTCTGTCACATCCCACAGGAATGTCAATTGGGTCCTCAAACAATTTTAATACTGTAAATGTGACTATGGATGTTAAAAAGATTCCACTAATGGACAAAATGAATTTGCATATGTAGACCGGCCAATTGATTGTTAATGATCTCACAAAAAAAAATGCAATGGAAGTTAAAGATGAAAACATGTTAGGAATGTTATCAAACAATTGAAGCTGGAAAAGGCCAATTCAAGAGCCTTAACAGTCCAAAATGAAGAGTTGAGAAAGATTATTGTTAAGGTTGGTGTAGACCCTAGTGACAAGACTACTGTGCAGAAGTTCATGCAAAGTGCTGAAGTAGAGATATCTACATTAAGGAAGAAATTGAAGTTACCTACTAGTGAACACTCAATGGCTGCAGATATTGCAGAGGTAGAGAAAGAGAAAGAGAAGTTGTTGCAACAACTTATGCAGAAGGATGAAGAACTTTCAAAAGTGAAACAGACTGCAATTTCTTTACAAAATCACATTGATAATCATAACTCTACTTTTGTTTTTCCCATAGGTGATACAGATCCTCAGGTAAAAATTATTCAATTAAATAATAAGTTGCAGATGGTTGAAAGGGATAGAAATAAGGTTCAAACAGATTTGGAGACTGTTACAAAATTGATGAAAATCATGGAAAATGAAGCAGATAAGTACAAAATGGATTTCAAAAATGCTGAAGCTAAGATCAAGAATCTCAAAGAAAGAATGAAAGGTAATGTGTCATTAATACAAGCTAAAGATATCATTTGGACTGATATCATCTCAGAAATGAAGTCCAATTGGTGCTTCCTGATGATTATTGCATAAGAAAAGAGTCTTATTATGGAATGTGAAGAACCAATTATGTCTAATAAACAGAAAGGGGTTAACAGAGCCAATTGGGCTAGAAGATTTATTGATTATATCAATTCCAAATCAGATCAGGAATTAGAGGAGAATGATAGGCATGATAGAATGTTGTATGCAGTGGAAATTAACAACATGATTATTAGGAATAATGTCAGAAAGGCTGCAGAAAAGAAACTTATTGAAATCAAAGAAGCAGTAAGTCACTTTGACAAAGAATTTGATAAAATAACAAGGGTGGGCTTGCCATCATGTTGGAAGTGTTAGAGTCGGTCTTTACATCCCTCCGTCAGAGATGATTTCTCTTATTGCATTTCATTTTTAGGTGTCTCATTCTGCTCATTCATCTGCATTCCGTTAGGGGCATGCTATTATCTGACAAAAGGGTCTCTTCACTATTTTCCCTCATGTTTGTACCTGCTGGGTTGGTCAAAATTTATCAAAATTCATCAAAGTTGAGTTCATGTCATTTACAGTCATAGATGGTATTTTGGTCAAAAAAGAGTCATTTCACTTTCTAGGTCTAGGGTTTGGTCTTCAGAAATGTTAAATAATGCCTGCAGGCCATGATGATGTCTTCAAATAGTTTTCATTTCAAGATCTTCATCGTCAATAATGCTCGAGGATATTTCTTCTTCAAAACTCTATTTTGAAGAAGAAATTGTCAAATTTATTGTTTGTAATAAATATGTATTTTAAAGTTTTCCGCCACGAAGTACTTCAAATGCAGACTCTTGTCTTCCTTTGCCGAAGTTCAATGCCATCATCCCTACAAAAATCAAGAACAATTTCATCATTCAAGCTCAGAAAATCAGTGAGGAAACAAAAAGACAGAGTTATATTAAATGCAAAAGTGCCAAAGCCAAAAACATTACAAAATGGGTTTTTGTAAAATAAAAATCAAACTCCATGGCTATATAAGATATTTATCAAAGTTATTAATCCATTTGCATCAAGAGATATTAAAAAATCCAAGAGAGAAGTCGAGTTGAAGTTGGAGGAACGAAGCTGTGATTTTAGAGGGCCGACTGTGTGTTGGAATTTAGCACGGCGCATTAGGAAAGGGCGCGACGCACTTAAGTTGCACGGCGCATAGAGCCAAAGTTCACTGTGCAATTTCCAACGGGCGTGGCGCACCCACACGACGCGGCACATTGGGTGTATACGCCGCGCATAGAGCCGACAGGCCAAAATTCATCAATTCTTCATCAAATTTCAAATCAACTCAGTTTTCTAATGATCCAAGTAGGTTTATGAGCTTCGACTATTGATATTAGCTGGTGTTTGGAGCTGTTTGGAAGTGAAATATAAGAAGTTGAATGCCAAAGTTATAAGCTCTATCATTTTGTTCAAAACTGCTCCATAGGGTTTATATGTGAAATTTAAAGTTGGTTGTTGGTGCCAATTGGTTTGAAACTTCATTTCCCTCTTGTGGTTCCCTTCTTCCCCACTGTCACATTGTCATCATACAGTCCCTTTATTTTTCCCCTCTGTCCTAAAACCACTTATATCCCTTGTTCCCCATTTTCCCTATCCATAAACCCTACTATTCCTTATTACTCTCTCTCTCATTTCACTTATATATTCCTAAAATTCCCAAATCCCCATATAGTCAAGTGACTATTAGCACACCTAAATCTCACTTGACAAACTCCACACTCCACTATACCCACTGTCCCATATTCCTCACAGTCCCTCATTTCCCTTTGGCATATTTGGCGATTGGAGACAAAGACACCAAGGTCTCATTCCTCATTTTCAACAAACCAAACATACACCTTGCATGGAAATTATGGACAACGACACATCATACAACCGTGATAGTGATGCATGCACCAGGAGGGCACTGAAACGTCGGAAAAGGCTGGATCCACTCTGAATCTTGGCTGAAGCTTCCTTGGCTGAGCATGAGACATGATGGGAGACCTTCACTCCAAATATCAGCAAATTTGGAGAAGATTTTGTCATTTTTGAAAATTTTGGTTGCAAAACAGGTTTTTCTGCCCGACACGTCGCGCCACCCAACGCGTGCTTATGATTGGGACATCTTCTGGAGGAAAAATTGATATTTTTGGGTTTTTTATGGTAAATTATGCATGCTCAGGAATGGCTAAGAGATTTCATGAAGTTCTGGGTGGTCTTAAGGGTCAAAAACACTCCACAAATGGCCTTTCTGCCACTTTTTGCACACACAGGAACCAGTTTTGGGAGATTGAAGTTTTGGAGGGGAAAATGACATCCAAATCCAGAAATTCCACTTGGGTTGGATAGTATACAGACAAGTATTTCCAATGCGCTATCATGAGCTCAATTTTGACTTCGGGAAGTGCCTCAAAAATAGGCTCAAAGTGGTGCAATGCATTGAGTGTTTGGGCGCGGCGCATAGAGAAATTTGGCCTCATTTTGACTCTTCAGCTCAGAAATTCGGCCAGTTTGACTAGTTTCACTTCTTGATGTAATTATTGATCTATCTTGATGTAATTTTGCATCTATGATGTAAATTTGGCTCATATTTACTTTTTCTAGAGGATTCATTCACTAAAAGGTGAAAATTAAGTGAATGGATCAGTTTCCTAGCATATAGAGGCAAGTTGTTTGGCTGCCTAGATTTCAGTTCCATGTTTAGAATTGGTTGAAACAGCTCCTAGAAGGATGAGCTCGACCCCTAGAGGCATGGGAAGGGGTTATGATGGTCTATATGATGTATTTTCTCAATAATTTTCAGGGGTTGGACTCTGGGAATAGTTTGGCACCTCATTGTATATTCATTTCAGATTTTTGGCAAAGGAAAGATCAGAGTTTTGCAGCACTTGTTGGGATCCTTGTGGCTTCTGAGTTTTGATGATGTTTTACTCCATGTATTTTTAAGTCTCATTAATTTTTTATGTATGCCATTTCCCTTCTTTTTGCTTCTGAATTAAACAAATGAGTAACTAAGGTAGAATTCATTAGTTTGCTGGTGCTCTCCCTTAAACTTTTGTTTAGTTTAATATGTTTTCCTACGTTTGAAGATGATCCTTGCACCTTGTTGCCCTCTTCAGCTTCTCAGAAGTCTTTTCTATCCATTCATTGAATCTAAGACATCAAATCCATTGCCTTCCCTACCCCAACTTGAACTCTACAAGAAATTGGCCTCATCCCCAAGCCCAAAATTGTCTTTCCCTTTTTCCAACAAAAAACCCCTAAAAATCATTCCAAACTCCTTGATTAATATACCTAGCCTAAAATTAGCATTCATTTCAGTCATCTCAAGCCCTATTGATACATTTTTCCTGAGATTGACCTAGAGAGAGCCCTCTCCTGTTTTGGTAGGGCTAGCTACCAGACTGAGCGTGGTTTGGTGTTACCCTGAATCCCGCCTTCCTTCAGCATAAGGTGGATTTGGGAAATAACAGGAAGGATGAAGGAAATTTTTTTCCATGGATCTCTTATGAAAATTCACTAGTGATGACAAAAAGCAAGATCGATAATAGGTATGAAAAGACTCAGGTGCTCAAGGGAAAGACAATGGTCAACTTTTTTCAAAGACATTTTCAACTTTTATGGATTGTAAAAACCCTTTTCATTGAAAGGCCTTCTTATGACCGAATCACTGCATTCAGATTGGAATATCACAATATGACACATTCACTGAAGACGAAAGGAGACATATGGAAAAAGTGCAGAGCTTGGACTATTGACTTGCCAAAGGGTTCAGCAACAAAGAAAGACAAATCAGTTGATCAAGGAAAAGAGGCCACTTCATCAAAAATTCCTATATATTAGGATATTTAGATAATGTAATTGTAAGAAGACATTTTCAAGGCATGTAATAGATAGCCTTCAAAGTTATGAAGTAGTTTTGGTAGTTAGAATTGGTTACAGCAGTTCCGAACTGCTTTTCGTTGTATTTAATGTAATTTCCAAGAAGAGGGAAGGTTCTGAGTTTTGAATCTCCTAGACAAATATTTTTGTACTCAAAGATTCAAGGATTAATGAATGAGTAAGCAAGATTCTGGCAATTTTTTTATGTTGAAATGTATTCCAGTTTTCATTATGTATTTTTTTCTATGAATAAAACAAGGTCATGAGCAGCAGGTCTCTTCTTACTTCTGTGTATGAGAGTTAAAAACCTTAATAGGTGCTCCTTTGTTTTAGCTATTTATTTCACATGTTTATTCCGAAGTTTGGAATGGTATTTTCTGTATAAAGCAGCATATCAGTTTGGACTTCTCCTTACATTTTCTTCCAATCATTCATTCAACATTAACAGATGGTAGCATTGCAAAGCATTCATAATATTTGATATTTAAGGATGTGATTATAAATACTTGGGGGTTAATAAAACAAAGACCTAAATAATTTGTGACGTAATTATAAAATGTCTTAAGCACTAATTCCTTCTCACAGCTAAGGGATTGTCTCTTAAGGTACAACATTAATTGGTGCAGTTTCCGGGGAACGAAGATTCGAAATTTTCCCTGGGTTTTGTTCATAATTCCTCTGGTTGTTCAGAGAGGAGGAAATAATAAGCTATGTTTCTTTGAAACAATTCTATCTCATAAGAAGCCTCACACGAGGTTAGATACCTCTCAGTAAAAAGCTCCTGTTTTGTCTGATCTAGAAAAGTTAGTTTCAAAGAAGGGCTAGAAAACAAAAATATTTTCTACACCTGATGCCACACTGCTTGTACCAGGCAGCAACTCACATACATTTTCATTCAAGGATATTTCTCGGAAACTCATTTTCCCTGAAAAATAATCCTCACCTTCACCCATTCATTTCCAAGAACCAACGTTAGAAGAGCAATCTTTTGAGTTTGTATCATTTTCTCTTATAGAAGCTCAACCTCATACAGTTGCCAGTTCTTCTTCTATTGTTAATACACCTACCCCTATATCAATTTTTCCACCCCATTCATCCCCACCTACAACTGGTATCCTTTTTACCCCCGCTCAATGAGCAGTCAATCAGGGCATAAACATGGCAGCCCTTGCTTTCTTGATGAATAGATATGCACCATTAAATCTACCCCAACCAATGAATTCAATGCCTCAGGAGTATCTCAAGTTGCTCCCTAGATTTACTGGTGAAGATGAGATAACTGCAGAACAACACTTGCCCTTGTTCTGCACATTTGCTAAAAATTTTAATGTAGAACATCTTGATGTGGTAATGAGACTTTTTGTACAATCTCTAAGTGGAGAGGCAAGGAAATGGTTCGAAGCATTACCCAATGGTTCAAAAAATTATTGGGATGAATTAGAAAGACATTTCATCCAGATATGGGGAGAAAAAAGGGACCATGGTTATTCTTTAACAGAATTTAATGCTATAAAGAAAAAATCAAGTGAAAGTATGAGTGATTTTGCCAAAAGATTTAATAAGTTGTACAATAGTTTGCCTTTGGAAATGAAACCTCCTCCAATTGGAGCAAGGGTTATTTTTTTTGGATCATTTGAGTCAGATTTTAGTTTTACATTGAGAGAAAGAAGATCCCCCACTCTTGAACAGATTCAAACTGATGCCTTAGAGATCGAGGCAAATATGTCTGCTCCTGGGAAAGTTCAAGCTAAATAAGGAGCCTCATCTCAAGATCAAAGAATATATGATATGACAAAGGTTATTAAAAATTTGTCAAATAAACTGGTAAAGATGTAACTAGATAACAAGAAACCTGCACAACAAAACAGAGGGGTTTTCAATCCCCAATTCAAAAAACAACCCCTTCAAATTTTACAAAGAGAAAGGAAAGATCAAGATCAAGTCCAAGCACCTTTATATATAGAAGCAGCTCCATCACATTCTTCTGATAATGATCAGAAAGAATATGAAGATCAAATTTCTGCTGTGTATATGCAAGGTGATGAAACATAAGAAGAGAGTGAGAAAAAATATGCAGAGGAATGTAAAGAAGCTGATATTTCATTTGATCAGGAAGAAATGGATGATTATTGCAAACAATTTACTAATTTTATGCAGGCAGAGTAGCATAAGAAATATGATTTGAGGTCAAAAAAGAGGTTGAGAACCCAATATGATGAAGAAAAAGAATCAGAATTAGTACCTACCCCAATGGTGACTCCACTACAAAAGAACCAAGTTAAAAAATCACACAAGGGGAAACAATCCATGAATAAAGATAAAGACAAAGAAAACCAGCAAGCTGATGCTTCCCAAATAAAAGATAATGATCCTAATATGTCAAAGAAAATTGTTACTGTTTCTGATCAAACTACAAATCCATACATAAATCAAGAATAACTTGAAAAGTTGACAAAACAAAATCAAAATTTCAGTTTGTCAAAAGAGTTAGAAAATGTGAAGATTCAAGTACCACTTCTTGAGTTGGTTAAAACCCCTGGTTATAAGAAGGAAATTGCAGAGTTTATTAATTTATCTCAGTCTGACGAAGTAGGTGATATAGTGGATGTGCAGGAGGAAAAACCAGTGGTTACTTTTGGACCTCATGTTGAAGAGGTAGATTCTTTTGTTCCACCTTTTTATATATTAGTTTTGCTACATGATTTCGTTTTGCATAATTGTATGCTAGATTCTGGTGCATCACATAATCTAATGCCACTCTCTGTGATGAAAGATTTAAATTTGAAAATTACCAAGCCATATAGAGACCTTTATTCCTTTGATTCAAAAAGGGTAAAGTGTGTGGGTCTTATCAAAGACATGGTTGTTTCCCTAGCTCAAATCCCAGCTAAGAGTATTATGATGGATGTGGTAGTAGCATATATTCCAGCTAGATTTGGTGTTGTTGTCTAGATCTTGGAGGGAAAAAATTGGAGGATTTTTGAATTGGATTTCACATATGCCATCATTAATGTTTTTAATGGGAAGGAAAGGAGGTTATACAGAGAGACCAGATTTTTGAAAACTACTACTAAGAAAGATGCCGGTAATTCCCCCATTTATGGCCAAGAGAAGGAAGATCTCTCTTGTTTCATGCTACATGAAGATGCAGAATTTGTTGAAGATTCAAAAAAGCATCTCCCTTCAGCCATTTTACATAAGCAAATGCATTCAAATAAGCTTTGGAAGTGTTATTTCGATGGTGAATTTTCAAAGGAGGGCACTGGAGTTGGATTCATTTTTGTATCCCCTAAAGGTAAACTTGTACATTTTTCTTTCAAACTGGAATTTGAATCCACTAATAATGTAGCTAAATATGAAGCATTGATTTTAAGTCTGCAAACATCTAAACAGATGGGAATTCAGTCTATCTCTATTTTTGGTGATTCTGAATTGATCATAAGGCAAATTAAAAATTGGTGTCAGAATAAGCATCCCAGATTGAGGTCCTATAGAAATGAGGTATGGGACCTAGTTGAAAATTATTTTGAGGCCTTTAATTTGCAGTTCATTCCAAGAGAGGAGAATATAATGGTAGATTCATTAGAAATTGCAGCTAGTACATTCAAACCACCAATCAACCCAAGGTTGAGATATGAGGTTGAATTGAGACATAGGCCTTCAATTCTTGATAATGTAAAGAATTTCTAGGTATTTGAGGATGATGAGAAGATTAATCAGTTCTTGACGATGATTGGAAATTTTGAAGATAGTCAAATTGATTTAGAAGTGGATGAAAGTGATCAAGGCGAAATGTCTAAAAACCTGAAGCAAACAATTGGAGACCAGAAGATAATTCAGTTGAAAGATAATATTTTTCCCAAAGGTTTAGTACCTCTTGAAAGACTGTTTGATGCTAACGATGTGGCAGTAAACCAGAAAAAGGTAGCACAAGAGGGAGAAATGGAAGACTTTAATTTAGGAACTCGATATGAGCCTAAAATAATTAAACTGTTCAAAGGAGTTCCAAAGGAATACAAAGAGAGGTATGTAGATATTTTTAAGCAGTTGATGGATGTATTTTCATGGTCATATGAAGACATAAAAACTTATGATAAAAGTATTATTCAGCATAAAATTCCATTGAAAGATGGGATTAATCCTCATATACAGAAACTCAGACAAATTAACCCATTATTGCTAGCTCCAATTGAAAAAGAGGTAAAGAAACTTTTACAAGCAAAGATTATAGTTCCTTTAAGATATTTGGATTGGGTTTCCAATATTGTACCAGTCAGGAAGAAAAATGGAGAGATAAGACTATGTGTAGCTTTCAGAAATTTGAACAGAGCTTCATTGAAGGATAATTATCCTTTGCCTAAGATGGACTTTGTCTTGCAGAAAGTAACGAGAGCATACAGGTTATCCATGGTTGACAGTTTTTCCAGGTATAATCAGGTTGCTGTGGAGAAGGAAGATCAAAAGAAAACTTCTTTCACTACACCCTTGGGAACATTCATGTATGCCGGGATGCCATTCGGCCTCATGAATGCAAGAGCTACTTTCCAAAGGGCAATGGATATTGCATTTGTAGGGGACAAATTTGTAGTTATTTATCTTTATGATGTTACAATCTTTTCAAGTTCTAATGATGAAAACTTGCAACATTTGGAGAAAGCCTTTTTAAAATGCAGGAAATATGGATTATCATTGAATCCTAAAAAGTCCTTGTTTGCTCTAGAAGAAGGAAAATTGGTGGGCCATATAGTTTCAAAGCAAGGAGTGAAAATTGATCCAGCCAGGGTTGAAGCTATATAGACAATCCCACTGCCTCGAAGTAAGAAAAATATTCAAAGGTTTCTTGGAAAAATCAATTTTCTGAGAAGATTTGTCCCGAATTATGCTGAGAGTGTCAAGAAAATAACAGATATGTTGAAAAAGGATGCTGAAGTAAAGTGGGACAAAAATGCAAGGGAATATTTTGGAAGAATTAAAGAAGCTCTACAAGAGGATCCTATTTTAGTCAGTCCAAATTACTTGAAGCCTTTTCAAATTTTCTCATTTGCATCTTCTTCTACAATTGTTGTTGTGCTACTACAAAAAAATGAAGAAGGAAGTGAGCAGCCTGTAGCGTTTTTTAGCAAAGTGCTTCGAGATGCAAAACTGAAGTACAATATCTTGGAGAAACAAGTATATGCTCTGGTTAAATCATTGAAGGCTTTCAGAACTTATATACTTCGTTCTCAAATTGTAGCATATGTGCCTAATTCTGCTGTAAAGGATGTATTAGTACAAAGTGATGTTGAAGGGAAGAGAGGTAAATGGATTGCTAAAATCCAAGAATACGATTTGGATATCAAACCAACGAAACTATTCAAAGGACTAGGACTGGCTAAATTGTTAATAGAATCTAATTTCCAAGCTTTGGGAATCAGTTTACTTGCACCTGTAGAAAAAGCCACTAAAGAATCAAATCACATTCAGACAAAAACAAGAATTAAATATAAATTCCTCTATTCAAACTGGTACAAAGATATTATTCATTATTTGTGTTTCCTTTCTTGTCCACCTTCAATTGACAGAGCTAGATATAGAGCCTTTAAACTTAAAGCTCAACCTTATGTTATAATTGAAGCTAAGTTGTATTGGAAAGATCCTTCTAGTGTGTTGTTGTTATGTTTAACAGAAGAGGAAACCTTAGAAGTGATTAAAGATTATCATGAGTGTTTATGTGGAGGTCATTACAGCTGGAAAGTAACTGCTCATAATATTCTCAAATCAGGTTTTTATTGGCCATATTTTTTTGCGAACGTATACAAGACTGTTAGAAGTTGTCAAAAATGCCATTTGTTTGAAGAAAAGAAAGGTTAGCTCCTTTACCTCTTCTCCCTGTTTTTGTTGAAGAAACTTTCAGACAATGGGGATTAGATTTCACTGGGGAAATCAATACACCATCAAGTGGGAAATTTAAATGGATCTTGACTACAATTGATTATTTTACAAAATGGGTAGAGGCAGTCCCTTCCAAAATATAAAATGACTTGGTTGTAATGAAATTTTTGGAGGAAAACATTTTCAGCAGATTTGGATGTCCAGTGAAGATTGTGACAGATAACGCTCAAGTCTTCAACTCAGTCAGGTTTATAAAATTCTTTCAAACTTATAATATGATATTATCCCATTCTACAACATATAACCCTTAAGGAAATGGATTAGCATAATCCTCTAATAAAATTTTGATGAAAATCTTGAAGAAGACGATAAATGAGAACCAGAAGAATTGGGATTCAAAGCTGGTCTTTGCTTTATGGGCAGTGAGGATGACTACTAGGAGATCCACTGGTAAGTCACCTTTTGAATTAGTATATGGTACCCAGGAATTGTTTCCCACTCAGTTAGTAAGGCCAGTAATATCTTTCCTTCAAGATGCTCAAGAGGAACCTAATGCCCTTATTAGAAGAATGAATAAAGTGATGGAATTAAGTGAAAGTAGAAATAAGGTTAGGGACAATTTGGTCACTTATCAGGAGAAAATGAAGTCCATTTTCGATAGAAAAGAAAAATAAATCATGTTTCAAGATGGAGATCTAGTACTAAGATGGGATACAAGAAGAGAGGATAAAGGGAAGCATGGCAAATTTGATCCTTTATGGTATGGTCCGTATAAAATCATTGAAGCCGGAGCAAACAACAATTTCATGTTGGAAACTCTTGACGGAGAAGCAGTAAAACTGCTTGTTAATGGGAAGTATTTGAAACACTATTTCCAACACTAGAAGTAGTCATTTCATCATTGTACATATCTGGTTTCTTATCATTGTATATTTTTCATCAAGTAATTTTTGACTCCATTCCCGAAGTGAAGGCACTAATCTGCAGGTTCTTAGTGTTTCGTGGAAAAAACACTATCCCCAAGTGGAGCCAGATGTTGTGGATCATCTGCATATCCTTTTAATTTTATGTTAAAATACAAAAGAAAAAATCTGAAATTGAAAGAAAAGAAAATATGTTAAAGTATTATATTTTTATACTCTGGCATGAAGAGAAAATGTTTTAGGTCTGATATATTGAAGTTTAATTTTTCCAAACTTTTTACAAGCATGTTTTATATCCAAATATTAAACTTCGATCAATTCAAAAGGTGGAGAAAGTTGATATTAAAAGTATGAACCGGATGGCCTAACCCGCGGGCACTAATAGCGCGAGAGTTAATGGAGAGGGGTGCCCCCGTAGTTGACTGGGTTGACCATAGAGGCGATGAAAATCAATGGTGGATATCGATTGCAGGGGCACAAGCCAGAGTTTTCAGCTATACCCTGAGACCCCCCGCAGTGACATCATATGCTGAATGGAGAACAACTGTTTTCCATGTCGAATCAATCCAACGGTTAGGTAACACGTGGCAAAGGCATTTAACACCAAAGCCGCGCCACCTATTTAGGGGTGTTTTTCATTTCGTTTTCAAAATATTTTGCAGTTTTTTGCATTTTGACCTATTGTTTCTGCCCAACACCTTTTCTTATTTGTCACCCTGCAAGAGTATTCCTTCAAAACCTTTTCTAGTCATGGCTAAAAGGTCTTCTTTATCTAGTTCATCGAGTCACATTGCTCTCATGGATAATGAGAGAGAAATTCAAGATACTGCGTCTTCTATAATTCATCTTTCATTCTATCAACGAGCTGTATTGAACAGTGATAATTCCCCTGTTTATTCCGCCATGGAAAAATTTGGGGTCCTTTCTGCATGCATCCCGAAGACACATTTATTCCCAGGATTTATTTATTGGTTTTTTTCCTCATTGTATCCCAGAAAATGTTTCGTAATCAATTCCCAAGGGGAAAACGTTCTACAGGTGTCTACCTAATTAATCTGCCAAGCCTTTTGTTTTCCTGAAGCTGAATCATCAGTTCAATTTTTAGAAAATGCACTGGTTACTTACTATGAAGGCCTTGTAGGGGAAGTATTCCATCAATTTATGTCCCATTTAAAGCCCGATATGAAGCAATTTTAGCCAGAATGTTGAGAATTTGCTATGGGAGTCTTCAACGAAGACACTCGACCTGTTTTAAGTAGTCTTGCTAAAATCTTGGGCAAAGAAGACGACGTTACAGTGGACAAGTCGGTCCTAGGAATGTTCGCCATGAAGATGAAGCCAAGAATGGTCCTAGATATTCCATCCTTTTGGCAAGAAGCAGTCAATTCGCCGTTGATGAGTCTTTCACTGACAGGTTCTTTTAAATTTCCCTCACTGATTGTCTACTTATTTTTATACCAAAATGTTGAAGAATTCATGCAGTTAGGTCTAAATATAATGGATGTACATAAGCAAAGACAGTCAGTTGTATTCTGGACAGATATGATGAGAAGGGAGCAAAATGAAGAGGGGTTATTTGATTTTGCTAGTCAGTATATGCCCATTGCATATAAAATATTGAATGGAGTTCACCCCCCTTGTTTTTTACCCAAGGCCTAGGAGTTTCTACATCTAGGGATTAGTTGTAAATTTGGGGACTGGTTTGTATTTGAAGAATATTCAGAAATAAGGTTGTATGGAGCAAATGTTGAACCTTACAGGCTCCCAACGTTTGTACCAATGAGGCTTTTTGCCTTAGAATTTACTAGACAAAGCCTGAATGTTGATCATGTGCACTTTGTCCCTATGAAAAAGTGTCATATGTATAAATTGCCTATGAGTGTGGGACCTTTCATAGTTAATACGAGGCAGGCATTTGAAGAAGTAACAAAATTGTTGGAAGAAACACATATGCTACTAGGAGAAAAATGGGCTTATGATCCCCATGGTATAATTTCACAGAGAAGAATTGAAAATGGATAATCAGCTTTCATTCATGAAAGTAGACCTGAGTAGGAAAAGGTGGAAAACAGAGGTGAAATAAGTTCAGTAAATACAAGTATTCAAACTCCTGTTATAACTGAGAAAACAAATAAAAGAGGTAAAGAAGTTGTTATTGACTTGGATGATGAGGCACCAAGAGCTAAGAAAAGGACAAAATTCGTCGAGGATCATTCTTCTAATTCACCTAGTTTTTCCTTTTATTTGGGTGAAGAGAAGAATGTTCCCTCTTCCCCTGGAGGTCATGAATCCTCTCATGAACATTTACCCTTAATCAAACAGGTGTTTTCTCAGATTGAAGAGAAAAATAAGAGAATGAAGGCCAGCATGGAGGCCCAAGCAGAACATCAGGTCACTACCGATCAGACAAGGCTGTTGACTATAATGGATCTTGAGAAAGATTAATTTAGGATTTCTCTGTCACATCCCATAGGAATTTCAATTGGGTCCTCAAACAATTTTAATACTATAAATGTGACTATGGATGTTAAAAATATTCCACTAATGGACAGAATGAATTTGCATATGCAGACCGGCCAATTCATTGTTAATGATCTCACAAAAACAAATGAAATGGTAGTTAAAGCTGAAAACATGTTAGGGAATGTTATCAAACAATTGAAGCTGGAAAAGGCCAATTCAAGAGCCTTAACAGTCCAAAATGAAGAGTTGAAAAAGATTATTGTTAAGATTGGTGTAGACCCTAGTGACAAGATTGTTGTGCAGAAGTTCTTGCAAAGTGTTGAAGTAGAGATATCTACATTAAGAAAGAAATTGAAGTTTCCAACTGGTGAATACTCAATGGCTGCAGAGACTGCATAGGTAGAGAAAGAGAAAGATAAGTTGTTGCAGAAACTTATGCAGAAGGATGAAGAACTTTCAAAAGTGAAACAAACTGCAATTTCTTTACAAAATCACATTGATAATCATAACTATACTTTTGTTTTTCCCACAGGTGATACAGATCCTCAGGCACAAATTATTCAATTAAATATTGAGTTGCAGATGGCTGAAAGAGATAGAAAGAAGGTTCAAAAATATTTGGAGACTGCTATAAAATTGATGAAGATCATGGAAAATGAAGTAGATAAGTACAAAATGGATTTCAAAAATGTTGAAGCTAAGATCAAGAATATCAAAGACAGAATGAAAGGTAATGTGTCATTAATACAAGCTGTGCTCATTTGGACTGATATCATCTCAGAAATGAAGTCCAATTGGTGCTTCCTGATGATTATTGCATAAGAAAAGAGTCTTATTATGGAATATGAAGAACCAATTATGTCTGATAAACAGAAAGGGGTTAGCAGAGCCAATTGGGCTAGAATATTTATTGATTATGTCAATTGCAAATCAGATAAGGAATTAGAGGAGAATGATATGTAGGATAAAATGTTGTATGTAGTGGAAATTAACAATATGATTATCAGGAATGATCTCAGAAACACTGCAGAAAATAAACTTATAGAAATCAAAGAAGAAGTAAGTCATTTTGACAAAGAATTTGATAAAATAACAAGGGTGGGCTTGCCATCATGTTGAAAGGCTGAAGGAAACCTTTTTCCATGGATCTCTTATGAAAATTCACTAGTGATGACAAAAATCAAGATTGATAACAGGTATGAGAATACTCAGGTGCTGAAGGGAGAGACAATGGTAAAATTTTTGCAAAGACATTTTCAACTTTTATGGATGGTAAAAACCCTTTACACTGAAAGGCCTTCTTATGACCGAATCACTACATTCATATTGGAATATCACAATCTGACACATTCATAGAAGATGAAAGTAGACATATGGAAAAAGTGCAGAGCTTGGACTATTGACTTGCCAAAGGGCTCAGTAACAGAGAAAGACAAATCAGTTGATCAAGGAAAAGAGACCACTTCATCAAAAATTCCTATAGATTAGGATATTTACTTTATGTTATACTCTGAAGTCAATGTAATTGTAAGAAGACATTTTCAAGTCATGTAATAGACAACCTTCGAAGTTATGAAGTAGTTTTGGTAGTTAGAATTGGTTACAGCAGTTCCAAACTATGTTTTATTGTATTTAATGTAATTTCCAAGAAGAGGGAAGGTTCCGAGTTTTGGACCTCTTGGAAAAATATTTTTTTACTCAAATATTCAAGGATTAATGAATGAGTAAGCAAGATTCTGGCAATTTGTTTATGTTGAAATGTATTCCAGTTTTCATTATGTATTTTTTTCTATGAATAAAACAAGGTCATGAGCAGCATGTCTCTTCTTACTTCTGTGTATGGGAGTCAAAAACCTTAATAGGCACTCCTTTGTTTTAACTATTTCTTTCACATGTTTCTTCCAAAGTTTGGAATGGTATTTTCTGTATAAAGCAGCATATCAATTTGGACGTCTCCTTACATTTTCTTCCAATCATTCGTTCAACATTAACAGATGGCAGCATTGCAAAGCATTCATAATATTTGATATTTAAGGGTGCGATTATAAATACTTGGGGGTTAATAAAACAGAGACCTAAAGAATTTGTGACATAATTATAAAATGTCTTAAGCACTGATTCCTTATCATAGCTAAGGGATTGTCTCTTAAGATACAACAACCAACATAAATATGTTTGGTGTTACAATCATTTAAAGAAGAAAACATGGATTTATTTTTAGCCATGTGGTAAGAAGCTCCAGAATCAATGATCCACTCATGTGAAGGAGAAGAAGAAGATACATTTAATGCATAAATAGATCTTGATGCCTGAAAACCACAAGCAGAAAGTGCCATGCCTAAAGATGAAGGTGAATAGTGCTCCAAATTGATGTTGTGCTTCTTCATTTATGCTTCTAAGGCTTCCATCTTCTTAAGACATTTGGAATCTATATGGCCATCCAAATTGCAAAAGTTGCAATGTCTATCTGTCTTCTTCCCTTTGTTTTGATTTGGCTTATTATTTTGGTGATCTGATTTTTCAGTTTGCGGCTGAAATTGCGTAGGGCCCTTGTTTTGTTTAGGACCATATTTTTTAGAATACAACTTCTTGGGATTCTTTTGATATGGTTGTTGTTGGGCTACTAAGGCTTTCTTAGAATAATTTCCAGCAGTGATAAGACCAAGGTGTAAAATTTTTTCTTGTTCTCTTATCAAAGAATCACAAAAGGCATCAAAAGAGGGATTATTGTAGGTGGTTCCGGAAGAAATGATGGCTTCTCTAGTGGAATGGAAGGTGGAAACAAATATAGAGTATGCAGGGCAAGATTCGCAAGAATGCAATAGATGAGGTTACCATCGTCATTTTTGATCTTACAACCTTCTAAAAGAATTCTGAGGGTCTTGAATTTGGAAAAAAAATATTCAATGGAGGAGAAATTATTGGGGTCCAAAGTAAGCAACTTATTTTCAAGCTCGTGGGCCCTGATTTTATTTTGAATGCCAAAACAGTTTTAAGCTTTTCCAAGGCCTCATCAAGGGTGTCAATGTCAAGGATATGAAATCGAAGATCTTGAGCAATGGACATTCCTATCAAACCTCATGCTTGATCTTGTTTATTTTCCCATTTAGCAGCTTTATCATCATCGAAATGTTTAGTTTCTTGTCCTGTGGCTATTCTATAAAGCTCTTTACTTCTAAGTATATCTACAATGTAAGGCGGCCATTAGAAATCATTAGTGCTGTTAAGAATAATAATGAAGCTAAGGAAAGATAAAACTGATTGCTCCAATGGAAAGATCTTGAATAATTAGGCTGTTTAAAAATAAACGGCTCGAAAAACGGCTTCCGAATGAAGAAGTTATGCCTTTTGAAAAATCTGAGTTGTAGATGTCGAATAGTTACGGGAACGGGATGAAGTGCGGCTTTTAAAAAAAATTCCGTCCCTTTGAACAATTTTTTTTTACAAAAGAAGCTTGAGAAGGAGACTTGAACACAAGACCTCTATTCTCATAAACTAACCCCTCACCAAGTGAGATAGTAAAAGGATCATGTTATTATATGAAAGGAGGAAGGGGGATTTTTTATTTTTTACTCTTCAGTGTGCATGCCTTTTCCTGCACAAAAAACACAAAAGTTGAGCCAACGAAAATGAAATGCAAAGCCTTACGGCAGAATGTTAGATTTTCGATTAGCCTTATCGACAACTATCACTTTTTTCATTATTTCTGATTTCCCGAGATCGCACAAAGACACGGGGAAAGTGCATACGTAGCAAAAAAAATCCCTTTTCCTATTTCTGATTTGCCGAGATTGAACACAGCGCACAAAAAAGAGCATACACAGAGAAGAGGGTATAGATCCGACAAATAAATAAAATCTTAATACCGAAAATAAATAGAAAAAAACCGAAATAAGCAGAACTATTAACAAATATAACTACAAAATAGATGCTTTATACCTCCAGATCTAAACCGTCAGAACTTGGGCAAACAGAAACCTTTTCGCATGAAACAAAAGGGGTTTATCACTATAAAAGATGCTCTGAACACAACATAGCAGTTCTGCAAGCCCAAAAAAGTATAGAAATAGTAGATCTACAAAACGCCGTTCGAATGCAGTCAAACCGACTTCGGATTTTGATCAACAATGGACGCGGCCCTCAAAATAGCTTTGATACCATGTAAGTTCCTTAGATCAAGAACCAAAGGTCACCGCTCACAAACAGATCACAAATCAGTACACCAGTATAATCACGTGGTTAAAACCATCAAAGAGGGAAACAGTCCACGACCTGAGCCAACGCGTTCACTTTAGGCAATTTATTAATATAAAAAGAAAAGTTACATATGTTTCTCTCATAAACGGTTACAGGACAAATGACCCTCCATGCTCTTTAAATAGAGATCATGGACCAATTGGGTGTTAAGCCATGGATCAAGTGTCGTTAATACCGAGGTGAGAGACAACCGTTGACTCACTACAAAGCGTGACCGCCGGATTATAAGTTACAAATGTACATGGTAAAGAAACACACTTTACCTAACTCTACACTAGACTAAGTTATTCTTAACTATTTCCTATGTGTCGGAATATCCTAACATCTTTCACCCTTTATAGTAAATCACACCATTTTTCCCATGTTTCTTCATCTGGGATATTGATTTTCATCATCTTCCGTTAAATCTCATCTACCTCTGAATTTTTGGCAAATGTAGGCTTATTTACAAAAGGCAATTTACCTCATGCTAGAGGTAAAAGAAGTTTTCTAGAGTTTGAAGTTGTTTTTCTTGGGCTAAAGGCCCTGTTAGTGACAACTCCTTCTCTATTTCAAATTCCTGTCCTATGGGTCTGAAGTAAGAAAGATGGAACTAGTATCAAGCTGCTACTCCATCTCTTGGTTCTGTTCATCACCTACACAACAAAAATAAAACTATCTATAATAAAAAAAAATGGTTTGCAGGGAGGTGAGTGGGCTTCAGTGTTTTCTGTAAGTTCGACAGAGATAGGGAAATAACTGAATAGTGGGGTTATATTTATTTTTGAAACTACTGGTTTATTGCATGCTGTAGGGTGGTTTGGTGGTTTGGGAATGGGGGGTGCGATAAAATATGGAGGTTCCACATGGCAGGAGAGCAGGTGGAGAAAAACCACTTATTTCGCACCCCTCCCCTTGATTTTAAACTTTGAATGTAGGGGAGTGCGAAAGGGATCATAGGTCGTCCGATCTGATCGATGATGATCAAACGACTAATGGGGTTTGGATTTTTCAAAGGAAGGTGGGGTCGGGAAAAGGGTTATGCGGAGGGGTAACATGAAAAGGGATCGGGAAATTATTTTAGCGGAGGTGTAAAATGAAAGTGGGTTTATGAAATATATTAAGGAGGGGGGCTAAGTCAAAGTGGGTTTTGATTATTATTCTGTGCATTAAACTATTGAAAACTGGGTTTTCATGTTTTTATGGAAACATAAAGTTTGATCAAGGGGAAGGGGGTTTTTAAAGGGAAAAAGAGTTTTTAGTAAGGGGAAGGGGATTTTCAAAGGGGAAAGGGATTTTTAGTAAGGGGAAATGGATTTTTATCAAGTGGAAAGGGTTAGAAAGATATTTTTGATAGGAATAATGATGCTTATATAACTTTGAAAAAGTATTTTACCTACCCTTTTATTCATCCTAACATTTTTTCTTTCCTTTATTGGGTGCATTTGAGCTTGTTGACCCTTTCATTCTCTTTTGATAAGAAAAATAACTTATTTCTAACCTTATATGTTCCAATGGCTGAGATTAAACTTATCAGCTCATTTTTATTCTCTACCTAACTACTGATCTGGCAAGATTAAATGGTTTGGTCAGATCTTTATTCACTAACTATTATAACATAAAATTTAAAGGCATGAATGATCAAGATTAGATTGCATGATCATCATGAATTGTGGCATTTTGAACAAGCTGCACACACTTTATTTGCAAAATTAAAGTAAACTAAGAGTATTGGCATTTGAGTGTGCAACACTTTCAGAATTTATTTTTTCTTCTTTTTATGGGGTTCATATTTTATATCTTTTTGATATTTATTTCTTTTGGTCCTTTGATTATTCTTTTAGGACATACCCTCTTTTTATTTTTTAATATGGAAAACAATTGCAGAAATGCAAAGGTATGTACAACATTACAAGACTTAACATAGCCAATTAAAAATTATGATCCCTATTATTATACGAACCTAATAGTGGCCCCACTTGGGGATGGAATCTCCTTGTGAGATGTCAAGAACTTTCTGATCAGTGGCCTTGGAACTTTGGCTTTGCTTGTTACAACTTTTTGTGATCTTCTTTATTCAAACATATGATGTTATATATTTTAAAGCTTTAATTTCCTTTTCATGCTTCAACTTTACAAGATAATCATCCACTCCAATCTAAACTTTGATATGGTATTTACAATGATAAAATTAGAACAAATGAAATACTGATTAGTTTGGTGAAAAATAGTGCTTCAACATTCGACCATTGACTGGTCCACTTGGTAGGTATGTTCCATTTAAATCTTTCAAGAAAAAGGCATTGTTAACTTTGTAACCATAAATTATGTATAGGCCCTTCCAGAGAAAGTCAATTTTCCCATGTTTTTCTTTGTCTTCCCTTCTGTAATCCCATTTTAGTACTTGATCACCTATGAAGAAATCATCTTCTTTAGTTTTCTTATCAAAGATATTCTTGATTTTGTCTTGAATTACTTTGGATTTGATATAGACTTCTTCCCTAGTTTGCTGTATATGAATTGTTTGGTTTATCCTCCTTTGGATGTCATTTGGTTCTACTTGCAACTCTTGAATAATTTTCATTATTGGCACTCTTAATGAAGATGAAAAAACAACATCCATCCCATATATTAATTGATAGGGAGATGTACCAATATATTTTTTAGTAGTTAGTCTGTTTTCCCATAGGGCAATCACCAACCTTTTATTCCAGGTTTTCTTGTTATCTTCTAATAACTTCTTGATGATGTTGACTAGGATTTTGTTTGAAGAATCTGCTATTCCAGTACCTTGAGGGTAATAGGTAGTGGAACGGCCTAGGGTGATATGGTATCGGTTTCAAAAATCTATCATTTTCTTCAATTTGAAGGCAACATCATTGTCAATGATGAGATTTTGTGGGCATCCAAATCTAGAAAGGATGTTGTTCTCAAGAAATGAAATAATGAGAGATTTTGTGGCTTGTCTAGAAGGGATGGCTTTTATCCACTAAGTAAAATAGTCAGTGGCTATCAATATCCATTTATGTTGGGCAGAGGAAGGTGGGTGAATTTTACCAATGAAGTCTAAACCCCATTGTTGAAATGATATTTCTACTGAGATTGGTTTGAGGGGTAAATGTAAGAGTTTCTTCTTCCCTTCAAATATTTGACATTTGTGACAGGAGGTCACATAATTTCAGACATTTGCAAAAAGAGTGGGCCGGTAAAACCTGCCCTCAAAATTTTGTTAGCAGTTGTATTCTAGTATAGCTGTCCTCCACAATATCCTGCATGAAATTCCTGCATGACTTTGTCAGCTTCATCTTTTAATAAAAAATTTAACAGGATTCCACCATGATCTTTCCAAAATAAAACAATATCTAAGATAAAATATCTCATTGCTTTCATTTTTAAGAATCTACTTCTGGTTCTAGATAAACCAGGAGGAGCTTGTACGTATAGTAGAACAAATGTAAGCTCTGCATACCAGGGTGAATCTATGAAAGTTTCACTAATTTCTGGAGTCACCATCTCTTCCTGATCATCTATGGCAGTAATGAAATTTATGTCTAAGGCTCGTCAATTCGATTCAACCATGAGTTTGGCCAAACCTTAGAATTTAATTAATTTTGTAGGCTTGATCTCAATGTCATATTCTAGTATTGTGGCAATCCATTTGCCTCTTTTTCCATCAGGCCCATTTCGTATTAGAATGTCCTTTACAACTGAGTTTGGAACATATGCTATTATGTGAGAATAGAATGTATACTTTGAAATCTTTTATGGCTTTCACTAAAGCAAGAGCTTGTTTTTCCATGATATTATACTTTAGTGTTGCATCTCTTGAAGTTTTACTGAAGAAAGCAATGGGTTGTTCAAGGCCCTCATCGTTCTTTGCAACAAGACTGCTGCAATGGTGTGCACTGAAGCAAATGAAAAAATTATGAAATCTCTGTTAAAATTAGGACTTATGAGGACAGGTGTTTTAGTGAGGGCTTCTTGGACTCCTTCAAAATACTGTTTAGCCTCTATTGTCCACTTAAGTATTGAATCCTTTTTTAACATGTTGTTTAAATTTATAATTAGTTCTACTAAATTAGGGATGAATCTTCTAAGAAAATTCATTTTTTCCTAAAAATGCTTGTAATTCTCTGATGGTTTTAGGATGACTGATATTTAGGATTTCTTCTATTCTAGCTGGATCAATTATAATTCCCTCTTCTGAAATGATGTGTCCCAGAATTTTTCCTTCTTCTAATCCAAAAAGTGACTTTTTAGGATTTAAGGATATGCCAAACTTTCTGCATTTTATTAATAATTTTCTTAGATGATCTAGATGTTCATTATCTGACTTGGAAAACACTGTGATATCATCTACGTAAATGACTAAAAATTCATGGATTTCCTTTGCAAAGGCTATGTACATGGCTCTTTGGAACGTTTCTCTAGCATTCATCAATCCAAAAGGCATTTTCAAATACATGAAAGTTCCCCAGGGAGTGGTGAATGCAGTCTCAGCTTGATCTTCAGGTTGGACTAGGATATGGTTGTATCCAAAAAATCCATCAAGTAATGAAATTCTGGATGACACTACTACCCTCTCGAGAATGTGGTCCATTTTAGGGAGGGGATAGTTATCCTTCAATGATACTTTGTTCAAGTTTCTGAAATCAACATGATGGGTATCGGATTTGTATACTTTTCTCTCCCATTTTATCCCATATTTCTATCTCTTTGTACCATTATTATTCTTAAACACATGAGGTAAACCCATTTTTTTAATATTTCATGGGATATTTGATTAAGTCTAGTAATTTTCACAGAGGTTTTACATTTTTTCAATATTAACTCCGATATTTCTACAGATTTGGCCAAACCGGGAAGGCTACAACTGCGAAGTCGTGGAACAACCCATAATTTCCAGTGCTATCTCCATTTTTTGTTACAATGTAACAGACTCTGTTTCACACCAGCGTTATTTTAGGCCTTTTTATGGTTTCCTTTAGGGCAACTAGGTTGCTATTGTAACAAAGTATATTTTTGTAAATATTCAGTGGTGAAGGGAATTTATGTTTTCTGGAACATTTGTATAAAGAGGGCATGTGGGCTGTGAATTGGCGTTAAGCCCAATTACATACAGATTTTGTAACAATATATTTCACCATTAATTGAATGCACAACATCTTGCTATTTAACCTATAATTCGTGAGTTTACCACAACCTTGATCAGAGAGTTGGGGCCACTCTTCTGATCAGGTGTTGCGTTTCCCTTTCTTTCATTGTTTTCATGTTTTAGTTTTATTTCCTTATTGTTGTTACAGTGTAATATTTCAACTGCTGTGAATATATTTTTAATTATGCAATCTATTTTAATTGTTGTTACAGTAGTCTGTGTGTTTATGGATTTAAGCCTGTGATCTACAACAGGTCATGTGGTTGCTCCGACATATACTATGTAATTAGTCTTGAAATAACTAACGCCCTCGGGTTGATAATTTATGTGGAAAAAGGGTTGAATATTGTTCATATCTGGACACCAAAATTTTTGCGCCATTGCCAAAGAAGTCTAACAGGTGCAAGAATAGGATCTATAATTGATCTAAGAGTCAATCTCTCATCTTGGAGAGGGAATTTATTGCCCTACTTCGAGTCCTGAGCATAGTGCTCTATGTTTTCTTTCCTGATTTTTATTGTTTTATTTAGAATTGATCTCTCGTCTTGGGGAGGGTATCTATTACCATACTCCAAGCCCTTAGCATAACATGTTGTTTTTCTTTTGCTTTGCTTTTAATTAAAAATTGATCCCTCCTCTTGGGGAGGGAATTTTGCTACCCTGCCCTGAGTCCTGGGCATAGTTCCCAGCTTTCTGTTTTCTTTATTCTTTTCTCAAGGGACAACATCTCGTCTTGAGGAGGGTATTTTATTACCCTACTTCAGGTCCTGAAATTTTATTTTCCTTTTCTTTTAGTATATTGTATTTTGAACCTACTCTCTCGTCCTGAGGAGGAAGCTATTTGTCCTGCTCTAGGTCTTGAGTGATTTTGTTACTTTGATGAACCCTCTTCACAATTTGTATGAACAAGGATATGAATAATAGGGGTGGAGGAAGAACCCCAAAGAAAGGAAAGGATCTGGGAAGGAAGACATATATTCAGTAGATCATTGAAAAATATAGATCTAAGGCATCATCCCGTGTTGCTGTCAGGGTAAGAGTTCAAACGAAGTACGAAGGGAAGTCTGTGGAGTAACCAGTGCCATCCATGGTACCAAAAGGTCTTCTTTCGATGGTGGAAGACATAATAAATAGGGTATTAGTGGAGGAGACATCTTTTCCGTCAGCAGAAGGGGAAGAAATAACAAGTAGAGGGTCAGAAGAACTAAGAAATTCTAATTGGGAAGAAGAACCTCTAAAAGGGTTTTCATCACCACGAGACCAAGGGAGTGTTGTAAAACTTATTGTAGTCGAATTAAGCAATTTTGATTTGGAGAGAGAATTCCTGAAGGATTTTGAGCCACCAAGGGACGAGCGAAGTGCAGTGAAACCTCCTACATTTGATCACTCCAAGTACCAGCTGCAGAACTATTCGAAATTCCAAGTGAGTATTGGAGGGTATTTATGGCACCTGTAAGTTCCTCTATCAATTTTCCAACCGGAAACGTTGCAGGTGATGCACCGATGAGGCCCATCCCTTTAACAGCTCTGCCTAGTTTCCATGGGCTTTCTTCTGAAGACTCTGATACATTCCTCTTCGAATTTGACATTGTTTTTCGAGGATATGATTATATTGGTGATGCTTAGAAATTAGAAATATTTCCTGCTACCCTAAAAGGGACAACCCTAAGATGGTTCATGGGTTTAGGAGGGAGCATAATTACCTCATGGGAAGGGATGAACGAAGCCTTTTGGAAAAATACCAAGATTATTGTAAATCCAGTGACATTAAGGACTAAAACTTTAAGTTTGCACAGAAAGAGGACGAGAACATGGAGGACTATGTGGAATAATTCAAATATATATTACAGAGGTTTGGACATAGTGACCTGGACAAGGAAATTCTGAATATATTTCTTCTTCGAGCACTTAGGGAAGACTCACTGCAAATTTTGAATATAGTGGGAAAAGGGGATATTTCTAAAGAAGACTTCAACACTATCTGTGACTATTGCATTAAGTGTTCACGAGGGGCTGCAAGGAGTGGACAAGGAATTCGGTCATCAAATACTTCCGGTGGAGGGGTTACAAAGGTAGAAATTGGAAACCTACTGGACAACCTAAGGACTGATATTCTGAGCACATTATCCACTTAGATGGACACTATGCAAGAAAAACAAAAAAAATGGAGTTCGAAAGACTATGGCTATATTCTACCCACAGTGCAGAAAGAAGCACCCTTTGAAGGAATTCTCGTTAAACACAATTGAAGCCTGCGCAATCCGTGAACAGACTCATGCGACCAACTCGTGTCATTCCTTTCCTGGACTGAAGGCATTTTTTCAAGGGGCAAGTGAAGAAAGCATGGTAGACCAGCTGTACTTCATGGGGCAGAAGAAGCCATGGAAACCCTGACCTGCGGCTATGAATCCAGGTATGTTTCAGGACCCATCTCAGTATTTTAATAATTTTAATATGGGTCCCCAATTTGCATCTTTTTCAGCTATGTGGTCTCAATATCAGTATCCCCCTTGGCAACAATGGGTTCCCCAGGCCAGTCTGAATCCTTCATGGAATCAAAACTGGCGTGAACCCTCTCCTCCTAGTCAGTTTCCTTAGTCTATGTCTCAACAACAACTTCAATTTCCCTCCAATGTACCTCTAGGAAACCCAGCCATTAGACCCTAGCTTCCTATCCATCCCAATCTGAATCCTAATAATAAAGGGGTCCAACAAATAGACACACTTAACCTTCCATCTTATAGAATTTCTACTGCGGGACTTAATGAGATAAACCTACGATCTGGCTGGGTATTAAAGGCATGCACTTCACCTATTATTATAAAACAGATTGATAGTGAAGAGACATAACCAGAATAGAGGAAAATTGGGGATAAGTCAGACCAAAACATAATGAACCAGACACCTCCCCAATCTGTTCCTAATCAAGGTCATTCAACTTCTCCTCCATATTCTAAAAGACTGATCTTGAATAAACCGAACCCTCAAGCAAAGTTTGATTTCCTAGGGGAACTGCAAAATCTCTTTGTTAAAATACCCTTGCTACAGGCTATGAGGGATGTACCTATATATGAAAAGACTCTTAAAGAATACTTCTCTAAGAAACCAGGGAAGAAACCTAAGGATCCATTAACCATTCATGTGATGGGGAGATTATCCGACATTATCTTAGGAAAGATCATGCCTGTAAAATATGGAGACCCATGAAACCTGATTCTAATAGTAAAGATTAATGGGGTTGAAATCCCAAACGTACCGATAGATTTAGGAGTTGCCATCAACATTATCACCTCTGAAGCAATGAACACATTAGGTCTTGGAAACATTAAACCAACCCCTACTATCCTGGAACTAGCAGACATCTCTACAATTAAACCAGTAGGGAAATTGGAGGATGTGATTATTTCAGTAGATTCATGGCATTACCCTATGGACCTCCTTGTATTACAGACCCGATCTTCAGTTGGTGGTCACCCATTGATCCTGGGAAGACCTTGTCTCGCAACTTTAGATGCCTACATAGGGTGCCGATCTAGGCATATGATCATAGCAAATGGGACAGTTACAAAGAATCTTACTCTTTATCCTCTTGCGGAACCTAGGCCATCTGAAAAATTATTAACCAGTCAGAAACCTCTGCCTGTAGAAGAGACTGAACCTGGAAATGAAGATGTTAGACCAGCCCTCACTATTGGGCAAGCCATTCAATTTAAAATAGATTCTGAGGATGATGCCATTAACGCTTTTATTAATGATTCTAGTTTTGTTTCCGATTCAACTCGACAGATTCTAGAATCTGCTATGAGCTGTGAAACACAGGAAAACATTGAACTAGAAGATGAAATTGAAGACGTTCCTGTAACCTTATCCCATTATAGTATCCCAATTGAGATTGAACTAGGGAAAACACTTAATGTCAAACCAAACATGTCCGAATCCAAGAAAAAACAGCTTTTGAAAGTCCTCCAAGATCATCAGGAAGCTTTTGCCTGAGATTACATTGATATGAAGGGGATCCCTGCTAACTTATGTACTCATCATATTTATATTAAGGAATATTTCCGCCCTATAAGACAGCCCCAATGAAGAATGAACCTGCTCTCAAGAACATTGTCAAAGAATAATTACAAAAATTATTGGATGTAGGATTCATTTACACCATCTCAGATAGCCAATGGGTATATCCGCTAGTGACTGTTCCCAAAAAGAGTGGTAAATGGTAGATTTGCGTAGATTACAGGGAACTAAATAAGGAAACTCAAAAAGACCATTTCCCTTTTCCATTCATTGACGAAGTCCTAGATACCTTGGCCAGGAAGAATTTCTTTTCCTTCCTAGATGGATTCAGTGGATATAACCAAATCTATATAGCCCCGGAAGACCAGGATAAAACAACTTTCACATGCCCATGAGGAACCTTTGCATAAAAGGTCATCCCATTTGGCCTGTGTAATGCTCCTGCCACCTTCCAAAGGGCAATTTTGGGAATATTTTATGATTTGGTCGATGATAGTATTGAGATCTATATGGATGATTTTATTCCATATGGAAACTCATTTGAGGAAGCATTGGAAAATCTAGAGAAAGTACTCAAAAGATGTAAGAAGACCCATGTATCTCTGAGTATAGTCAAATTCCATATGATGAGGGAAGGAGTAGTATTGGGACATTTTCTCTCAGCTGCTGGAATTCGAGTTGATCCGGCTAAAGTAAAGGTAATATTACACTTCCCGGTACCCAAAACACCCACATAGGTACGTAGCTTTATTGGTTGTGTTGGTTATTATAGATGCTTTATAAATTTTTTTGCTAAAATAGCACATCCATCTTTTCAATTGCTAACAAAAGATGCATAATCCTTGTGGATTGAAGACTGTAAGACAACTTTCACAAAAATTAAAGGGCTGGTTTGCACGACTCCAATCCTCTAAGGACCTGATTGGGCATTACCATTTCACATACATACCGATGCTTCTCAGACAACAGTAGGGGTTGTTTTAGGACATCAGATAGCCAAAACACCGTACGCAATTTACTATGTAAGCAAGAATTTAATTCCTACTGAAATAAATTACACGGTGAAAGAAAAATAATTCTTGGATGTCATTTATGCTGTTAATAAGTTTTGGCACTACATCACCGAGTATTCTACTGTTGTCCATACTGATCACGCATCAATCAGGTATTTGATGAATAAACCTATTACTCCTAGCCATGTTACAAGATGGTTGTTATTGCTTCAAGAATTTGATATTACAATAGTAGACAAACCAGGAAAATATAATGTAGTCGCTAATTTCCTATCTAGAATGGATAACAATGAAGAATTCCAACCTATAGAAGATAGTTTTCCCGATGAACATATTTTTGCAGTTTCTACTAAACCTCCATGCTATGCAGATATTGCTAACTATCTTGCTACAGGGAAAGTGCCTCCTCATTTGTCATACAGGGAAAAATGGAAAATTATTCATCACAGTGCTCGATATTCTTGGATGGCATGATACCTTTTTCATACAAGAGCGGATAAGAAGATTCGACGCTGTGTGTCTAAGGATGATATTTATGAAGTATTGAAAGCTGCCCATGATGGCCCTTGTGGAGGGCATTTTCTAGACAAAAGAACAGGCCATAAGGTGCTGCAAATGGGATATTACTCACCTTTTGTCTTTTGTGATGCACATAATTATGTCAGGACGTATGGGGCAGCTCGGTCGAGTTTATGAAATGCCTTTGTAGGCACAGGTAGTCCTCGAGCCTTTTGAGAAATGGGCTATTGACTTCGTTGGACCCTTTAACCCACCCTCCCGGCAAAAGTTCCACATCTTGGTTTGTACTGATTACGTGACTAAGTGGGTAGAAGCCAAGGCTGTTGCGAAAGCAATAGAGAAGGTGGTCTCAGATTTTCTATTTGAAGAAATTTTTTCTCGCTACGGTACTCTAAGAGAGATTGTTTCAGATGGAGGAGCACAATTCACATCACACATGATAGAAAAGCTCATGCAGAAATATGGGCTCAAGCACAGGGTGAAGTCTCCATACCACCCCCAGGCGAATGGAAAAGTGGAAAGCACAAACAAGACATTGGAAAATATCTTGACAAAAATTGTGGCATACCATCATCAGGATTGGGCTTAGAAGCTGCATGAAGCTCTTTGGCCGTACAGAACAACATGGCGAAATACAACCGGGCTTTCACCATTTAAGCTAGTTTATGGAAAATCCCCATTATTTCCAATAGAATTTGAAATCGGTACGCTCATAACAACTCTTGAAGTTGGTTTGGATCTGTTAGATGCCCAGAAACACCAACTGGCCCAACTCATTGAACTAGATCAAATCCATTCAATGGATGTCTAGAGAACTACCGCTATTCAACAACAAAGAATTAAATGGCACGATAAGTTTATTAAGAATAAGGTGTTTCAAAGTGGATATTGGGCACTACTCTATGACTCCCGCTTTAAGTATTTTGAGGGAAGGCTTTGCACTCGTTGGATGGGACCTTACGAGGTGGACGTTGTATTTGATAATGGAACAGTCAGGCTAGTCACAATTGATGATACACGTGCTTCATTTATAGTCAATGGAGATCGCCTAAGATTATACCACTGCATGACTTCTAAGGATGCTTTTATCAAACACCTCTTTGAGAAATTTGGTTTGGAGGTTATCAGTGCAAAGAACTCTCCCTCTGCATCCTTGCCTTAGAAAAAAAAATTAATAATAATAATAATAATAATAATAAAAGAATAAATAATTATATTGTTATTATTTATCTTGTTGTTTTTTGCAGGAGTTACTACTAAGGAGTAAAAATCAAAGAAAAATTTCCAAGTATCGGTTGCTGCTACTCATGGTGCTGTTACTCAGTTGCTGCTACTAATGGTGCTGTTACTCAGTTGCTACTACTCATGGTGTTGTTACTTAGTTGCTGCTACTCATGGTGTTGTTACTCGGTTGCTGTTACTCACAGTGTTGTTACTCGGTTGCTGCTACTCATGGTGCTGTTACTCATGGTGTTGCTACTCGATTGCTACTACTCATGATGCTATTACTCGGTTGCTGCTACTCATGATGCTGTTACTCGGTTGCTACTACTCATGATGCTATTACACTAGATGCTGCTACTCATTGCTGTTACTCCTTGATCGATTCTATTACACCGGATGCTACTACTCGCACTGTTATTACTCGAGATGCTGTTACACTGGATGTTGTTACTCACACTACTGTTACTATGGATGCTGCTACTCGTGCTGCTGTTACTCCAGATGCTGTTACACCAGATGCTGTTACTCGCATTGCTCTTACCCCGATTCTGCTACTCGCACTGCTGTTACTCCAGATGTTGTTACACCGGATGCTGTTACTCGCACTGCTGTTACTCTAGACATTGCTACTCACACTGTTGTTAATCTAGATGTTGTTATACTGGATGTTGTTACTCGCAATGCTGTTACTCCGATGCTGCTACTCGATGTTGTTACTCCAGATGTTTTTACACCGGATGTTGTTACTTACACTACTATTACTCCGGATGCTTCTACTCGCACTACTATTACTCCAGATGATGTTACACAGGATGCTGTTACTCGCACTACTGTTACTCCGGATGCTGCTACTCGTACTGCTGTTACTCCATCCGCATCATTATTGTGCCATCATCCTACCAACCGTCACTTTGTCCAAGTAAGCTGCCAGGTATGCCTCCACGTGACTTTTATCAATTTAATTAAATATCCCATCTGAAGACTTTAATGCTGTAGATGACAAAAAATTAAGTTGGGGGGGGGGTGTCGTCATAGGTCAAGGACAATTTAATAATGACCACATAAATCATTATGACAGTCCGTGTGTGGTACACCTTACGATCCCTATCAACATTTTGTATAATCATTCAATACGTATTGGGATCCATAATGTCTTTTCCACTCCATACGAAATAATTAATATTTTTATTCATTATACTTACCATATTCTTTTATGATTTTTCTCGGTTTCCAAGAATTACCATCCGTATTTACCATTACCACCTTTCATTTTCACCGTGCTATTTTTCTGAATTTGGTATCCACCATTTCGCCCAACGGTCTGCTGTTCCAAGAAGTGCTACTACAAGTCCCCACAGTATGGGTGGACTGGCTGTATGGCATGAGCCTGAAAACACAGCTTCGGTCCGTAGCAATCCAGAGGTATGGAAAATATTTGTCAATGCAGGGTGGGATACCTACTTCGATAGATTGCAGAGGTTTGACAAGGGAATCAAATTGGAGTTTTCACATAATTTAGATGAGAATCACTCGCGGGTCAAAGGAATGGAAGTTCCTGTCACAAAAGAGGTAATTGTAGAGGTCAGCGGGTTGAGACAGCAAGGGCAGCAATGGTTTTCTTGGAGAGTTTCTCTCCCGGAGTTTCCCGAATTATTCTTGTAGGCAGGGGAAAGTGTTGTTCAATTGGGCAGAGGATATGAGCGCAAGACTGTGCAGTATCCTTGGAATAAAGTCACAGGTTTTGTAATGAAATACATAACTTGTGAAGGTTGGGCCACAACTCTCTTTAAGTATCATTTTAAAATTCTAATGCACCTTCGATTTCCACAGGCTCAGGTGCATGCCTTAAATATGCCCTTCTCCCTATTGAAACGGTTGCAGCAAATGGAAAAGTCCGCTCGGCGTTTGCGCCGGATGTCGACAGTGCTCTCCAACCATGGGTTGGTGTGTTTATTGGTCATGCATGCAATAAACAAGATTCAGATCTCCTAGGCGGAACTCTATGGATCCTCAGAAGAAGAGATAACAACCGTTATTGCTGCTAGAGAAGAGGAACTAGTCTCTCTGGCTAGTTTAGCAGAAGAAGAACATTCAAAAGGAATTGATCAAGAGGGACCTGAAGAAATGGAAATGGAGGTTGATCAAGAGGAACCCGAAGAAGTGGAAATGGTGGTTGATCAGGAAGAACATGAAGAAATGAGAATAGAGGAGATAATTGGTGATATAGTCGAGGCTGCCACACAAGAACCAGCCTTGCTTGAGGAGCCCACAGATGAAGGAATTATGGATATCGTGCATGAAGTCGAGACTGTCATACAATCATCGAATTTTTTCAATGAAGAACATGGGAGTGAAATAGAAGACAGAGGAATGGAAAGTGATGTTGTTTTGCAAAAAACAACATCACTTGCCCAAGAAAATATGGATGTTGAAACAAGTGGGGGTGCCACACAAGAACCACCCCCGACTCGGCTAGAACAGGGAAATAAGGAGGAGTCAGCCTGTGAAATCACCACTGTCCCTCAAGGACTAGTATCGAATGTGGAAAAAGAAGCAATTCATGAGGATCAGGTAGGTAGAGAAGGAATAATCCGGGAGGTCGATACTGTCCCAAAAGAAACAGTATCAACCCTAGAAGAAGAAATTATGAACAAAGAGTGAGAGGACAGAAGGGAAACAAGCTTTGGAATCAATGCTGCCGCACAAGAACCATCATCGACCCCGGCTGAGGTAGTAATGCGTGAAGCTCCAGATCAAGCCGAAAATGAGGATGATAAATCTGTCCCCCGTTCTCCATTCTAGTCCATGATGCCTAGAGGGGCGAGGGGATTCCATTCGCCCAAACGATTAATGGAGGAAGTAGTTGTTCCATCAGTGCTTAAATTTTTTGACATATCCAAGATCGGCCCAGTCACTACCGAATCTCTGTTGGAGCACTCAGAGGCTCCCAAAGAAGATATAATTCCTATGGAAACACCAGAATGTGGAGTGGTCGATGAAATTGTTGACTAGACGGTAGGAGTCCCCGAAGGGAATATAGAGGAAGAAGCCCCTGAAGATAGGAAGCCCAGCCAGAAAGTCTTAACAAAAGAATCAGCTGATAATACCAATAGCATTCCACTGCCTCCTGAGCCTTTCATAGGTCCAGAAACTAAATTTATTTTCAAATAGGAATGGATTGAATAGTGTGAGAAAATAAGATTACCTCTCAAGAAGAGGTATCAACTGCACTTCAGTGAAACCGTGAGATTGAAAAGGGAGGTTTGGGAGTTGAAAAGGAAAGATTATTGGCTGAAAAAGAAGGTAAAAATCTACAAATGGATGGTGGTAAAGCCAAAAATTGAGGTCTCCTCCGCATCTACACAGACTTGCCTGATTGAAGATTTTTTTGAAAGCCGAGAATTTTTCTTGTCCACTGAGATCCAAAAGTGGCAGTCTGCTGCGAGTGACCATAAGAAAGAAAAAGTTCGGGTTTGAGAACAAGCTGTCAGGGTTGTCACAAGATACATAGATCAGTGATATAAGGCCCGACTAAAACAAGCTAAATAGAAGGCCAAAACAGAAGAATTAGAAGAACAAGTGTAGCTGCTGCAATCAGATAAGGAGAAGATGTTCTCCCTGGAACACTAGGTAATGACCTGCAGACCTCTTGCACATAGCTATGCCTTATTCCTTCATGAGAAATTTCTTTTCTTTTGTCTTGAAATTATATATAAGGATATTTGGTACGAGATTGAGGACCCCATTCAATTTCTCCATATTTTAAATATTCATAATATCACAGGACAACACTTAATGTGCGATCTCTACATGCATGGGTATTTCTTGAGGCATGATTAGTATTTTAACCAAATTATATTCGTGGGGGAAATTAATTTAAGAGCTTTCACCTCCTATACCATCAATCAGATTAAGTGGAGAAAGGTCTGGGATACGTTTGAAGAAAACCAAGTCGGAAGGTCGTTAATGATAAGGAAGGAGCATGGCTAGTCCTAAAACATTTATAAAAAGCATTACAAATTTCTACAGATTGAGGGCCATAGAGAACACATGTTGGCAACCCAGAAATGGTGTGCTGACCTATGTGTTGGATAGATTACAATGCTTCGTAAAGAAGCGTTGGACAATTGTCAGAAAAGGTGGATGTTGTCATCCTTAGATGTCAGAGGACAAGAACCATTTGGGGCTCCTAACTTTGCACGGGCTCTAGAGAGCATGCCACGTTTTATAGCATGCATTCATACCTGTGGGGTCATATGGATGGGGCTGAGGTTTTAGTTTCCCCTTTTCTGGTTGCCAACCTAGCAATATACTCCTGCATACAATGTTGCTCCAGATTGGTGGAAGGATGTTGTCTTGACGGAAGGATATAAACCACCAGGGATGAAAATGGCTGAAGAATATGATCTCACATAGCTTCATTCCAGTCATAGTCAGTCCAATCCAGATCTGAGGAGATGACACGTTGCATGAGGACATGCAGATAGACTATTTGGGGGGAAATGTTGGGTACCGGATTTGTATACTTTTCTCTCCCATTCTATCCCATCTTTCTATCTCTTTGTACCATTATTGTTCTTAAATGCATGAGGTAAACCCCTTTCTTTGATATTTCATGGGATATTTGATTAATGAGGTAATTGTGATGGAGGTTTTACCTTTTTGCAATATTAACTCCGATATTTATACAGAGTCGATCAAAGCGGGAAGGCTACAACTGTGAAGTCGTGGAACAACCCATAATTTCTAGCACTATCTTCATTTGTTGTTACAGCGTAACAGAATCTGTTTCACACCAGCGTTATTTCAGGCCTTTTTATGGTTTCCTTCCAGGAAACTAGGTTGCTATTGTAACAAAGTATATTTTTGTAAATATTCAGTGCTAAAGGGAATCTCTGTTTTCCGGAACATTTGTATAAAGAGGGCTTGCGGGCTTTGAATCGGCGTTAAGCCCAATTACATATAGATTTTGTAATAATATATTTTTTCGTTAATTGAATGCACAACATATTGCTGTTTCACCTATTCATGAGTTTACTGCAGCCATGATCAGAGAGTTGGGCCCACTTTTCTGATCAAGTGTTGTGTTTCCCTTTCTTTCATTGTTTTCATGTTTTAGTTTGATTTCGTTACTGTTGTTACAATGTAATCTTTCAATTGTTGTGAATTTCTTTCAATTCTACAATCTATTTTAATTGTTGTTACAATAGCCTGTGTGTTTATGGATTTAAGCCTGTGATCTACAACAGGTCATGTGATTGCTCCTGCATATACTGTGCCGTTAGTCTTGAAATAACTAACTCCCTCGGTTGGATAATTTATTTGGAAAAAGTGTTGAATATTGTTCATATCTGAACACCAACACAATTAGAGACCCAATCAAATATCTGATGGGTGCTATGATTTAAGCATCGTACATTCTTTTAACTTCTTTCTCTATTAATGGAATAATAAGAGGGTTAATTTTCCTTATATTTTTTTTAAAGGGCTTCTAATTTTCTTTAATTGGTATCTTATGCTAGATAATGCTGGTATCATAAGACTTAAGGTCTTCATAATTCTAGGAAAAGATATCTTGGAACTCTTTAAACAAGCTAATCTACTTCAGCTTTTTAGCTGGAGGTAATGTCTTAGATATCTTGATAAGCTTGGGATTTTCCTTTGTTCCTATGTTGCATTCCTCTATATTTTACTTTAGAGGCTCCATTTTAGGGTTTCTAGCTACATAATTGGAGTCAAAGAGGTCTTCTAGTGGGGTTAATCCCTTAGGCAGAATGTTGTCTTTGAGATTTAAAACTTCTGATTCATCATTGATTAATTCCTCAATTTATACTGTTTCTAATTGTTCTATTTCTACTTTAGTGAATCTAGTTGGTTCTATCTTATTTACATCATTTACATCTATTTCATTATTTATGGTGTAATCTAATGTATATTCAATGTCTATATTACCATTTTTAAATTCTCCTTCAGAAATCATAAAATCAAGAATTTGATTGTCTTGTGAAAATATTTTCCAATACTTTATATTATTAGGTATGGTTGGTCTATGTATTACCTCAGCCATGTATTGATGATTTGGCTGAAAGGGTAATTTGCATGTGCTAGAAAAAGTGGCTAAGCTATGTGCTTTCATATTCTGATTTCTTGGAATGACAACAAAGTAAGTCTCAAGGAAACATCTTATCAAGTCTAGGATGGTTTCTCTGTAGCACCTAAGTCTACGGTTATTAGTAATATACTCTCCCTTGACTTGTTTTATGATGAGTTATGAGTCTCCCATGATGGAAATTCTTTTAGCTCCAAGTTTTCTTATGATTTGAAGGCCTAGCACTAATGCCTCATATTCTGCCATGTTGTTAGTGCATTTGAAATTTAATCTGTAAGCATGTCCTTCTGAATGATCATATTATAAATTGAAAATCCATACTCCAACTCCTGCTCCTAATCTATTTACAGAGCCATCAAAATCTAAATGCCACGTAGATTCATGTGTTATATTTCCATTGTTGACTTCTTTGTGGTTCTCTTCTACATCTGTGATTTTATCTTTGTCATTGTCTGAATTACATAGGATAAATGAGTCTAGATCAAAATGCATGGAATAGATAGGATAATTCTGTGGTCTTTCTGAACTACTTACCATGAATTTCATCAAGGTTTCTCTATATATTTTCCTTTGCTGACCAAACACATAAATTGTAGCATATGATATTCCTAATTGCAGTGATCCCTATAATTTTTCTCCCCATGAGCGAGATAATAACATACCATATTTGGGATAGATATCGACAACTACTATTTCCATAACAATACTCTTTTCTGGGCACTAGACTAGAGTCACACATAAATCTTTTATCAGGCCAAGGTATTTGACTTGACTAGAATCAAAGGAGAACAGGTCCTTGTAGGGTCTAGTGATGTCTAAGTTTATTTTTTCCATTATTGTTTTAGGCATTAAGTTATGAGATGCTCCTGAATCCAACATAGAATTATGTAAGATTTTATCATGAATGTTTAAGCTAATGTATAATGGAGGGACACCCCCTTGTTGATGTTTCCCATTCACTTCAGGACCAAAAAATAACTCAGGTTGATCATCATCGAGGTTGAAAACAACTTTTCCTTCACCTATGTTTAATGTTTCAGTAATTTTTTCTTTGTATGAGTCATTTTTCACCAGCTCTATTAAAGGAACTGGTATTCTTAATTTGGCTATATCAATTTTGATATTGAATGGCATTTTAGTTTTGCCTAATTTAATGATTTCATCTTTACCAATTGTGGTTTGTGTGTTTTTGTCTTCTTTATCAGCACTTGGTAATTTAGTTTGCGTGTCAACTATTTTGTTTCCAACTTCCATGGCTGGAACAATTTGAGTAGTAGTTGATGTGATTTCTACAATCTTTGGGGTGGGAGAATTCTGAGTTTCTCTAGGGAGAATTTGTAGAATTTTGGTCACAGGAGCTTCTTCTATTTTCTTAGTTTGGGTGTAGACTGATTTCTTAATAGGAACCTTTGTGTTCTTTTTTCTTCTAAGGCTATCCTTTTATGAACTTCGTAGATAGCAGATTCATAACCTCGTTAGTAGTCAAAGGATTTTATAGATTCTAATTGTAATTGCTGTAACATGTATAATTCTTGTTCTTCCCGGGTAAGAAAAATATCATCTTCATTGTTTACGCCCATCAAGTTTATCTGGGTGTCCTGGTCTTCTTCATGCTGTTGTGAACTTTCATCATAATTTTCCTGGAAAGGTGGTCTAATTTGTTGATCAGGTAAAACTTCTCTTGATTTACCAGTATTAGGATTTTTCCTAAAGTTGGGATTTCTAATTTGGGGACCTTATTGATTTTCCCATGGAGGTTTTCTTTCCATGTTCTCTAGTTTATCCATTAGTCTTTCTACATTTTTGGCTAAACTACCAATCTTAATATCTGAAGTGGAAGGCTCTTCCTTAATGTTCACTCTCCTCTCATTCCTCATCCTTGCTCTTTTATCTAGAAAGTTAGCTTTTACACTAACTTCATCACTCTGAATCTGTTCTAAAGTTGCAAGCTTACTTTCTCTTAACTGATAGGACATGTCAGCATCAAAAACATCTGTAAATTTAATCAGGGCCAAGTCTGGTGGAGGTTTGATATTTATTGGAATTGCATTGTAAATGTTGTTAAACCTAATAGAGTAATCTTGAATAGATTCATTAGGATATCTCATAATGTTCTCATATTCAGATAATATCTGGAGAGGGTTTTTATTTCTTTCCCATCTATTTATAAGCAATTGGTGGAAAGAAGGTAAATCATCTATATGGTTAGCAGGTAAAGATTTAAACCATTTTTTAACATCTCCTGCTAGTGTTTGTGCAAATAATCTCATTTGTACATCGGCCTCATCAACTTCATGTAACTCAAAATAATCTGTCATTTTATCTACATGTTGTTGAGCAGTATACTGACCAGTACCATTGAACTAAAAAATTTTACTCTGATAATCTTTTGGCATGACATGTAAAGGGGCTTGTAAGGCCAAAGGGGAAAATCTAGCTGCCATGGCTAAGACTTTAGCTTGACTGAGAGGTAAAGTAGTGGTGCTTGAAGATGAACTTGAAACGTTAGGTTGGAAAGGATGTTTTGGTATGAATGGTTTTGGGGAATGAACTGTGGTGGATATTATAGGTGAGGTGTAACTGAATGAAGGTGTATTTACAACTTTTGAAGATATTGTAGAAAGCTTATGGGTAGCAGCAGTTAGGGTAGCTAGTTCAACTGACTATTGAAAATAGGCTTCGTCTATATATTTTATCAAAGTTGAAGTTAAAACACCAAGTTTGTCCAAAGTATCTAGAACTTGTTGATCTAAATCGGGTTTTATAGTATCCTTCTTTGATTCAATAAATTGAATAAAATTGAAGTCTATTACAGTATCATGGACTGAGTTTTCAGATTTCATACGAAATAAAGAATGCTCAAATGATAAATAAAATTGAATATCTTGTATGCTTGATAACTCCTTAGTAAGTGAATTTGTTTTGATTAAATCAATACTACTTCCTTGAATCTCTACCTTTTTAGGTTTTCTTAAAATTCTGTTAGGATCATCAACGATTGTAGCAGGCTATGGATTAGGATGAGCCCCTGTATAATATGTTCTTTAGAATCCAGAATTTTAACTTACAATGATAATTTCAAACAAACTTTGAAAACCTTAATGTGAAAAATGAGGAAATTGTTTCCTTTAAGATTTATTTTAACTAGGGACTGATTTTCCCCAATATGGTTGCCATTATGTTATCACTCCGGAATTTCCAAAGGTTGTTCTAAGCGTTAAAAATAAATATCAGAGGTAACTACAAACCATTTTTGGAGCTTAGGATCTAGCCTTCATAAACTCAGAGAGGGCTCTCTCTATATGATTTTACTTTGTTTGTTTAATAGAGATTAGGCTAGTTATGTATGCTTAATTTGGATTGGTTTTGATTGGTTGGTGGAATTAATGATTTAGATGAATAGGTGCTTTTCTATCTTCCATTGGGCTATGGAGTCAATATACTTTGAAAACAGAACAAAATCAGATTATACATAAGGTTTTATAGGGAAAGATAGGTGAGAAATATCAAATCTCAAGGCTGAATGGTGAAATGATCTTTCAATCAAGATCAAGGAGCAATTAAGAATTCCTTAAACCAGATAATGAAGAAGGATGAAGAAATTCAATCGGGATAAGTGGGAAATTAAGAATTCTCTAAACCAGATATCAGAAGAAAACATAGAAATGTATAATAGTTAGAAGAAAAGTGTATTGTTTAAGAAAATTTTGCAGTAAAAATCTCGTTATAACTTTCAAATTCACAACACATATAAGTTTATGGAATACTTAGAAAGAGAACATGAACATTTGAAATTTATACTCCACTCAAATAGCTCAACACATGAATCCTGTAATGAAATTTCTTTATAATTTTTTCTATCTGTCAACTAGAAGTTGGTACAATAACCCTTAGGCAAGAGATCATTCAGCTACGGAAATGTTCATAAATCCACACCTTGATACTTCGAATGATGAAGTATTTATACAAAACTTTACAAAAAATATCTTGTCAACTGACTACGATTTATTCTAGGAAAATAAAATATATTTATGCCAAAATATAGTGACACCTTTCAACTAACTGAGATCTAGCCTTGATTATTTGATTGTTGTTACATGTTTGTTTCTTTCATCTGTCTGCTCTTTCACCCTTTATAGTAAATCACACCATTTTTCCCATGTTTCTTCATCTGGGATCTCGATTTTCATCATCTTTCGATAAATCTCATATGCCTCTGAATTTTTGGAAAACGTAGGCTTATTTACAAAAGGTGATTTACCTCATGTTGGAGGTACAAGAAGTTTTCTAGAGTTTGAAGCTGTTTTGCTTGGGCTAAAGGATCTGTTAATGAAAACTCCTTCTCTATTTCGAATTCCTATCCTGTGGGTCTGGAGTAAGCAGGATGGAACTAGTATCAAGATTCTATTCCATCTCCTGGTTCTGTTAATCACCTGCACAGAAAAAATAAAACTATCTGTAATGAAAAAAGTGGTTTTTAGGGAGGCGAGTGGGCTTTAGTGTTTTCCGCAAGTTCAACAGAGATAGGGAAATAACAGAATAGTGGGCTTTTATTTATTTTTGAAACTGGTAGTTTATTGCATGCTGTAGGGTGGTTTGGTGGTTTATCACATGGTTTGGAAGTGGTTTGGTGGTTTTGGAATGGGCCGGGGGGGGTGTGCAATAAAATATGGAGGTGTCATGTGCCAGGGGAGCGGGTGGAGAAAACCACTTATTTTGAACCCCCCCTTGGTTTTAAACTTCAAACGTCGAGGAGTGCGAAAGGGATCAGAGGTCGTCTGATTTGATCGATGATGATCGAATGACTGATGGGGTTTAGCTTTTACAAAGGAAGGTGGGGTCGGGAAAAGGGTTATGCGGAGGGGTAACATGAAAGGGGGCCAGTAAATTATTTAAGAGAAGGTGTAAAATGAAAGTGGGTTTATGAAATATATTAAGCGGGGGGGGGGGCTAAGTATAAGTGGGTCCCGATTATTATTTTGTGCGTTAAACTATTGAAAATTGGGTTTTCATGTTTTTATGGAAACATAAAGTTTAATCAAGGGGAAGGGGGTTTTTAAAGGTAAAATGGGTTTTTAGTAAGGGGAAGGGGATTTTCAAAGGGGAAAGGGATTTTTAGTAAGGGGAAAGGGATTTTTAGCAAGGGGAAATGGATTTTTAGCAAGGGGAAATGGTTAGAAAGATATTTTTGATAAGCATAATGATGCTTATATAACTTTTAAAAAGTATTCTACCTACCCTTTAATTCATCCTAACATTTTTCTTTCCTTTATTGGGTGCACAGTGAGCTTGATGACCCTTTCATTTTCTTTTGATAAGAAAACTAACTTATTTATAACCTTATATCTTCCAATAGCTCAGATTAAACTTATGAGCTCATTTTTATTCTCTACCTAACTACTGATCTGCCAAGATTAAATGGTTTGGTCAGATCTTTATTCACTAACTATCATAGCATAAAATTTAAAGGCATGAATGATCAAGATTAGATTGCATGATCATCATGAATTGTGGCATTTTGAACAAGCTGCACACAATTTATTTGCAAAATTAAATTAAACTGAGAGTAGTGGCATTTGAATGTGCAACATTTTCATAAATTATTTTTGCTTCTTTTTATGGGGTTGATATTTTATATCTTTTTTATCTTTCTTTCTTTTGATCCTTTGATTATTATTTTAGGACATAGCCTCTTTTCATTTTTAATATGGAAAAAATTTGCAGAAATGCAAAGGTATGTACAATATTACAAGACTAAACATAGCCAATTCAAAATTATGATCCCTATTATTATAGTATCCTAACAGTGTCAAAGATGATGGTTCGATGATCTAGCCAGATGGGAAAATCCAATGTAATTGACAAAAGCCTATTAATAGTTAGAAATTCGAAGAAGAAAGGGTTAGAGAATGTTATTTGACACTACCACTTTGTAAAGTTTTTGATGATCTGTAATCTATAGTGATTGTGCTTTTCTTCTTCACCTGAGATTCTTTTGGTGTTTCAAAGAGCTTTTGTCCTATGTGCCTTAATATTTTTCTTTCAATATCTTGATGTTTAGTTACTCAGAATTCGTGTTTCTCATGCTTTGACTTCCTTTTAACATTAAGCTATTGAGTAATTTTGTGTGTATGTTTTCCTATCATTGAAACATTACAAGCCTCGGCTTCCATAAGGAGAGCCATTGTCATTGAATTTCCTAACACTTACTCCATAAGCCCAATGGTAGTGATCCCTACACATTTTTCATCTGCAACTAATCACCTCCAAGATAATATCACAGGGTCATCCATCTGATTAAATCATAATTACTTTGAGAGAGCCCTATGAGGATGAAGAGGCTAATTTTTAGTCAAAAGCTGGTTTGAAGTAGTTACTCTAGGCTATATGGTGGAGCAGCCCATTTGTACCAATTTAGAGATAACAAAGAGTACATGGCTTAGATAGTGAGGAAATGGGGAGCATGTTCATTGGCCATAATTTTGAAATTGGAAATAAGAAAAATTGAAAATGGCATCGAGAAATGGCACCCATAAATGGCACCATAGGGGGCTTCTGATTATTTTTCCCTTAATTAAATTGGAATAAAAATCATAATTTCATCTCATGACAACTTGTATTAGTTAAATAAGTCATGAAAACTTAGTTGGCTCAGGAAATTCGAGTTAGAGATCAAAGAAGATGCATGTAGAATATTTTCCTATTTTTAGGGGGTCCAGTTACAGTTATTTGTGAGTTGTAATTAGTTAACTCAATTAATTGAGTTAAAATCAGTTTAACTAGTTCTAATTGAGAGATGAGCTAGTGATAGGTCCAGTGAATTAAATATGATTGAATTCAAAATTGGTGATCAATCAGTTAACTAATAAGTCACCATAAATAGTTGTTGCATGTCAGTTCTAGGGAAGGCCCAGTTGAGGCAGGGGTTAAAGGGAAGATAACTATCAGTTGTACTATTAAATAATTGTACAGGTCATGCATGAGGACATTGGGAAACATTAGATGTATTGTGAAATCATTAATTGAGATTTTCCTAATTAATAGGGGCTCAATTAGCCCAAGAATGTGTAAGGAAGGTTGGGCAGATAGAGGCAAGAAAAGGGTTCAATATTGGACCAATTTTTCTTAGATTGCAAGATAGATTCAAGCTAGAGATAAAAGTGAGACAGAAAACAAAATGCAGAGATTTCTCAGTACGGGAAATAACATTGTATGGTTTCATGATCTTGACTTTATGAAATATACATATAGTAGGGTTTTGAGCAGTTTCTTTCCCCATATACATCTTGTGTTGTGCGATCGATTGATTTATTTCTCTTTCTTGTTTGTGATTATTGCGATCATATTTGGTTTCCACAAATTTGTAGAAGTGATTAAGTCTTTTATTTTAGTACATTACAAGATCAAATTGAATCCATTGGTTAAATTTCTACATGGTATCAGGGCAGAAATGTTTTGGGCAGCGAGTTTGCAGAGAAGATCTGAAAATTTTTGTTCAAAATTTTCGAAAACAAATAGCATATCTAGATTCCTTGTGAAAACATACCCAAATTCAAAAAAAAATTGGTCGAATCAGAGTTCAGATGAGGGAGATATCGTTGATTTAACATCAACTTTTTTTTCATAAAATTTTGCGATGGCAGGACAATTTAAGTGTGCATGAATCAAGAACATCTATGCAATTGAGGTACAAAATACATCCAAATATTTGAGGATAAAAATAGAGGTTAGACACTTGGCAGTTGAGAGGGAGCATAAATTACCTCTCAACACACAACCTCAAAAGTCATCTCAAGAAGTTGTGGAACTGCCACAATTGGAGAAGTAGATAGAATATTGAGTGGAGGCATCCAATCAAGAAGAGACCTCCACTAGGGGGAACTGTCGATCTAGATGGGAAAAGGGAGCACATGCAACCATACCTCCAGGTGAGAGGTGCGGTGATGTGAAGACATACTCCCAAGAGAAGAAATTTGGGTAGGATCCATTGAAATGAATTGTCTCATAGATCAGACCTGAATACGAGGAGTCCATAATACACAGTAGCAGGAAATATCAGTAGCAATTGATGCAGTCATATTTCAGAAAGATATATATTATAGTGACAGATGCCAGATACTAGAGTGCAATAATTCACAAAGAGTATATGAAATAAATTTAGCCGCAATAAAACGCAAAATTTTGTGAGACAATGTGTAATAAGATAGTTAAAGACTATGACATATGCATCATGAATTCAATTTCAAGGATACCCATCTTTTCTGTAGAGTTGCAGAGAAACAACACCTAGAGAAGGCTGAGTGTAATATTCCAAAGGTACCAAATCATGATAGATTGAATTCCTTTCTTGTTCAGAGGGAGTGTTGAAATTGGAAACAAGAAACATTGAAAATGACATGGAGAAATGGCACCCAGAAAATGGCACCATAGGGGGTTTTACGATTTAATTTTCCCTGAATTAAATTGGAAGAAAAAATGTAATTTCATCTCATGAAAACTTGTATTAGTTAACTAAGTCAAGAATACTTAATTATGGTTTTCAAGTTCCCGTGGTTATCATTTTGTAAAGAACTTCTCGAATTATCCAAAGTATCACGAAACATTTGTCAATGTTTCGAATCCCAATGGGGATCCATCTTCAGGAAAATGAAGAAATTGAAGAAGGGTCATAATTCTTCTTGGATTATCCACAATATCACGAAAAATTTGTCGACGTTTTGAATCCCAACGGGGATCCATCTTCAGGAAAATGAAGAAATTGAAGAAGGGTCATAATTCTTCCCAGATGATCCATAGTATCACTAAAAATTTGTCGACGTTTCGAATCCTAACGGGGATCCATCTTCAGGACAATGAAGAAATTGAAGAAGGGTCATAATTCTTCCTGGATTACCCACAGTATCACGAAACATTTTTCGATGTTTCAAATCCCAATGGGGATCCATCTTCAGGACAATGAAGAAATTGAAGAAGGGTCATAATTCTTCCCAGATTATCCAAAGTATCACAAAACATTTGTCAACGTTTCGAATCCCAGCGGGGATCCATCTTCAGGACAATGAAGAAATTGAATAAGGGTCATAATTCTTCCCGGATTATCCACAGTATCACGAAACATTTGTCAATGTTTCGAATCCCAATGGGGATCCATCTTCAGGACAATGAAGAAATTGAAGAAGGGTCATAATTCTTCCCGGATTATCCACAGTATCACGAAACATTTGTCGACGTTTCGAATCCCAACGGGGATCCATCTTCAGGACAATGAAGAAATTGAATAAGGGTCATAATTCTTCTTGGATTATCCATAGTATCACGAAACATTTGTCAACGTTTCAAATCTCAATGGGGATCCATCTTCAGGACAATGAAGAAATTGAAGAAGGGTCATAATTCTTCCCGGATTATCCACAGTATCATGAAACATTTTTCGACGTTTCGAATCCCAAAGGGGATCCATCTTCAGGACAATGAAGAAATTGAAGAAGGGTCATAATTCTTCCCAGATTATCCACAGTATCACGAAACATTTTTCGATGTTTCGAATCCCAACGAAGATCCATATTTAGGACAATGAAGAAATTGAAGAAGGGTCATAATTCTTCCCGGATTATCCACAGTATCATGAAAAATTTGTCGAAGTTTCGAATCCCAACGGGGATCCATCTTCAGGACAATGAATAAATTGAAGAAGGTCATAATTCTTCCTGAATTATCCACAGTATCACGAAACATTTGTCGACGTTTCGAATCCCAACGGGGATCCATCTTCACGACAATGAATAAATTGAATAAGGGTCATAATTCTTCCTGAATTATCCACAGTATCATGAAACATTTGTTGACGTTTCGAATCCCAACGGGGATCCATCTTCAGGACAATGAAGAAATTGAAGAAGGGTCATAATTCTTCCACAATGAAGAAGGGTCATAATTGTCCTTAAGATGGATCCCCGTTGGTATTCGAAACATCAACAAATGTTTCGTGATACTATGGATAATCCAGGAAGTTCTTCAGAAAATACTTATTTAGCTTAGTAAATTATAGTTAGAGATCAAAGAGGAGGAATGTAGAGGAATTTACTATTTTTAGGGGGGCTATTTACAGTTATTTGTTAGTTGTAATTAGTTATGTTAATTAAATGAGTTAAAATTAGTTTAACTAGTTGTAACTGAGAGATGAACTAGTGACAGGTCTAGTGAATTAAATCTAATTTAACTCAAAATTAGTGATAAAAAATTTAGCTGATAATTCACTATGAATATTTTTTGCATGTCAGTTCTAAGGAAGGCCCAGTTGAGACAGGGGTGAAAGGGAAGATAACTATTAGTTGTACTAGTAGAAAATTGTAGAGGTCATGCATGAGATCATTGGGAAGCCTTAGATGTATTGCACAAACATTAATTTGGATTTTCCTAATTAATAGGGGCTCAATTATCCCAAGAATGCGTAAGGAAGTTTGGGTAGGAAGAGGCAAGAAAAAGGTTAAATATTGGACTAATTTTTCTTAGATTGCAAGCTAGACTCAAGCTAGAGATCAAAGTGAGATAGTCAAAACAATGCAGAGGTTTCTCAATACGAGAAATACATTGTATTGTTTCATGATCTTGACTTTATGCAATATACAAATAGCAGGGTTTTAAGCAGATACATTTTGTGTTGTGCGATCAATTGATTTATTCCTCTTGCTTGTTTGTGATTATTGCAATCATATTTGGTTTCCACAAATTTTTAGAAGTGATTCAGCATTTTTTTTTTATACATTACAATATTAGATAGAATCCATTGGTTAAATTGCTACACATAAGGTGGAGACCCCATTGAAACACATCCTGACAAAGGTAGAGCGAAGGCAACACCCGAGAGAAAACTTAAGACATACAAGGGAATGCATCAGGTAGACATGGAGCAATTGCGAAATAGGGAGGCCTCCATTGGTCATAGTTGGAGACCACCTATAGCCTGGCTTGATGGAGAAGGCTCAAAAGCATGACCTAGAAGGTTTTTAAGTGTGCATGCAACAAAATGTTTGGGGGTAGGCACTGGGACACGTTGGGCCCTGACATAGTGCAATGGGAAGCAATCATTGGTCCAAAAATCAGTGGGAGCCCCCCCATATAAACATACCATATCGCAAGGCTAGAGGAAAGGTGACCCCGAAAATAATTCAAGGAAATGAGCGCAGGAGAGTTGACCCAAATGAAATTTTGTTGTGAATACCCCTCTGGGGATAGAGGCAATCTCTCTAGCCTTACAGTGGGTCTAGCAACTTACGAGGCTATCTAATGCAATATTTCTTAGCTAATACTAAAAACAAGATGAGAAAGGGAATAGGCCTACCTCTTCCTAATGCTATGCCTGAATCCTTTGATGATGGCCTCGGTCCATCGTCTCTCAGCTCACTCCTCCCTACTAGTGGGGTACAATTACCTGCAGGAGATCAAGAGACAACAACTAATGCAATCCAATACAAAACATAAATTCAACATCAAATATCTAACATGTCAACGAATATTAGATTATTTTTAAAAGATATAATAAAAATATGGAAAGAAAACACCAGATGTTTTATTAATAAATATGAAAGAGAAAGCTTACAACTATGGCCTTAATGTTGGAGGCCTCCCTTTGGTGATGTCTGAGTCCTTCACCGAAGATATTAAAAAAATCCTTCTCCCAGATGGCTTAGGTGTTATCACAATACATGGATGCAAAGGAAAATGAATGATCATACCAAACCAACAATGACCAACCAATAGTGGAAGGATGGGGATCAATTTATAGGAAGGGAGAGGGAGTTAGGAGCCCATGAAAGGAGGAAGGCCCACTTTTCAAGGGAAAATCCCCCATTGATAAGATAAAAATCTCTAAATTGGATAACTTGACCCTATATCCACCGAATAAAATCCAATGCACCATCCTGGAAACTTCTAGAGGTTGAAGCTTCTCCTCCATTTGAGGAAACACTACGAGAAAGGGTTCATCATGGTTTTCTTAAACAAAAGAGTGTTGGCAGCACTAGGGAGTAACTATCAACTTGTCAACTACATGAGTCATGTTGTGAGTTTTGAGCCCTGCTAGGGTTTTTTCAGCTAGGGTTTCGTCAGTCCAACCATAACCCTCCTTGTCGTGAGGCCTCCTTTGCCCAGCCATTTGCTGTGCCTGTAGGGCCCTGTGTCAGTCCAGGCCCAGGTGGAAGCCCACATGTCAGTTCCCCCGCCGTGGCAGGAGGGGCCACATTCCTACCGCGACGCAACAAATCACACTCCCTTCGTACAAGGATAGGTGCCCAATATACCTCATGGCTGCACTATGGTTGTAGAAACCCCAGTCATGGGGGCATAATGAAAAGTAAAGGAGGGAAAAAGATGATTCCTTCCAAAGGCCATAGTCAACCCATAATTTATCATCCTGAATAACCTTATGGAGAAATCTCAACAATATATGAAAGATCATGCAATGATCTACAAGTTCTTGGGGGTCTGGCCATGAGAACAAGACATTATGGCTTGGATTTAGAAAAAATGGTCCCTGAAAGAGAATATTGAGCTTCGGATCAGGGCCAAAGGATTTTTCATAGTGATCTTCGAAGATCTGGAGGACTGTAAGAAGATCTTCGAAAATGGATTTTACTTCATGGGAAGTGCAGGCCTATTCATTCGCTATTGGGAGGAATTCTACAACCTAAAAAAAGAGGAGTTCACCGTGGCACCAATTTGGGTGCGACTCTCCTCCCCCCTAATTATTTATGGAAGTCAGATATCCTGGAAGGGATTGGGAATTCAATAGGAGCGTTTGTCAAAACCTATGAAATCACTAAAAAAATACGACATGTGACTTATGCCTGGATTTGTGTCCATATGAACATCTCTCAACCCCTGTCAGAATCCATCGACCTGATCTACCATGACTCCACCTGGACTCAACCACTGGACTATGAGCACGTCCCTTTCAAATGTCGCAGGCGCCATGAATATGGCCATCTCTTCCGCGATTTCCCATTAATTGTCACAGAAGAAGCTAGGGTAGTTGTGATGGCCAAGGAAGGCGATGGCTTTCAACCAGTCCACGAGCGTCATTCCAAGGAAAACTGACCCCGTAGCCCACTCCTCCCGACCGTTCGGTCTCCCATGCGAATGGTTATCCTAGGTCGCCTCAGGCCTCGAATTCCCCTCTTAAATTGGTGCCTGATGCATCCAAAAACTCTTTTGAAGTTATGGCCAATGAATCCCTAGCCCTCATCCCCTCCCACCCCCTACCCCTCTCTTCCTAGGCTCTCCCCTCTTCATCCCAGGGCGCTCCACAACATATGGAAATAGAAGTTAATTTCCACCCCTGGAGACAAGCTCTCCTTTAAAAGAACGATCTCAGAGCACACTGAATTAGATAGACGAACACAGGAAATCCTAAGGAAAACAAGAAAGATCCTAGAAGTTGAGGAGGGATAGAATAGGCTCGACGCAGAGGAGAAAAAGATGCTTGAAATATTCAAAAGCTCAAGAAAAATAGGCATCAAGGATATTCTAGGTAACCAACTGAACCACTTTGGAACCCTCTTTACTTAATGGGTGGCTCGTTTTGGGTGAGCAAAAGCAAATATCCATAATATGGGTACAGAAGGGAATCCCCTAAGCATCATCATTCAATACCCTAGTAGAAACGAGAAAATAAATAAGGGACATAAATCCACCAAAGAGTTTATTCGTGAAGAAGGAGAACATTTTCTAAACTTAGGACAAATTGGAAAATTAATGGATTTCTTTCCCAGATCTGATGCAGCTTCCTCATGAAGATCATGTCATGCAATATTAGGGGCTTCAGTAGCTCGGGGAAGATCTGATACCTTCATGATAAAATTGGAAGGTACAAGCCAGAGATAGTCATCCTTCAAGAGACGAAGGTGCTCGCCGATAAAGTCCAAGAAAAAAACTAGATATGTTGGAGAAACAATCAAGATATGGCAATCGATTCCACCAGATATGCAGGGGGTCTTGCAATTCTCTGGGATCCAGGGAGGGTTATACTGCAAGACTAGATCATAACCAAATTCACATTGTCTGCCTCATTTTTACTGATAGGGGAGCACCGATGGAGGATCATCAATGGCTTCTATGGGCCGCCCATGCCTCGTGACAAAGAAACATTAGTTATGCACCTGTAACATCTTAGTAGATCATGGGCTCAACATGATTGGATCTTGGGATGTGATTTCAATCTGATCCGTATTATAGAAGAAAAGTGTGGGGGTATTCAACATCTTGACCCAGCTTCGTAGGCCTTTAATGATACTATAGAGGATCTTCGTCTCATGGATGTCCTCCCCTGCCAAGGTCTATGTACTTGGAACAACCCTCGGGGGGGGGGGGGGGGAGAGCACCAGATCTCTTGCAGGATGGATAGGTTTCTCTTCTCAGAACACCTTATGATGACCGATCCCCGAATCTCCTTCTAGATCCTCCCTTCCATCAGATCAGATCGCTGGCCCATGAGTGTGTATATCACTGCATCAACCCCCCCATCGCGTAGGACATTCAGGTTCAAAATTTTCTGGCTGCACCATCTAGGATTCATTGACCAATTAGCCTCATGGTGGAGAGGTTTGGGTACACCACTTGGCAAAAAAAATGCAATATTTTCAAAAACAATTGCAAGGCCTCAAGGGCCATATCAAAGCCTGGAACCGGGAAACCTTCGGAAACATCCTAGAGGAGAAGAAGCAGTTGGAATCTAGCCTAGAGGTGATTGAACAACGCATCATCTAGGAGGGTCGCACTAAGGATTTGGCCAAAATAGAGGAACTCTCAATCAAAGACCTTCACGAACGGAAGCAACAGGAGGAAATTTTATGGTGGCAGAAATCCAAAATACGGTGGCTAAGAGAAGGAGTATGGAACACCAAATTCTTCCACCAATCTATGATTCAACATCAGCAACACAATGGGATCACATTCTAACAAGCAGTTGATGGCTCCGAACCATGATGACATTGAGATGGAGCTTCACAATTCCTTCTCCACATTACTACAGGATGAAGGGTATGATAGAATGGAGGCCTTGCACAAAGTCACCCAACACATTCCCTCCTTGATAACACAACAAAAAAATGAAGCGCTTATCAGCCCTATCTCCCTCTCAGAAGTTGAAGAAGTAGCCAAAACTTTGCCGTCTAGCAATGCCCCGGGACCGGATGGTTTCACTACAGATTTTTTTAAGGCTAGTTGTCCTTTCCTCAATCAGGACATATGGGAGTTGGTGGAGAATCCTGGCTTTTGCCAAGTTTGGTATGGCCTTAATGCCACTTTCATCGCCCTCATTCGCAAATCAAAGGAGGCAACCATATCGAGGGACTTTCAGCCCATTTCCCTCTGTAATGTGATTTACAAGATATTATCCACCATCATGGTCCGTAGGCTCAAGTCGTTTCTCCATCGCATCATTAGTCATGAGCAGTCACGGTTCATGGAGGGTCATCAAATATTGGATGGTATTATCTCTGGGCACGAGACTATCCACTCTATCAAATCTCACAAGCTACGAGGAATGATTTTGAAATTGGACCTATCAAACACCTACGATCACCTTAGCTGGGAGTATCTTCTGGAAGTCCCGCAAGCTTTTGGATTTTCATCTGACTAGATTTAATGGGTAAAATCCATGATCTCTACTCCATTCTTCTCCATTCTTATTAATTGAACGCCTTCAAACACCTTCAGGTCCTCTAGGGGAATCTGCCAAGGTGATCCACTCTCCCCCTTCCTGTTCATCATTGCTGCCGAAGGATTCGGCCACCTTCTCAAGGCAGCAAAACAATCCCATAAAATATCAAGGCTCCATCTGTCGGGATCCAACATTGATATGACTAACCAATACTTTGTGGATGATAACCTCCTCTTTGGTGATGTGACTCTGAGAGAAGCCTCCCATCTCAACAACATCCTGGAATTCTTCCAGGAAGCCTACGGTATGATTCTTAATAAGCTTAAGTCAGATATTCTTGTTCAACACCCCTCGTCCCATGCAAGATTGCTTAGCTAGAACCCCAGGCTTCAACATTGGATTTCTCCCCTCTAAATTTATAATCGATAAGTTTGTTGATATGCCTTCTAGGCCTATTATTTGTGTAACTATTGTACTCAAGAATCATTTTGTTTTACATGAAAGCTATGTTCAACAATATGCATACTTTAAAGATGTACATTCAAGCTTGAGTCAAGTAAAGAAAGTAGTGGAATTTGTTTAGCATTTGTATCATAATTTGTTGTTTCATCTTGGTAATAAGGATGTTTCTTTTTATGGTAACATGGGCAAACCCAAAATTTCATTGGACTCCAAATGGTACAAAAAACAGTGCAAGATCATCTTGAAAAGAGAAAAAAGCAAGTACAAGTATCATATTGATCGCAAGCACCAAGTCGATGATGGAGTTTGGTGTCACTTTTGTAAGGAGAGGCTTCAAAGTAAAGAAAAAGGAGACAATGTTTATATTCCATCTTTTGAAGATTTTGCTTCAGAATTCCTTAATGAGCTTCAGCAAGACACCATTTGTGACAGGAGAAAAAAGGCTTCAAGACAAGGGAATGTTGGTTATCTTCCAGTGAAGCTCAAGGAAAAAAATTCATCAAAGGCCAAATGGATCGAGATTGTAAAGGTCAGGGGTTTGTACTCTCATCTACTTGACAGTTGAAGGTGATTTTTTGGGGTCCAAAAGCTTCTCAGTGGGGAGGAGTGATCAAGTGCTCATAAAAATGCTCAAATTTCAAAGTTGTTAGATCGGTTTAGAACCTTAACGACCGTGTAGATATCGTCGTTCTAAATCCAGTGCAATTGTTTCATTGAAAACCAACACTGTATGCTCCTAGAAATGTGTTTTTTCTTCTTTGTCAAACATGATTTTTTTTAAATGCAAGACAGGCTAGTCAGCAGTCCGTACAGATGACTCGGCATGCCTATGTGGCAGGGTGACTATGAAAGTTGACTTGGTCAATGGTTTCCATCAACAAATGGGATTGTACCAAGTAGCACTTGGCTACTAGTTTGAAACGGTGGATTTGGTGGCCAGCCATAGGATGCCATGTGGCCCAGCCAAGGGCCACCAAAATTATGTTGAAGTCTGAGTGTAGCAAGCACGGGTCGAACCCGCGACCTCCAAGACCGAGCACCAAAACCTTACCATTACATCTTTCATTTGTTTCTTACCATACTATGTATTCTATTTGTTTTTATTATAACATTTTTTGCGCTGTGGAGGAGGGGGCTGGGGTCTAGCCCCAACCCTAGTCACCATACTGGGGGAAGGGACCATGGGTGAGAGGCTAACCCTGTGCCCCCCCACCCCACAAAAACGTAAAATCAAACTTAACCGCAACGTATATGCCAACCACCATTGTTATAGGTCAATTTGGGCACCATTCCCAATGACCTGGTTAACTGGGCAGCATCTCTAGGACTGATGATCAGAAGGGTCTATCATTCCCTATCATCTCAGTTGCTATATTCTCTAAGACAGGAAAGATTCATGAATCAAACAATATTTTCATAAACACAAGGCTTTTCCATGGTTTCAAGCTTATTATTAAACATGTGGGAGCTCACCAATGTAGGCTCTAAAGGGCCTAAGTGTGTTGCATATGCAGGTAGCTCCATTCTAGGCTGCTCTACAAAGCACTTCCCGACATTCAAAGGTGCGTTGGTCAGATTGGGAGTGAAATTCTCATTTTTCTGGAATCTCCACTTGGCCAGTGTCTTCTAGAAGGGTTCACATGTGTCATGATTTGGATCCAAGTGTCCATTGACATCTACATGACTGGAAGACATCTCTTGCCTATTTTTGGAATGCAATTTATTGCAAAAGAACCTACAATTCATCTATAAATTGAACACAAAGCTAAGTGTTCAAGGAGGAAGATTTTGAGTAGAGAAATGTTGGAGAATTTTCAATAGAGAGTTTGATTTGTGGAGCTGCTGGTGGAGAGATTTATGCTGTGACGAGACTAAGGAACTCTACTGGAAGGTTACGATGAATCAGTCACTAGGTTGTAACCTCTCCTTCTATCATCAATAAAGCGTACTTCTTGTTTTTCACTACATGCATCCATGTTTACTTTGATTTTCCATTTTGCAAAATATTTGTTGATGAATGTACTCTATGCTTAACTGATTTGGCCAATTAACTTGAATAGATATCTAGATTATTGTATCTTCTACTGTTTCAGTGCTCTTTCTTGCAAGAAGCATTCAGCTATTTGAAACCGCTTGAATTTGAGGCTGTAGTGGAAGCGACATAAAGGAGCCATTTGGAAGTGACTGAAACAAGTAAGCATCCAATCCTCTCTGTTTATCTGTTCTGAGTTAGGAAAAAGGGTAGTGCAGTCCTTCACATGTTGTTCTAGACTAGACACCGGCCTAGGGAAGGGTAGTTTATCCATAGATTACAATTCTGGCCCAACGCAAGCTCTAAAGGAGAGGTTACAACCTAGTGACTGATTCATTGTGACATTCCAGTAGAGTTCCTTAGTCTCATCACAGCATAAGCCTCTCCACCAACAGTTCCATAAATCAAACTCTCTTTTGCAAATTCTCCATCATTTCTCTACTCAAGATCTTCCTCCTTGAACACTTAGCTTTGTGTTCAATTTATAGATGAACTGTAGGGTGTTTTGCAATAAATTGCATTCCAAAAATAGGCAAGACATTTTTTCCAATCATGTAGATGTCAATGGACACTTTGATCCGAAGCATGACACATGTGAACCCTTCTATAAGACACTGGCCAAGTGGAGATTCCAGAACAATGAGAATTTCGCTCCCAATCTGACCAACACACCTTTGAATGTCGGAAAGTGCTTTGTAGAGCAGCCAAGAATGGAGCTACCTGCATATGCAACAACCTTAGGCCCTTTAGAGCCTACGTTGGTGAGCTCCCACACGTTTAATAATAAGCTTCAAACCATGGAAAAGCCTTGCTTTGATGAAAATCTTGTTTGATTCATGAATGTTTCCTATCTTAGAGAATATAGCAACTAAGATGATAGGGAATGATAGACCCTTTTAATCATCGGTCTTGGAGATGCTGCCCAGTTAACCAAGTCATTAGGAATGGTGCCCAAATTGACCTATAACAATTTCCCCCTAAAGCATGAGATACAAATAATAAGAACATTTGATTGAGATGATTTACACTTTGATGAGACTGGAAACAAAAAATAACGGTCACCTGCATCAATCTTACAATACATTACATCATGATAAATCCTCTATTGATCATAATTGCTGAGGGTAGGCATTCCCATAGTCAGCACATAAAACAATCTAATAACATGTACATAATTTAGAAAGTCGTCTACATTGGAATGTTGCCCAGATGCAGACATTGCCTACAGATATAGGCCCATGTTTGGATGACAATCTATATGTAAGGTCACCGTATAGATGATGTGTACAAAAATCATGAAATCGTAGCCCGGATGGCTAAAACTAGATCCAAGTCTTCTTATCTCATTCACTCGATCATTCGGGTACAAGTCTAGCCATGCGAATATATGATTTGTTGTCAAACATGGAAAGACATCGTTTGATTACTAGCCAATAATTAAAGTTGTTAACAAACGCGAGAGAACCACCATTAATGAAAATGGCCCTCAAGGTACTGCATTATGTTTAGCAATCGTGAATAGGATGGTTCTCAGAGGAAAATACCTGACATCACGGATGTTTATTTTTCCATCTTTTCTAGGTTCTGACCCCGGATAGCAATACTGCATAACATAATCCCTCACTGTTTCTCCTCCAACAGTAGATCCTATGAGTGAAATGGGAAAACCTCTGCTTGACAAACCTGTGAGAAAATCAAATCCTCAAGTGTTATGGACAACACTTGATTTTTTATGTGAAATTCCTTATCGCTCGATCCCATGCTCGAACAAGGAACTCCAAGAGTTCTATCTGTTGTCTCATTCCCGACAATTTAAAGTAGTTAAGCAGCCCGCAATCTCTTAAAGCTCTTACAATAGTCGGATCATTCAAGGAAATCATATATTGTTCTTCATTTTCTCTTTCTCTCCATGTAATCATCATTATTATCCAATGGAAACCTGAAAATCAACCACAAGATCCATTAGATACCCTTCATTGCAAAAAACTAGGCAAATTTTGAGCACATCTTGAAAATAAAAAACATGAACTGCGCCCAACGAACTCCCTAGGTGAATATAGTGCATTGCACGTGCAGGTAACCTTCACTATACTTGCTATGCAATGCAGGTTTCGATGTACAAGGGTGCATTGCCCTCATTTTGGGTAAAATTTAGCCTAAGGGCCTCAAAAACCTAAAAATTTGTAAAGAATGGAAATGAAATGACTACTAAAAGAAAGAGGAGGTTTTTACTACTGATTTGGATCAAACGGCGATGAAATCCATCCACAGAAATGATCGCAATCAATGACTCAAGTTCGTGGCCAAAATCAGGTTCAGAGCTCCAAAATGCAAATGGTAACTATGGAATGGTAAAATAAATAGTGAAGCTACTTTATAGAGTCATTTAATTACTTGCAAGTTAAATTTATTGCTATGACTATGGTTTTGTTATGTTTTTATCATGAAACAAGTATTTTTAATCCATTTACTGTTGTTCTGAATAGGAAATACAACTGATGAACATATTTTTTGTGCAGATTTATTTCAAAGAAGGACTTGACCACAAAGCATACTTTTTCTCCTTATTTTTCGAGCTTTGATGAAAATCAAAAAGGATTTGAAGCGCACTTTTCTCTCTTTTTCGAGCTTCGATAACAGTGAAAAAGGAACCCCTGGAGTCTTCTTTCAACTCTTTTCAAACTCCGATAATGTGAAAAGATTGCTGAGAACTTGTCATTTTGAGCTCGTTAAAGTAAATGAATTGATATCTACTCAGTATAAGTTTAACCCTTTTCCGGACTGAGATGGATTATTTACGAAAAAGGAATAACTTGGTTAAACATGACCAAAGAGGTTCTTTCAGATATTATTTTACACTTTTTCGGATCTGAGAGAAAAATTTACGAAAAAGTAATTTTGGAGTCCTCTTTCATCCTCTTTTTCAGACTTCCTAAACATGAAAAAGGATCGGGCTATCACTGTCGTTAAGCTCGTTAAAACATAAAATAGCTACGGGCTTGTCGATCATGGCAAGAATCGAGTTTCATTCATTGCTAGACTCGTTAAATTATTAAATAGAAATACTTCATTCTTTGTTCGCTCGAAGGGTTGAATTATAGATCAAGAAAATGTTATCCTCCTCAAGCTTGTTAAAAAATAAAGAGGTACTGGTCGACAAATGACTGGCGAAAATTTGGGAAAAGCAAGTAAATTTTATTTTTGGTAGCAATTCGCTCTTGAACATAACACTTCTTTCACTCCATGTTCGTGACTGTTTGGGTTGGGTAATCATCTTGAGGGTTCATTCACACCTATGGTTCATCATAGCTTCACTTCGGTTTTGGGTCAATGCTGCCAACTCATCACAGTATTGCCGATATGTTTAAGAGAAGTCATCCAGTGATTTAGAACTCATCCATCTGCAATACTCATAAACCTTCATTTTCATTACTGTCATCCCTGAAAATTGCTATATCAAGTCCTACCCTTGTCTCTGAAATCAGTAACCCCAGTTTTGCAATAAGGTGACTTCCTGTCGACTACAAATCAACATCCAGGAAGTTCACTTAGAAACATCAGATTCTAGTACCATGAGGCTTGTTACAGCATCGACAAGATCCTCACTTCCGGACTTTTGACTGAAAGATTTTGTTTGGCATTCGACATCAAATCATCTATTCACGCCTTACAAAATGTATTGCAGTACCTTGAGGGCCATTTTCATTAATGGTGGTGCTTTTGTGTTTGTTAACAGCTTTCATTATTGGCTGGTAATCAAACGATGTCTTTCCGTGTTCGACGACAAATCATATATTTACATGGCTAGAATTTTACCTGAAAGATCGAGTGAATGAGATAAGAAGACCCGGATCTAGTTTCATCCATCCAGGCTGTGATTTCAGGATTTTTGTACACATCATATGTACGGTGACCTTACATACAGATTGTCATCCAAACATGGGCCTATATCTGTAGGAGATGTCTGCATCTGGGCAACATTCCAATGTAGACGACTTTTTGAATTATGTACATGTTATTAGATTGTTTTATGTGCTGACTATGGGAATGCCTACCCTCAACAATTATGATCAATAGAGGATTTATCATGATGTAATGTATTGTAATATTAATGCAGGTGACCGTTCCACATTGTTTCCAGTCTCATCATAGTGTAAAGCATCTCAATCAAATGTTCTTATTATTTGGATCTCATGCCTTAGGGGGCAATTGTTATAGGTAAATTTGGGAACCATTCCCAATGACCTGGTTAACTGGGCAGCATCTCCAAGACCCATGATTAAAAGGGTCTATCATTCCCTATCATCTCAGTTGCTATATGCTCTAAGACAGGAAACATTCATGAATCAAACAAAATTTTCATCAAAGCAAGGCTTTTCCATGGTTTGAAGCTTATTATTAAACATGTGGGAGCTCACCAATGCAGGCTATAAAGGGCCTAAGTGCATTTCATATGCAGGTATCTCCATTCTAGGCTGCTCTGCAAAGCACTTCTCAACATTCAAAGGTGCGTTGGTCAGATTGGGAGCGAAATTCTCATTTTTCCGGAATCTCCACTTGGCCAGTGTCTTCTAAATGGGTTCACATGTGTCATGCGTTGGATCCAAGTGTCCATTGACATCTACATGACTGGAAAACATGTCTTGCCTATTTTTGGAATGAAATTTATTGCAAGAAAACCTACAGTTCATTTATAAATTTAAGACAAAGCTAACTGTTCAAGGAGGAAGATCTTGAGTAGAGAAATGTTGGAGAATTTTCAATAGAGAGCTTGATTTGTGGAACTACTGGTGGAGAGGATTATGTTGTGATGAGGCTAAGGAACTCTGTTGGAAGGTCACAATGAATCAATCATTAGGTTGTAGCCTCTCCTTCTATCATCAATAAAATCTTTATTAAATGCCTACCCTCAACAATTATGATCAATAGAGGATTTATCATGATGTAATGTATTGTAAGATTGATGCAGGTGACCGTTCCGCATTGTTTCCAGTCTCATCACAGTGTAAATCATCTCAATCAAATGTTCTTATTATTTGGATCTCATGCTTTAGGCAGCAATTGTTATAGGTAATTTTGAGCACCATTTTGTTGAAGCCCCGAAAATCGGGTCTACAACAATGGGGATACCCACCCGGTCTAGACCTTGGTTAGCAGCTCCTTTTCCGTTTGGTGTAGTGGGTCTGACTGGGGATAATGGGACCAGTTTCCCAATATGTGTGTGTGTTTGAGATTTGATATTTCTTTTCTAAAATTCCTAAGTAAAATGCTTTTAATCTATTTCTAATCTATTCATATGTAAACCGTATTCTAAGAAATATCTAATTCTAAACTAACCCGGGATGTAATCTTTCAATATATGCGATCTAAAAGGATTTCAGATAACAATTGATAATAAAGATCATTCAATTATTATGAGAAAAGAATTCAATAAAGATAAACTATTTCACATAAAAATTTAGATGAAACAGTTGTGGAAAACATATCGCATATTAAGCTATTCATATGTCAAGTATAAAAAAATAATTATCACAGTACAAAAATGCCAAATGATAACTCAGATATTCAAACATTAACATATAAACAACTAAGCATTAATATTGCTTTTATCACAGAAACAGAAACAGTTAAGAGATAGAAATACCATTTATAACTAGTTCTACTCATGAGCTAGAAGCAATAATGATTTATCTCTTTCTTAATCCAACATATATCAAGAGTACAGAAATGCAACATCAGTAACAGATATTAGACATAGATGTCAATAAATCTCGTTCCATTCATTCATCAAAACCTCCTCTGAGGGTGCAGAAGTGCATGTTCTGAGGATAAGTTTTTGACAAATTTCAGGACCCTTCTCTAAATGAATGAGAAGGGTTTAAATACTAATAACTAAAATCTAAAAATAGTTTATTAAAAAAATTTAGGATTCGGTTTAAATGACCGTCCTTTTCCTAGGCAAAAATATAGTAAAACTAAAACTAAATCTAAAAATAAAGACTATCAGCTATCTACTTATGAATTTGATCTTTGATCTTGCAAGCATCCAGCATTGCTTTTAGAAGAGGCGGTTGACGGACTTCAGATTTCAACTGCCCTGAAAAGACATAATTGGCAAGTTTAGGAGCCATTTTCTCAGCAGAATTAATGATGCAATTAAGCGCACTACGTTGACTGTGGGGTTTTACTAGATATGTCCAGTAAGAATCCCAGTTTAATCTTGTCAGTTCTTGAATTGACTTTTCCTTTTCATCAGCCTTTTGCCTCCATTCTGTTTGTAATTGCTGTGCTTGCGAAAGGTGTCCTGGAGTAATCTCTGAAATCAAATTAACTTTGTGTAAATTTTCATTCACACAATCAGTAATATTTCCTGCTGTTGTAGCTGCTTCCTCTGCTGCTTTTTCTGCTTCTCTGAGCTGTACATCCCAATTGTTGAAAAGCAGTTCTTTATGACTATCCTTGATGATCGGTGCTCCTGCTCTTCTTCCTTCCTCTGTCTTTTTCCATGCCATATAATTAGTAACTCTTTCATTAGTTAAATCATAATCATGTCGTAATTCTACGACATGATTAGTGATTTTATCATTTTCTTAACAAAAAGAGTTGTATTGCGAGATTTTCTGGCATAATATGTCTTGCTGCTACAGTAGTTGTTTGTTCAAGGAAACAAACTCTGAAATAAACTCTGGAAGCTTAGGGTCGTCTTTGTGCTCTTCTTGGATAATATGTATTTGTTTCTCTTTATCTGCCAAACTTTTCTGATAACCAATTTGCATCTTTTGAAGCTCTTGCTGTAACTCTTCAAGTTTTATTTGTGCTTCACTGTTAGCACGGGCTTGTTGCAATTGTTGTTGTAGAGATTGTATCTGATCTTCTTTTTCATTTAATAATAGCTTTACCTCAGATGCTTTATCAATAGTTGCGGAGGCATAAGCTCCTGTAATCTGAGATAGCTTGGCAAGATTGTCAGTTGGATCCGTAGTAGGATCCTTCCATAAGACATCTAATTGTTCTGCCTCAGTAGAGATTGAGCTCTCTAAATTTCTCTTTTTCCTCTGCTTTCTCACTACTTCTTTATACTGCGGGCTGTAGAATACGTCTAGAGGAGGAATGTCCTCTATATTGAGTACAATTTCAGAAGAGGGAGTGATAGGTATATGCTCAGTTTCTGTGATAGTGCCACCTATTCCCTTGCTAAAAAATTTTGTTGTCTGTACAGGGGTCTGTATATTCTGTCCTTCTACATTAAGCAATTGATTAAAAGTTTCCCATTCTTTGTCCAATTCAGTCCTGACTGTCGGTTGCTGTACATTGAGAGGTGGAAGGTTCAACTGTGGAGTGGTAAAAATCTGTTGTTGTGAAAGCTCTTTAGATTGAGCTGTATCCTTCACTGAGCTTTCATCATTATCAATCTTTTTAGAACGCTCAGAAGTCTCTTTGTCAGACTTCGACTTAGACTTTTCTGTATTTGAGCTGCCACTAAGACTGACACTAGGAGTAGGTTCCCTTGCGGGTTCCAAGCGTAAATTTTCCAAAGGGACAGTAGTTAGTCTTCTCTCTCTGTAAACTTTAAATTCCTGAAAATCTTCCAGGGATAACTGTGTTTGAGCTAAATGCAAAACTTCTTTAAATGAACATTTTGTTTGAAACATATCATCAAAAGGATCTTCTTCTCCAACAAACACTCTTACTTTGATTGCAGTGGTGAAATTTTTAACAACATCCATTGGATCAAATAACCTTCTCGAAAAATTGAACAGTTGTAAGCATGTAATATTGCTTACCTCTTTGAATGCGTGACCAACATCAAACAATGAAAATGCTCCATAGGCTACGGGAAATTGTGGCCAAATTCCCTTCTTCTTTTCCTTTAATTCCTTTGTCAAACCTCCTTCACCACAGGTTTGATAAGCAATCTCCCGAGCTACAAGTTTATCCGGAACATACAGGGGTAACACATGGGGGGAAGCAGAGCTTCCAAAAACCCTCACATAGGTAAACAACTCTTCTCCGAACCATCTTGCGATAGGGAGAATGTCTACTTCTGCTTTCGGGGATAACCTTGGAGCATCCTTATTATACAATATTCTGTACAGAGGCAGCATTATGCCATGGAAAATTTTGTAGAAATGAGGAACAAACTTTGATTCCCACAACTCTTTGTGATAGACATGAATAGGCAAGGGATCATGAATTGTCCATTGCCAACCCATCAAAGGGAATTTAGAAACAAAACAAATTGAATCCATAACATAGGCAGATAGATAAAAAGGAGGATAAATCCTCTGGGAAATAGTCCGTTTGGACCGGTAACTGAAAATGGAAGTGGCCAAATTATCAGACAAGATTTTGGCCCAGTCTACAATTGTAGCGTTAACAGCAGCATTTAACAAAGGGAGCCATTCAGGTAAGACCATATTTATGTCAGGCTTTCCAAAAAGCCTGCATAACATAGCGGCAGCAAAACAATATGGAGAGGTGAGTGAACCAGTACTGTACATACCATGTTTGTTTTTCTTCAATGGTTCCTCTCTCTTGGTCCATTCCTTGGTGCATTCCGCCAAATTTGCATTTTCTCTGGCGAATTTCTCCATAAATTGTTTGTTGTAAGTTGCCTGAGGTTCCGGTAAGTGATACATAAGCCTCAAATCTTCTGTAGTGAATGACCCGATGAGTTCTTGTCCTGGAGTTCTAAATTGTCTATCCGAAATATCAGTGTTATCCAGCACCCATTTTATCATATCCGTATACGGAAGAATTCTCGGTCTTGCTGCTATTCTGTGAAGAAATGAACAAGCCAATTCCGTAAGAGACGCTTCAGAGGAATTACTTGATCCAGCAGTAGCCGCGACTTCCATTACCCTGGGATTTTCTTCTTCGAGCAGATTATGCATGCCCTTCCAGGTAGTGATACCGGCGTCCTTATTGCATGCAGTATCTGCATACAGGGAAGCCATCTCTTTGTTTTCAGCACTCAGAACTTTCTCTTTCTTACCCATAATGCTCTGTGAATTCTTTGTATAGTCTTCTGCTCCTTCGCGCCTGCGGTGTTACGAATTAAGTGAGAGTAATGAGATGAGAAAGGTGACGGGATAGTTTTAAATGCTGAAGGCGGCTAAAAACGTGAAACAACCTTTCAATCAAAACAAAATCCTTTCCATCAATGATTAACAATCCATTCATTAATTTTGACATCAAAGCGCATAACGGATATTTATTTATGAAAAGATTTACTTTGGACACCGCGCTAGAAGAATCTGCGATAATGCGATCTACGATTTGCTGTGCAATGTCGCAAAATCGTAATATCGCGGATCGCAATCATCGCAAATCGCAAAATCGACAAATTTCAGTCTAACATTATTGCGAAATCGCAATATCGCAAAATCGTGAAATCGCAATTTCACAAAATGTAACTTATTAAACAACTTTTTTGCGATATGCAGTTTGCGATAGATGTTTTAATGTCTAGTTTTTTGGGATCGCGCTATCGCAATATCGCGGAATCACATTTTTAAAAGATTATGCTTTGATAAATGATATCCACTTTTTGCGATGGATGCGGTATTTCTATTCAAAGAAGGTTTATAATTCGATCTATCATAAACTCAGGTTTATGTTAAATATTTTCAAAGGAATTTCCCTAAGTTATGATAGTAAGTTTTATTTGAGAAAGGAAACAAACACTAATTATTTTTTTTTTTGGATTTTTTGACTAAGGGTCCCCACTTATTTAGTATTATTACTAATACTAAATAAAAAGGGGGGTTGTTTTGGCCACAACATTGGCGACTCACTTGGAAGAACCAGTTATCTCTGCTTTTCTTTTGAATTTTCTAAACTTTTAAAAACAGAAAATTTTCCAGAAAATCAAGCTTTATTATAAAAAGACAAAGTACATTATGCTTGAATCTATAGATGATATTTCATTTCTTCTATATTCAACTTTTGATTATTTACTTCCTCAAGCTAGTCCTTGTATTTACATCAGTCATTACTTGGTTTAAAAAGATTAAAAAAAAGGCTTCTCTATAAATCAATTTTAAATATGCTCATTTGTCGTAGGTAGAGCCACTGCTGCCAGCAAGAATTTATAGCCTCGACAGGGTTACCTGTTACCCAGCAATGATCCTGTATCCTACTTAGAGAAATATAAAATTTTCAAAGAGAAATCCATATTCACACTTGTTGTTTTTTCTTTTTTTTTTATTCTTAAAGAACAATGTCTTGGTTTGGTAGCCAACTCATGACAATGCCATTCACTTGATTTATAACTTTGCTGAACAAGCTGGCTCGTGATGAGACCCCTTGTCTTTTGATTGCAACAATCTTGAGTCATTGCCCTGTTATGGTATGCAGTATTGGCAAAGTCAGCAAGATATAGTAACTATGATCATGATAAGTCGGCTCGTGATGAGACCTCTTACTCTTTAAGTTAAAAGTGTATCATTGGATAATTCTTTGAACATTGTAATTTTCTAAGCGGGGAGGATGTCATTGTTTCCTTAAGATAGCTCTGGACGACAATAGTAGAGTTTTTTGGAAGGAACTTTTCTATAGAGAAACTTTGTTTTGCTATTGATACCTTTTATTGAACTGATATAAAACAATCTTTCACTAAAAGTTGTCTTTCATCAAAGTCTTCAAAGTTGAAACTAGTATCATTTCAAGACTAAAGTTTTTTAACTGTATCTTTGAATAATAATGATCAATATTCTCACAAGAATTCTATTTATAAAAATAAAGAAACATAATCTAAACAAAGAATTTATATTCTTTGTAAATTCCAAATGTAACCATTAACAACTCGTTTTATTTTGACAATAAAGAAAACTAATATACAAAATAGAAGAATGATCTCCTATGGAAAGTATTTTTTGAGAATTTGTCCATTAACAGGTAAAGACTCTCTTTTGCCTGTTAAATCCTGTAAGAAAAAGGTAGACGGACCTATGATTTCTGCAATTTGAAAAGGACCAAGCGACATTCATTGAAATTTTGTATGTTTTCCTTTTTCTTCATGAGCCTTGTCCCATTTTAAAACAAGATCTCCAACCCGAAAGTCTTTTCTGGTTATCATGTTTGAATCAAAAGAATATTTTACTAATGCTTGATGATGAGCATGAGTTATTTTGGCTTTTTCTCGTTGTTCTTCTAACTTAATTATTTCCATTTGTCTTAGTTGTAAGGAAGAAGTTGGTACTTCATCAATATATTGAACTAGGGCCAAAGAAGGAATTGCTAAATGAGTTGGAAGAACTACTTCTTTCCCATAAACTAAATTAAAGGGAGAAGTACCGATAGAAGCCTTATGTGTTATTCGATCTGCCCATAAGCATATATTAAAGACTTATGCCAATTTTTATGATTTTGATCAATGGTTCGCTTAATGATTCTGATTAATTTTTTATTTGTGGATTCAGCTAACCCATTTCCCTGTGGATAATAGTTGGCAGAGTATTCAAGTTTAAAACCTCTCTTGAGTGAAAATTCAGTCATGGCATTACCAGAAAAATATGATGCATTGTCAAATAATAAAGCAGAAGGTAAACCAAACCTGGTGACTATGAACTGATCTATGAATTCCATGATATGTTCAGCATTGGCAGTCTTGAGAGGGACTGCTTCTACCCATTTCGTAAAATAATCAGTTGCGGTAATGATATACCTATGTTGCTTAGAAGAGTGAGGAACGATCTCACCTATTATGTCCAATCCCCATTGATCAAAAGGTTGTTCAATGTTTACTGGTTGTAATGGCAATGATGGTTTTTTTTTTGTCTTCCAGCTGCGGTTTGACAAACTTGGCATCCTCTTACATAGCTATGGGAATCTTTGAATAAAGTGGGCCAGTAATAGCCTGCGCGAAGAATTTTATGTGCAGTAGTATCTCCAGCATAATGTCCACCTGCTGGCCCATCGTGAAGTTCCTGCAAGACTTTATCAGCTTCATTTTTCTCCAAACATCTAAGAAGAATAGAATCGTAATTCATTTTAAAAAGAACATCGTTTATAAGCTGATATTGTTTAGCCTTCAACCTCAAGGCTCTTTTCTTGGTATGATCAAGATTTGGAGGAGCATATCCATTCTTCAGATAAAAAGTGATATCAGCATATAATGATTCAGCATCGTTTAGGCTTAACTCTTACGTTTGTATCTCTTCAGATGATTTCTCAGAAATCTGTGATGCTCCAGCTAGTATTTTTCAAAAGCCTTGACCTCTAACAATATTTGCTGGTTTGATCTCAACATAATATTCTTGTAAGGTAGTAATCCAATTAGCTCTTTTCTCACCCACATCTTTTTGGACTAAAATATTTCTTACCGCTGGAAACGACACAATGATTTTTGTATGGGTTTTAAGCAAAAAAGGTCTGAAATATTTAATTGCTTTGAAAACAGCGTAAGCTTGTTTTTCCACATCTGAGTAATTCAACTCAGCCCCCTGTAAATTTGAACTGAAGAAAGCAATTGGGGCTTCTTCTTTGTCTTGATTTGCTTGAGTGAGAATCGCAGCGTAAGATTTATCAGAGGAAAATGTCTACAAAATAAAAGGATCGGAAAAATTTGGAGTTGCTAAAGAGGGAGCATTAATGATAGCTTTTTTAATCAGATTGAATGCCTCATATTCATCTTGGCCCCACTTGAAGTTTGAATTCTTTTTAATCATTGTTTGTAAAGGAGATATAATTCTTGAAAAGTCTGGTACAAATCTCTTTACAAAATTAATTTGGCCGAGGAAAGATTGCATAGCTTTCTTGTTGTGAGGTAAGGATATTTCAGAAATCTCCTTAATTCTATCAGGATCAATGTGAATTCCAGATTTTGACACTATGAATCCAAGAAGTTTTCCTTCACTTAATGCGAAAAAGGATTTTTTCGAGTTAAGTGAAATTCCATACCTTTGACAACGTTGGAAGATCTGCTTCAAATCTCTAAGATGATTGCTTCGTTTTTTGGAATATATAGTTATATCATCCAAGTAAATTACTACTGATTTGTTAGCTAATCCCTTGAAAGCGATGTCCATGGCTCTTTGAAATGTGGCACCAGCGTTGATCAGACCAAAAGGCATCTTTTGATATGCATAAGTGCCCCATTTGGCTCTAAATGTAGTTTTCAATTGATCATCTGGATGAACTAACACTTGGTTGTAGCCAGAGAAACCATCTAAGAAAGACATTAATTCTGACCCTGCAACCGCCTGTAATATTTGCTCCATGGGAGGCAAAGGAAAATTATCTTTTTGGCAGGCTTTATTAAGATTTCGAAAGTCAATGCAAATTCTAATATCTCCGTTTTTATTTCTAACAGGAACCATATTGGAAACCCATTTAGAATGTCGAACAGGAAAAATAATTTTGGCTTTCAATAAATTATTGAGTTCAGATTTGATTTGATTTTCTAGATTGGGATGGACTTTCCTGAGCTTTTTTTGTACATGTTTTTCATCGTTCATCATTGGGATAGTATGTTGGATGATAGAAGTGTCATAAGTTTTGAGTTCATCGTAGTTCCAAGAAAAGACACTTTTGTATTGTTTCAAAAGACACACATATGCTGATTTTTCTTCAAGAGTTAGACCAAGGCCTAGGTTAATATTATGTGGTTTGGTATCATTTCCTAGATTTACTAATTCATAATTCAAATTTGAACTTTGTAATTTTGAATTGGTAGATATTTTAAAACAGTCTTTCAAATGATAAAGGTCGTCTAACTTGACTATTGACTTTGGAATAGCATTATTAGTGCTATCATGTTGTAATTGTTTGTCATGCTGGTCTTCATCAATTATTTGATTGGTATAAGATCCTTCAGATGTGAGGAAGCTTACAATATCAGGATCGTCATTGAAAATTCTCCAATTGGTAACATTATTAGGAATCGAAGGTCTAAAAATTAATTCAATTGAAAATCGATCAGGACTAAAGTCTTTTGCAGGAATAAGCTTAGAGGCTACATTGGCTAATAGGTCTGCACTAGAATTCTGGATTCTAGGAATTGGTGAAATATTGAATGCTATAAAATGTTCAGTCAGATCTTGAACTAAAGATTGATAATGTTTTAAATGACCTGATAAACAATGTATAGTATTGCGTACCTGTTTAATTACAATTTCTGAATCTCCGAAAACTTGCAGATATTTGATATCCAATCCGATTGCTTTATATAACCCTTGGACTAAAGCCTCGTATTCTGCGGTATTATTGTTACATTCAAACTCAAGTCGGCAGGTTAGCATAATCTTGTTTCCCTTTGGACTAACCAACATGGATCCTGCTCCTGCTCCTTCATTAGACTTAGAACCATCAAAAAATAATTTCCAAAATAAAGATTTATTTACAGGAGTATCTACAAAATTAATACATTTAGAACTGTCTGTTTGAGAAAAAATTTCTATTTGAGATAAAACAGAATGTTCTAAATTAGGTGAAGTATGAGCATTGAAATTTCCTAAAAAAGAGTCAACTGAGTAATTGCCAATGATATTACTGCTGTATGCAACTAGTTCATTCTCTCCTTCCAATTCTGTTACTATGTATTTCTGATGTTTTTTCTCGCTCAACCTTTATCTGATTTGGTTTACCATTATAAGGAAGCCACATGTGCGACCAATCGGTTGCAAAGTATCCATGAAGTTTTTCTGACCAATCTCTGCTAAGATTAAGCCATAAAATTCTGGAATATCTGCAACTAAAATATCAATGACTTGACATACCTTTGGATTTGATGACAGCCTTATGGTAACCTGGTTTAATTCGCCAATCACTTCAACTTGCGATCGATCTAACTGCACTATGCGCAAAGAAGATTTTTTATGGTTGAACGTTCAGTTTTGTACATACTGATTTTGGTAGAATATTAGATGAAGCTCCAGAATCCACTAATCATTTATGCATATTTTTATTAAAAACTTCGTAAGTAAGAAGAAATGGAGGAGTATGAGATCTCGACCTTCCTCCAATTAAAGTGATATTTTCAAGATCAAATTTACTGATTGAATTAGTTGGAGGCCTTCCCATATCATTAGAAGCTTGAGAAATTACAGGATCAGGCAAAGGTTTTTCTGGTACAGCTTGTAATTCTTTCAAAAGTACTTTTTGCTGATGCTTTAACTTGCTTAATTCATAAAAAGTGATGTTTGCCCTAGTCTTCTTCATATCTTCTATAATGTTGTATTCCATTTCATCCGGAACAATCAATGTTCTTGATGGAATTGATGAATCTATTTGGACTGGGCTAGTTTGAATTGCTTTGGATGTTGTTTTCTTGGGTGCGACTTTATCCTTAGCCAATGAGCTTGCACTCTTTGGTTTAGGAGTAGTTTGAGGAGGATCAAGTTGATTTCTATTTCTAGTGCTAACCGGGGATTCTTCTTGGTCTTCCTCATCCGGGAGGATGAAATCCCACATGCCTTGTACTTATACCACCTCTTCTTCATCAGTAGTCTCTTCAGTAACAGTCTCTTCTTCTTCTTCTTCCGATTCAGCATTTGTAATAGCATTTGGTGGCTTTTGATTAGTTGAAGGATTCCTTCTAAAAGGCTTGAAAGACTTTTTAGAAGAGGTTTCTGCTACTTGTTTCTTGATATCAACCATTTCATTGGACATGGTTTTCAAAACTTTCTGCAATCCTTCTAAATCAAATGGATCTTTTGGTTGTTTTTTCTTGGGATCGTCCTTGAACGTGACCTTCTTGGATTTTCGTTCTTCTATTGCATTTTTCTTTTCTAAAGCAATGATTCATTTCTCTACTGCTATTGCTTCTTTCATATTGTCTGCTAAAGTTGTTTTATTATCCCTATCAACAAAGATTGCTATGTTTGATGGCAAAGCAGAAATGTACCATTCAGTTTGCACTTCTTCGCTTGGTTTGGAAGCAGTAGGAATTTTGTTTAACAATTTATTGAAACGAGAATTGAAATCCTTGACAAGTTCTTTTGAATCAGCTCTAAGATTAGACAAATCATTGATTAATGTTGCTGTAGATCTGTCATCACCAAATTTAGTCAAAAATTGATCTTGAAAGATATCCCAATTAGTAATAGATCCAGATGGTAATGAAAAATACCATGATCCAGCTGCTCCTTGTAGGGTATAAGGAAAAAGTCGGACAACAACATCTTCATTAACAAATCCATTGAGATTTATGGATAACATAAAGTTATTGATATGTTCTTCTGCTAGCATGCCTGCTTCAGGATTAAACTTAGGCAGCCATTTTTCAGGATGGGCCGGTATTTGACTCAAGGGTGCAGGCATTAAGACTGCCCCTGGATTATTCCATGGCATTTGGGCCATCACTAAACTACTAACAGGTGAAAGTGTAGATGATGATATTTGTGACTGTGAAGATGAAGATATTATGTTTTGAGAAGGAGATGTGGAAGATTGAGTGGACTGATGGACAGTAATCTGAAGTGGAGGAGTGGGTGGTTGACTTCGCGATGAAGTGTTTGAGATGGATGATGATGATGAAAGAGTCTCACTTTCAGACTCTTTGGGTGATTTCCTAGCTCTTTTTCTTGTAGGTAGAGGTAACTCAGTTGGCTGAATGCCAAGCTTTTCACTCTGTGATCTAGTGAGAGGATGAGCAGGATAATATTGCAAAGTCACACTGCCTTGAGATTTATCAGATCTTTGAGGTGATATTGAAAATCGCTAAAGTTTATGAATCAAAAATTTGACTTCAGGAGGTTCAATAACAGATTCTTCTGAAAAGCCAGGTTTTGTGGCAGTGTCTGTTCTTCTTTCGACTTCTGGTTCTAGATTTAAAATTTCTGAGTAAGATGGAGAAGTCGGGGAAGATGGTGAGGGTGATTTACTCTCAGAATGGTTTTTAGATTTAGATTCACTTGCCATTAATAGTTTGAGGCCCTCCTTCTAGCACCAAATATGTTGAAGGCTCGAAAATCGGGTCGACAACAAGGGGGATACCCACCCGGTCCGGACCTTGGTTAGCAGTTCCTTTTTCGGTTGGTGTAGTGGGTCCGACTGAGGATAATGGGACCAGTTTCCCAATATGTGTGTGTGTTTGAGATTTGATATTTCTTTTCTAAAATTCCTAAGTAAAATGCTTTTAATCTATTTCTAATCTATTCATATGTAAACCGTATTCTAAGAAATATCTAATGCTAAACTAACCCGGGATGTAATCTTTCAATATATGCGATCTAAAAGGATTTTAGATAACAATTGATAATAAAGATCATTCAATTATTATGAGAAAAGAATTCAATAAAGATAAACTATTTCACATAAAAAGTTAGATGAAACAGTTGTGGAAAACATATCGCATATTAAGCTATTCATATGTCAAGTACAGACAATTAATTATCACAGTACAAAAATGCCAAATGATAACTCAGATATTCAAACATTAACATATAAACAACTAAGCATAAATATTGCTTTTATCACAGAAACAGAAACAGTTAAGAGATAGAAATACCATTTATAACTAGTTCTACTCATGAGCTAGAAGCAATAATGATTTATCTCTTTCTTAATCCAACATCTATCAAGAGTACAGAAATGCAACATCAGTAACAGATATTAGACACAGATGTCAATAAATCTCGTTCCATTCATTCATCAAAACCTCCTCTGAGGGTGCAGAAGTGCATGTTCTGAGGATAAGTTTTTGACAAATTTCAGGACCCCTCTCTAAATGCATGAGAAGGGTTTAAATACTAATAACTAAAATCTAAAAATAGTTTATTACAAAAATTTAGGATTCGGTTTAAATGACCGTCCTTTTCCTAGGCAAAAATATAGTAAAACTAAAACTAAATCTAAAAATAAAGACTATCAGCTATCTACTTATGAATTTTATCTTTGATCTTGCAAGCATCCAGCATTGCTTTGAGAAGAGGCGGTTGACGAACTTCAGATTTCAACTGCCCTGAAAAGACAGAATCGGCAAGTGTAGGAGCCATTTTCTCAGCAGAATTAATGATGCAATTAAGCACAATACGTTGACTGTGGGGTTTTACTAGATATGTCCAGTAAGAATCCCAGTTTAATCTTGTCAGTTCTTGAATTGACTTTGCCTTTTCATCAGCCTTTTGCCTCCATTCTGTTTGTAATTTCTGTGCTTGCGAAAGGTGTCCCGGAGTAATCTCTGAAATCAAATTAACTTTGTGTAAATTTTCATTCACACAATCAGTAATATTTCCTGCTGCTGTAGCTGCTTCCTCTGCTGCTTTTTCTGCTCCTCTGAGCTGTACATCCCAATTGTTGAAAAGCAGTTCTTTATGACTATCCTTGATGATCGGTGCTCCTGCTCTTCTTCCTTCCTATTTCTTTTGCGATGCTATATAATTGGTAACTCTTTCATTAGTTAAATCATAATCATGTCATAATTCTACGACATGATTAGTGATTTTATCACTTTCTTGACAAAAAGAGTTGTATTGCGAGATTTTCTGGCATAGTATGTCTTGCTGCTGTAGTAGTTGTTTGTTCAAGGAAACAGACTCTGTAATAAACTCTGGAAGCTTAGGATCGTCTTTGTGCTTTTCTTGGATAATCTGTATTTGTTTCTCTTTATCTGCCAAACTTTTCTGATAATCAATTTGCATCTTTTGAAGCTCTTGCTGTAACTCTTCAAGTTTTATTTGTGCTTCATTGTTAGCACAAGCTTTTTGCAATTTTTGTTGCAGAGCTTGTATCTGATCTTCTTTTTCATTTAATAATAGCTTTACCTCAGATGCTTTATCAATAGTTGCTGAAGCATAAGCTCCTGTAATCTGAGATAGTTTGGCAAGATTGTCAGTCGGATCCGTAGTAGGATCCTTCCATAAGACATCCAATTGTTCTGCTTCAGTAGAGATTGAGATCTCTAACTTTATCTTTTTCCTCTGCTTTCTCACTACTGCTTTATACTGTGGGTTGTAGAATACATCTAGAGGAGGAATGTCCTCTATATTGAGTACAATTTCAGAAGAGGGAGTGATAGGTATATTCTCGGTTTCTGTGATGGTACCACCTATTCCCATGCTCAAAACTTTTTTTGTCTGTACAGGGGTCCGTATATTCTGTCCTTCTACATTAATCAATTGATTAAAATTTTCCCATTATTTGTCCAATTCAAATTCCCACCTGGTTGTCGCTCATCAGATGGAAGATTCAATCCGTGAGGAAATGTGGGTCATTGTTGTGAAAGCTCTTTTGATTGAGCTGTATCCTTCACTGAGCTTTCATCATTATCAATCTTTTTAGAATGCTTAGAAGTCTCTTTGTCAGACTTCGACTTAGACTTTTCTGTATTTGAGTTGCCACTAAGACTAACACTAGGAGTTGGTTCCCTTGTGGGTTCCAAGCGTAAATTTTCCAAAGGGATAGTAGTTAGTCTTCTCTCTCTGTCAACTTTAAATTCTTGAAAATATTCTGGGGATAACTGTGTTTGAGCTAAATGCAAAAATTCTTTAAATGAACATTTTTTTTGAAATATATCATCAAAAGGATCTTCTTCTCCAACAAACACTCTCACTTTGATTGCAGTGGTGAAATTTTTAACAACATCATATGGATCGAATAGCCTTCTAGAAAACTTGAATAATTGTAAGCATGTAATATTGCTTACTTCTTTAAATGCATGACCAACAGCAAACAATGAAAATGTTCCATAGGCCACAGGAAATTGTGGCCAGATGGCCTTCTTCTTATCCTTTAATTCTTTTGTCAAACCTCCTTCGCCACAGGTTTGATATGCAATTTCCCGAGCTATAAGTTTATCCAGAACATACAGGGGTAAAACATGAGGAGAAGCATAACTTCCAAAAACCCTCACATAGGTAAACAATTCTTCTCCAAACCATCTTGCGACAGGGAGAATGTCGACTTCTGCCTCAGGGGAAAACCTTGGAGCATTCTTATTATACAACATTCTGTACAGAGGCAACATTATGCCATGGCAAATCTTGTAAAAATGAGGAACAAACTTTGATTCCCATAGTTCTTTGTGATATACATGAATGGGAAAAGGATCATGAATTGTCCATTGCCAACCCATTAAAGGGAATTTAGAAACAAATCAGATTGAATCCATAACATAGGCAGATAGATAAAAAGGAGGATAAATCCTTTGAGAAACAGTCCGTTTGGACCGGTAATTGAAAATAGCAGTGGCTAAATTATCAGACAAGATTTTGGCCCAGTCTACAATTGTAGCGTTAACAGCAGCATTCAACAAAGGGAGCCATTCAGGCAAGACCATATTTATGTCAGGCTTTCCAAAAAGTCTGCATAACATAGCAGCAGAAAAAAAATATGGAGAGGTGAGTGAACCAGTACTGTACATACCATGTTTATTTTTCTTCAATGGTTCCTCTCTCTTGGTCCATTCCTTGGTGCATTCCGCCAAATTTGCATTTTCTTTGGCGAATTTCTCCATAAATTGTTTGTTTTAGGTTGCCTGAGGTTCCAGTAAGTGATACATAAGCCTTAAATCTTCTGTAGTGAATGACCCGATGAGTTCTTGTCCTGGAGTTCTAAATTTTCTGTCCGAAATATCAGTGTTATCCAGCACCCATTTTATCATATCCGTATACGGAAGAATTCACGGTCTTGTTGCTATTCTCTGAAGGAATGAACAAGCCAATTCCGTAAGAGACACTTAAGAGGAATTACTTGATTCAGCAGTAGCCGCGACTTCCATTACCCTGGGATTCTCTTCCTCGAGCAGATTATGCATGCCCTCCCAGGTAGTGATACCAGCGTCCTTATTGCAAGCAGTATCCACATACAGGGAAGCCATCTCTTTGTTTTCAGCACTTGCAACCTTCTCTTTCTTACCCATAATGCTCTGTGAATGCTTTGTATAGTCTTCTGCTCCTTCGCGCCTGCGGTGTGACGAATTAAGTGAGAGTAATGAGATGAGAAAGGTGACAGGATAGTTTTAAATGCTGAAGGCGGATAAAAACGTGAAACAACCTTTCAATCAAAACAAAATCCTTTCCATCAATGATTAACAATCCATTCATTAATTTTGACATCAAAGCACATAACGTATATTTAGTTATGAAAATATTTACTTTGGACACCGCGCTAAAAGAATCTGCGATAATGCGATCTGGGACATTGCCGTGCAATGTCGCAAAATTGCAAAATCGCGGATCGCAATCATCGCAAATCACAATCATCACAAATTGCAGTCTAATATCATCGCGAAATCGCAATATCGCAAAATCGTGAAATCGTAATTTCACAAAATGTAACTTATTAAACAACTTTTTTGCGATATGCGGTTTGCGATAGATATTTTAATGTCTAGTTTTTTGGGATCGCGCTATCGCAATATCGCAGAATCGCAATTTTAAAAGATTATGTTTTGATAAATGATATCCACTTTTTGCGATGGATGCGGTATTTCTATTCAAAGAAGGATAATACTTCGATCTATCATAAACTTAGGTTTATGTTAAATATTTTCAAAGGAATTTCCCTAAGTTATAATAGTAAGTTTTATTTGAGAAAGGAAACAAACAGTAATTAATTTTTTGGATTTTTTGACTAAGGGTCCCCACTTATTTAGTATTATTACTAATACTAAATAAGAAGGGGGGTTGTTGCTGGCCACAACATTGGCGACTCACTTGGAAGAACCAGTTATCTATGTTTTTCTTTTGAATTTTCTAAACTTTTCAAAACAGAAAATTTTCCAGAAAATCAAGCTTTATTATAAAAAGACAAAGTTCATTATGCTTGAATATATAAATGATATTTTATTTCTTCTCTATTCAACTTTTGATTATTTACTTCCTCAAGCTAGTCCTTGTATTTACATCAGTCATTACTTGGTTTTAAAAAGATAAAAACAAAGGCTTCTCTATAAATCAGTTTTAAATATGCTCATTTGTCGTAGGTAGAGCCACTGCTGCCAGCAAGCATTTATAGCCTCGACAGGGTTACCTGTTACCCAGCAATGATCCTGTATCCAACTTAGAGAAATATAAAATTTTCAAAGAGAAATCCATATCCACACTTGTTGTTTTTGCTTTTTCTTTTTATTCTTAAAGAACAATGTCTTGGTTTGGTAGCCAACTCATGACAATGCCATTCACTTGATTTATAACTTTGTTGAACAAGTTGGCTCGTGATGAGACCCCTTGTCTTTTGATTGCAACAATCTTGAGTCATTGCCCTGTTATGGTATGCAGTATTGGCAAAGTCAGCAAGATATAACATCTATGATCATGATAAGTCGGCTCGTGATGAGTCCTCTTACTCTTTAAGTTAAAAGTGTATCATTGGATAATTCTTTGAACATTGTAATTTTCTAAGCGGGGAGGATATCATTATTTCCTTAAGATAGCTCTGGACGAAAATAGTAGAGTTTTTTGGAAGGAACTTTTCTATAGAGAAACTTTGTTTTTGCTATTGATACCTTTTATTGAACTGATATAAAACAATCTTTCACTAAAAGTTGCCTTTCATCAAAGTCTTCAAAGTTGAAACTAGCATCATTTCAAGACTAAAGTTTTTTTTTTAATCGTATCTTTGAATAATAATGATCAATATTCTGACAAGAATTCTATTTATAAAAATAAAGAAACATAATCTAAACAGAGAATTTATATTCTTTGTAAATTCCAAATGTAACCATTAACAACTCGTTTTATTTTGACAATAAAGAAAACTAATATACAAAATAGGAGAATGATCTCCTATGGAAAGTATTTTTTGAGAATTTGTCCATTAACAGGTAAAGACTCTCTTTTGTCTGTTAAATCATGTAACAAAAAGGTAGACGGACCTATGATTTCTGCAATTTGAAAAGGACCAAGCCACATTCGTTGAAATTTTGTATGTTTTCCTTTTTCTTCATGAGCCTTGTCCCATTTTAAAACAAGATCTCCAACCTGAAAGTATTTTCTGGTTATCATGTTTGAATCAAAAGAAGATTTTACTAATGCTTGATGATGAGCATGAGTTATTTTGGCTTTTTCTCGTTGTTCTTCTAACTTAATTATTTCCATTTGTCTTAGTTGTAAGGAAGAAGTTGGTACTTCATTAATATATTGAACTAGGGCCAAAGAAGGAATTGCTAAATGAGTTGGAAGAACTACTTCTTTCCCATAAACTAAATTAAAGGGAGAAGTACCGATAGAAGCCTTCTGTGTTATTCGATCTGCCCATAAGCATATATTAAAGACTTATGCCAATTTTTATGATTTTGATCAATGGTTCGCTTAATGATTCTGATTAAGTTTTTATTTGTGGATTTAGCTAACCCATTTCCCTGTGGATAATAGTTGGCAGAGTATTTAAGTTTAAAACCTCTCTTGAGTGCAAATTCAGTCATGGCATTACAAGAAAAATATGATGCATTGTGAAATACTAAAGCAGAAGGTAAACCAAACCTGGTGATTATGAACTGATCTATGAATTCCATGATATGTTCAGCATTGGCAGTCTTGAGAGGGACTGCTTCTACCCATTTCGTAAAATAATCAGTTGCGGTAATGATATACCTATGTTGCTTAGAAGAGTGAGGAACGATCTCACCTATTATGTCCAATACCCATTGATCAAAAGGCTGTTCAATGTTTACTGGTTGTAATGGCAATGATGGTTTTTTTTTTTCTTCCAGCTGCGGTTTGAAAAACATGGCATCTTCTTACATAGCTATGGGAATCTTTGAATAAAGTGGGCCAGTAATAGCCTGTGCGAAGAATTTTATGTGCAGTAGTATCTCCAGCATAATGTCCACCTGCTGGCCCATCGTGAAGTTCCTGCAAGACTTTATCAGCTTTAGTTTTCTCCAAACATCTAAGAAGAATAGAATCGTAATTCATTTTAAAAAGAACATCATTTATAAGCTGATATTGTTTAGCCTTCAACCTCAAGGCTCTTTTCTTGGTATGATCAAGATTTGGAGGAGCATATCCATTATTCAGATAAAAAGTGATATCAGCATATAATGATTCAGCATCGTTTAGGCTTACCTCATACGTTTGTATCTCTTCAGATTATTTCTCAGAAATCTGTGATGCTCCAGCTAGTATTTTGCAAAAGCCTTGACCTCTAACAATATTTATTGGTTTGATCTCAACATAATATTCTTGTAAGGCAGTAATCCAATTAGCTCTTTTCTCACCCACATATTTTTGGACTAAAAGATTTCTTACCGCTGGAAACGGTACAATGATTTTTGTATGGGTTTTAAAAAAAAAAGGTCTGAAATATTTAATTGCTTTGAAAACAGCGTAAGCTTGTTTCTCCACATCTGAGTAATTCAACTCAGCCCCCTGTAAATTTGAATTGAAGAAAGCAATTGGGGCTTCTGCTTTGTCTTGATTTGCTTGAGTGAGAATCGCAGCGTAAGATTTATCAGAGGCAAATGTGTACAAAATCAAAGGATCGGAAAAATTTGGAGTTGCTAAAGAGGGAGCATTAATGATAACTTGTTTAATCAGATTGAATGCCTCATATTCATCTTAGCCACACTTGAAGTTTGAATTCTTTTTAATCATTGTTTGTAAAGGAGATATAATTCTTGAAAAGTCTGGTACAAATATCTTTACAAAATTAATTTGGCCGAGGAAAGATTGCATAGCTTTCTTGTTGTGAGGTAAGGATATTTCAGAAATCTCCTTGATTCTATCAGGATCAATGTGAATTCCATATTTTGACACTATGAATCCAAGAAGTTTTCCTTCACTTAATGCGAAAAAGGATTTTTTCGGGTTAAGTGAAATTCCATACCTTTGACAACGTTGGAAGATCTGCTTCAAATCTCTAAGATGATTGCTTCGTTTTTTGGAATATACAGTTATATCATCCAAGTAAATGACCACTGATTTGTTAACTAATCCTTTGAAAGCGATGTCCATGGCTCTTTGGAATGTGGCACCAGCATTGATCAGACCAAAAGGCATTTTTTGATATGCATAAGTGCCCCATTTGGTTCTATATGTAGTTTTCAATTGATCATCTGGATGGACTAACACTTGGTTATAGCCAGAGAAACCATCTAAGAAAGACATTAATTCTGATCCTGCAACTGCCTGTAATATTTTCTCCATGGGAGGCAAAGGAAAATTATCTTTTTGGAAGGCTTTATTAAGATTTCGAAAGTCAATGCAAATTCTAATATCTCCGTTTTTCTTTCTAACAGGAACCATATTGGAAACCCATTTAGAATGTCGAACATGAAAAATAATTTTGGCTTTCAATAACTTATTGAGTTCTGATTTGATTTGATTTTCTAGATTGGGATGGACTTTCCTGAGCTTTTGTTGTACAGGTTTTTCATCGTTCATCATTGGGATAGTATGTTGGATGATAGAAGTGTCATAAGTTTTGAGTTCATCGTAGTTCCAAGCAAAGACACTTTTGTATTGTTTCAAAAGACACACATATGCTGATTTTTCTTTGGGAGTTAGACCAAGGCCTAGGTTAATATTCTGTGGTTTGGTATCAGTTCCTAGATTTACTAATTCATAATTCAAAGTTGAACTTTGTAATTTTGAATTGGTAGATCTTTTAAAATGGTCTTTCAAATGATAAAGGTCGTCTAACTTGACTATTGACTTTGGAATAGCATTATTAGTGCTATCATGTTGTAATTGTTTGTCATGCTGGTCTTCATCAATTATTTGATTGGTATAAGATCCTTCAGATGTGAGGAAGCTTACAATATCAGAATCATCGTTGAAAATTCTCCAATTGGTAACATTATCAGGAATCGAAGGTCTAAAGATTAATTCAATTTGAAGAATTGACGAGGACTAAAGTCTTCGCAGGAATGAGCTTGGAGGCTACATTGGCTAAAAAATTACGTACTTTATCATTACGGATTCCTAGGAATTGGTGAAATATTGAATGCTATAAAATGTTGATCTGAACTTGAACTAAAGATTGATAATGCTTTAAATGACACGATAAACAATGTATAGTATTACCTTACTTGTTTGATTACTGTTACGAATCTCCGAAAACTTGCGGATATTTGATATCCAATCCGATTGCTTTATATAACCCCTGGACTAAAGCCTCGTATTCGATATTATTAATACATTCAAACTCAAGTTGGCGGTTAGCATAATCTTGTTTCCTACAGACTAATAACCACGCATCTGCTCCACATCCCTTCATTAGACTTAGAACAAATAAAAAAAATAATTTCCAAAATAAAAATTTATTCCTGAAGTATCTACAAAATTAATACATTTAGAAGAGGCTACATTTTGTTGAGAAAATTTTCTATTTGAGATAAAATAGAATGTTCTAAATAAGGTGAAGTGTGAGCATTGAAATTTCTAGAAAAAGTCAAGGCGGTATTTATATTAAATATTATATTTAGCATGCAAGCTGGTTCATTCTCTCCTTCCAATTATTTACTATGTATTTTTGATGCTTTTCTCGTTCAGCCTTTCTTCGAGTTTGGTTTACCATGTAAAGGAAGCCACATGTGCGACAATCGATTTCAAAGTATCCATGAAGTTTTCGACCAATCTACCTTTAAAATTAAGCCATAAGATGGAATATACGCAGCTAAAATATCAATGACTTGACATACCTTTGGATTTGATGACGACCCCTTATGGTAGCTTTGGTTTAATTCGCCGATCACTTCAACTTGCGATCGATCTAGCGCACTATGCGCACGGCGAGATTTTGTGGTTGAACGTTCAATTTTGCACATCTTGATTTTGATAGAATATTAGATGAAGCTACGGAATCCACCCCTAGCAGTTATGCAAATTTTTATTAAAAACTTCATAAATGTGGAAAAATAGAGTGAGATGGACCTTCCTCCAATTAAAGATTTTTCAAGGTCAACAGTCGAATTAGTTGGAAGTCTTCCCATATCATTAGAGCGAAATTACGGGGGTCGAGCAAAGGAGTTTTTCGAGTACGACATGTAATTCTTATAAAAGTACTTTCTATTTGGTGTTTTAACTTGCTCAATTCATAAGGCATGATGTTTACCTATTATTTCTGTGTATTCTATAATGTTATATTCCATTTCATCAGGAACAATCAACATTCTTGATGGAATTGATGAATACATTTGAGTGGGCTAGTTTGAATTGCTTTGGATGTCGTTTTCTTGGGTGCAACTTTATCCTTAACCAATGACACATCTTGGTTTAGGAGTAGTTTGAGAGGGATCAAGTTGATTGCTACTTCTAGTGCTAATCGGGGATGCTTCTTGGTCTTCCTCATGCAGGGAGGATGAAATCCCACATGCCTTGTACTTCTACCCTCTTCTTCATCGGTAGTTTCTTCGATGCCAGGTCTCTTCTTCTTCTTCTTAGGTTCCAACATTTGTAATAGCATTTGGTGGTTTCGAATCAGTTGAAGGATTTCTTCTAAAAGGCTTGAAAGATTTTTTAGAAGATGTTTCTGCTACTTGTTTCTTGATATCAACCATTTCATTGGACATGGTTTTCAAAACTTTTTGCAATCCTTCTAAATCAAATGGATCTTTTGGTTGTTTTTTCTTGGGATCTTCCTTAAAAGTGACCTTCTTGGATTTCCGTTCTTCTATTGCATTTTTCTTTTCTAAAGCAATGATTCGTTTCTCTACTGCTATTGCTTCCTTCATATTGTCTTCTAAAGTTGTTTTATTAGCCCTATCAACAAAGATTGCTATGTTTGATGGCAAAGCAGAAATGTACCATTCACTTCGCACTTCTTCGCTAGGCTTGGAAGCAGTAGGAATTTTGTTTAACAATTTATTGAAACGAGAATTGAAATCCTTGACAAGTTCTTTTGAATCAGCTCTAAGATTAGACAAATCATTGATCAATGTTGTTGTAGACCTATCATCACCAAATTTAGTCAAAAATTGATCTTGAAAGATATCCCAACTAGTAATAGATCCAAATGGTAATGAGAAATACCATGATCCAGCTGCTCCTTGTAGTGTATAAGGAAAAAGTCGGACAACAGCATCTTCATTAACAACTCCATTGAGATTTATGGATAACATAAAGTTGTTTATATGTTCTTCTGCTAGCATGCCTGCTTCAGGATTAAACTTAGGCAGCCATTTTTCAGGATGGGCCGGTATTTGACTCAAGGGTGCAGGCATTAAGACTGCCCCTGGATTATTCCATGGCATTTGGGCCATCACTGAACTACTAACAGGTGAAAGTGCAGATGATGATATTTGTGACTGTGAAGATGAAGATATTATGTTTTGAGAAGGAGATGTGGAAGATTGAGTGGACTGATGGACAGTAATCTAGAGTGGAGGAGTGGGTGGTTGACTTCGCGATGAAGTGTTTGAGATGGATGATGATGATGAAAGAGTCTCACTGTCAGACCCTTTGGGTGATTTCCTAGCTCTTTTCCTTGTAGGTAGAGGTAACTCAGTTGGCTGAATGCCAAGCTTTTCACTATGTAATCTAGTAAGAGGATGAGTAGCATTATATTGCGAAGTCACACTACCTTGAGATTTATCAGACCTTTGAGGTGATATTGAAAACCGCTGAAGTTTATGAATCAAAGATTTGACTTCAGGAGGTTCAATAGTAGATTCTTCTAAAAAGTCAGGGTTTGTAGCAGTGTCTGTTCTTCTTTCGACTTCTAGTTCTAGATTTAAAATTTCTGAGTATGATGGAGAAGTCGGGGAAGATGGTGAGGGTGATTTACTCTTAGAATGGTATTTAGATTTAGATTCACTTGCCATTCATAGTTTGAGGCCCTCCTTCTAGCGCCAAATATGTTGAAGCCCCGAAAATCGGGTCTACAACAAGGGGGATACCCACCCGGTCCGGACCTTGGTTAGCAGCTCCTTTTCCGTTTGGTGTAGTGGGTCCGACTGGGGATAATGGGACCAGTTTCCCAATATGTGTGTGTGTGTTTGAGATTTGATATTTCTTTTCTAAAATTCCTAATTAAAATTCTTTTAATCTATTTCTAATCTATTCATATGCAAACTGTATTCTAAGAAATATCTAATTCTAAACTAACCCGGGATGTAATCTTTCAATATATGCGATCTAAAAGGATTTCAGATAACAATTGATAATAAAGATCATTCAATTATTATGAGAAAAGAATTCAATAAAGATAAAATATTTCACATAAAAAGTTAGATGAAACAGTTGTGGAAAACATATCGCATATTAAGCTATTCATATATCAAGTACAAATAAATAATTATCACCGTACAAAAATGCCAAATGATAACTCAGATATTCAAACATTAACATATAAACAACTAAACATAAATATCACTTTTAACACAGAAATAGAAACAGTTAAGAGATAAAAATACCATTTATAACTGGTTCTACTCATGAGCTAGAAGCAATAATGATTTATCTCTTTCTTAATCCAACATCTATCAAGAGTACAGAAATGCAACATCAGTAACAGATATTAGACATAGATATCAATAAATCTCGTTCCATTCATTTATCAAAACCTCCTCTGAGGGTGCAGAAGTGCATGTTCTGAGGATAAGTTTTTGACAAATTTCAGGACCCCTCTCTAAATGCATGAGAAGGGTTTAAATACTAATAACTAAAATCTAAAAATAGTTTATTACAAAAATTTAGGATTCGGTTTAAATGACCGTCCTTTTCCTAGGCAAAAATATAGTAAAACTAAAACTAAATCTAAAAATAAATACTATCAACTATCTACTTATGAATTTGATTTTTGATCTTGCAAGCATCCAACATTGTTTTGAAAAGAGGTGGTTGGCCGACTTCAGATTTCAACTGCCCTGAAAAGACAGAATCGGCAAGTGTAGGAGCAATCTTCTCAGCAGAATTAATGATGCAACTAAGCGCACTGCATTGACTGTGGGGTTTTACTAGATATGTCCAGTAAGAATCCTAGTTTAATTTTGTCAATTCTTGAATTGACTTTGCCTTTTCATCAGCCTTTTGCCTCCATTCTGTTTGCAGTTGTTGTGCTTGTGGAAGGTGTCCCGGAATAATCTCTGAAATCAAATTAAATTTGTGCAAATTTTCATTTACACAATCAGTAATATTTCCTGCTGATGTAGCTGCTTCCTCTGCTGCTTTTTCTGCTTCTCTGAGTTGTACATCCCAATTGTTGAAGAGTAGTTCTTTATGACTATCATTGATGATCGGTTCTCCTGCTCTTCTTCCTTCCTCTATCTTTTGCCATGCCATATAATTAGTAACTCTTTCATTAGTTAAATCATAATCATGTCGTAATTCTACGACATGATTAGTGATTTTATCACTTTCCTGACAAAAAGAGTTGTATTGCGAGATTTTCTGGCCTAATATGTCTTGTTGTTGCAGTAGTTGTTTGTTCAAAGAAACAGACTCTGAAATAAACTCTGGAAGCTTAGGGTCATCTTTGTGCTCTTCTTGGATAATCTGTATTTGTTTCTCTTTATCTGCCAAACTTTTCTGATATCCAATTTGCATCTGTTGAAGCTCTTGCTGTAACTCTTCAAGTTTTATTTGTGCTTCACTGTTAGCACAGGCTTGTTGCAATTGTTGTTGCAGAGCTTGTATCTGATCTTCTTTTTCATTTAATAATAGCTTTACCTCAGATGCTTTATCAATAGTTGCGGAGGCATAAGCTCCTGTAATCTGAGATAGCTTGGCAAGATTGTCAGTTGGATCCGTAGTAGGATCCTTCCATAAGACATCTAATTGTTCTGCTTCAGTAGAGATTGAGCTCTCTAGCTTTCTCTTTTTCCTCTGCTTTCTCACTACTGCTTTATACTGCGGGCTGTAGAATACGTCTAGAGGAGGAATGTCCTCTATATTGAGTACAATTTCAGAAGAGGGAGTGATAGGTATATGCTTAGTTTCTGTGATGGTGCCACCTATCCTTGTGCTCAAAACTTTTGTTGTCTGTACAGGGGTCTGTATATTCTGTCCTTCTACATTAAGCAATTGATTAAAAGTTTCCCATTCTTTGTCCAATTCAGTCCTGACTGACGGTTGCTGTACATTGAGAGGTGGAAGATTCAACTATGGAGTGGTAAAAGTCCGTTGTTGTGAAAGCTCTTTAGATTGAGTTGTATCTTTCACTGAGCTTTCATCATTATCAATATTTTTAGAATGCTTAGAAGTCTCTTTGTCAGACTTCGACTTAGACTTTTCTGTATTTGAGCTGCCACTAAGACTAACACTAGGAGTTGGTTCTCTTGCGGGTTCCAAGCGTAAATTTTCCAAAGGGATAGTAGTTAGTCTTCTCTCTCTGTAAACTTTAAATTCCTGAAAATCTTCTAGGGATAACTGTGTTTGAGCTAAATGCAAAACTTCTTTAAATGAACATTTTGTTTGAAATATATCATCAAAAGGATCTTCTTCTCCAACAAACACTCTCACTTTGATTGCAGTGGTGAAATTTTTAACAATATCAATTGGATCAAATAACCTTCTCGAAAACTTGAATAGTTGTAAGCATTTAATATTGCTTACCTCTTTGAATGCGTGACCAACATCAAACAGTGAAAATGCTCCACAGGCTACGGGAAATTGTGGCCAAATGCCCTTCTTCTTCTCCTTTAATTCCTTTGTCAAACCTCCTTCACCACAGGTTTGATAAGCAATCTCCCGAGCTACAAGTTTATCCGAAACATACAGGGGTAAAACATGGGGGGAAGCAGAGCTTCCAAAAACCCTTACATAAGTAAACAACTCTTCCCCAAACCATCTTGCGACAGGGAGAATGTTGACTTCTGCTTCCGGGGATAACCTTGGAGCATCCTTATTATACAATATTCTGTACAGAGGCAGCATTATGCCATGGCAAATTTTGTAAAAATGAGGAACAAAATTTGATTCCCACAACTCTTTGTGATAGACATGAATAGGCAAGGGATCATGAATTATCCATTGCCAACCCATCAAAGGGAATTTAGAAACAAAACAAATTGAATCCATAACATAGGCAGATAGATAAAAAGGAGGATAAATCCTCTGGGAAATAGTCCATTTGGACCGGTAATTGAAAATGGCAGCGGCTAAATTATCAGACAAGATTTTGGCCCAGTCTACAATTGTGGCATTAACAACAGCATTTAACAAAGGGAGCCATTCAGGCAAGACCATATTTATGTCAGGCTTTCCAAAAAGCCTGCATAACATAGCAGCAACAAAACAATATGGAGAGGTGAGCGAACCAGTACTGTACATACCATGTTTGTTTTTCTTCAATGGTTCCTCTCTCTTGGTCCATTCCTTGGTGCATTCCGCCAAATTTACATTTTCTCTAGCGAACTTCTCCATAAATTGTTTGTTGTAGGTCGCCTGAGGTTCCGGTAAGTGATACATAAGCCTCAAATCTTCTGTAGTGAATGACCCGATGAGTTCTTGTCCTGGAGTTCTGAATTTCCTGTCCGAAATATCTGTGTTATCCAGCACCCATTTTATCATATCTGTATATGGAAGAATTCTCGGTCTTGCTGCTATTCTGTGAAGAAATGAACAAGCCAATTCCGTAAGAGACGCTTCAAAGGAATTACTTGATCCAGCAGTAGCCGCGACTTCCATTGTGCATGCCCTCCCAAGTAGTGATATCGGCGTCCTTATTGCAAGCAGTATCCGCATACAGGGAAGCCATCTCTTTGTTTTCAGCACTCGAAACTTTCTCTTTCTTACCCATAATGCTCTGTGAATGCTTTGTATAGTCTTTTGCTCCTTCGCACCTGCGGTGTTACGAATTAAGTGAGAGTAATGAGATGAGAAAGGTGACGGGATAGTTTTAAATGCTGAAGGCGGATAAAAGCATGAAACAACCTTTCAATCAAAATAAAATCCTTTCCATCAATGATTAACAATCCATTCATTAATTTTGACATCAAAGCGCATAAAAGATATTTATTTATGAAGAGATTTACTTTGGACACCGTGCTAGGAGAATATGCGATAATGCAATCTACGATTTGCTGTGCAATATCGCAAAATCGCAATATCATGGATCGCAATCATCGCAAATCACAATATCCAAATCGCAACATCCACAAATTGTAGTCTAATATCATAGAAAAATCGCAATATCGCAAAATCGCGAAATCGCAATTTCACAAAATGTAACTTATTAAACAACTTTTCTGCGATATGCGGTTTGCGATAAATACTTTAATGTCTAGTTCTTTGGGATCGCGCTATCGCAATATCGCGGAATCGCAAATTTAAAAGATTATGTTTTGATAAATGATATCCACTTTTTGCGATGGATGCGGTATTTCTATTCAAAGAAGGATTATTCTTTGATCTATCATAAACTTGGGTTTACTTTAAATATTTTAAGAGGAATTTTCCTAAGTTAAGATAGTATTTTTATTTGAGAAAGGAAATAAAAACTACTTAATCTTTTTTGGATTTTTTGACTAAGGGTCCCCTCTTATTTAGTATTATGAATAATACTAAATAAGAAAGGGGGGTTGTTGTTGGCCACAACATTGACGATTCACTTGGAAGAACCAGTTATCTCTGCCTTTCTTTTGAATTTTCTAAACTTTTCAAAACAGAAAATTTTCCAGAAAATAAAGCTTTATTATAAAAAGACAAAGTACATTATGCTTGAATCTATAAATGATATTTCATTTCTTCTATATTCAACCTTTGATTATTCACTTCCTCAAGTTAATCCTTGTATTTACATCAATCATTACTTGGTTTAAAAAGATAAAAACAAAGGCTTCTCTATAAATCAGCTTTAAATATGCTCATTTGTCGTAGGTAGAGCCACTGCTGCCAGCAAGCGTTTATAGCCTCGATAGGGTTACCTGTTACCCAGTAATGATCTCGTATCCTACTTAGAGAAATATAAAATTTTCAAAGAGAAATCCATATTCACACTTATTTCTTTTCTTTTTTATTCTTAAAGAACAATGTCTTGGTTTGGTAGCAAACTCATGACAATGCCATTCACTTGATTTATAATTTTGCTGAACAAGCTGGCTCATGATGAGACCCCTTGTCTTTTGATTGTAACAATCTTGAGTCATTTCCCTGTTATGGTATGCAGTATTGGCAAAGTCAGCAAGCTATAATATCTATGATCATGATAAGTCGGCTCATTATGAGACCTCTTACTCTTAAAGTTAAAAAGTGTATTATTGGATAATTCTTTGAAGATTGTAATTTTCTAAGCAGGGAGGATATCATTGTTTCCTTAAGATAACTCTGGACGACAATGGTAGATTTTTTAGAAGGAACTTTTCTATAGAGAAACTTTTTTTTGCTATTGATACCTTTCATTGAACTGATATAAAACAATCTTTCACCAAAAGTTGCCTTTCATCAAAGTCTTCAAAGTTGAAACTAGTATCATTTCAAGACTAAATTTTTTAACTGTATCTTTGAATAATAATGATCAATATTCTGACAAGAATTCTATTTATAAAAATGAAGAAACAAAATTTAAACAGAGAATTTATATCTTCTTTGTAAATTCCAAATGTAACCATTAACAACTCATTTTATTTTGACAATAAAGAAAACTAATATACAAAATAGAAGAATGATCTTCTATGGAAAATATTTTTTGAGCATTTTTCCATTAACAGGTAAAGATTCTCTTTTTCCTGTTAAATCCTGTAACATAAAAGTATATGGACCTATGATTTCTGCAATTTGAAAAGGACCAAGCCACATTCGTTGAAATTTCGTATGTTTTCCTTTTTTCTCGTGCGCCTTGTCCCATTTTAAAACAAGATCTCCAACCTGAAAGTCTTTTCTGGTTATCATGTTTGAATCAAAAGAAGATTTTACTAATGCTTGATGATGAGCATGAGTTATTTTGGCTTTTTCTCACTGTTCTTCTAACTTAATTATTTCCATCTGTCTTAGTTGCAAGGAAGAAGTTGGTACTTCATCAATATGTTGAACTAAGGTCAGAGAAGGAATTTCTAAATGAGTTGGAACAACTACTTCTTTCCCATAAACTAAATTAAAGGGAGAAGTACCAATAGAAGCCTTCTGTGTTATTCGATCTGCCCATAAAGCATATATTAAAGACTTACGCCAATTTTTATGATTTTGATCAATGGTTCGCTTAATGATTCTGATTAAATTTTTATTTGTCGATTCAGCTAACCCATTTCCCTGTGGATAATAGTTGGCAGAGTATTTAAGTTTAAAACCTCTCTTAGGTGAAAATTCAGTCATAGCATTACCAGAAAAATATGATGTATTGTCAAATACTAAAGTAGAAGGTAAACCAAACCTAGTGATTATGAACTGATCTATGAATTCAATGATATGCTCAGCATTAGCAATCTTGACAGGGACCGCTTCTACCCATTTCGTAAAATAATCAGTTGCAGTAATGATATACCTATGTTTCTTAGAAGAGTGAGGAACGATCTCACCTATTATGTCCAATCCCCATTGGTCAAAAGGTTGTTCAATGTTTACTGGTTGTAATGGAAATGATGGTTTCTTTTGTCTTCCAGCTGCGGTTTGACAAACTTGGCATCTTCTTACATAGTTATGTGAATCTTTGAATAAAGTGGGCCAGTAATAACCTACGAAAAGAATTTTATGTGCAGTAGTATCTCCAGCATAATGTCCACCTGCTGGCCCATCGTGAAGTTCCTGCAAGACTTTATCAGCTTCAGATTTCTCCAAACATCTAAGAAGAACTGAATCATAATTCATTCTAAAAAGAATATCGTTTACAAGCTGATATTGCTTAGCCTTCAACCTTAAGGCTCTTTTCTTGGTGTGATCAAGATTTGGAGGGGAATATCCATTCTTTAGATAAAAAGTGATATCAGCATATAATGATTCAACATCGTTTAGGCTTACCTCATAGGTTTGTATCTCTTCAAATGATTTCTCGGAAATCTGTGATGCTCCAGCCAGTATTTTGCAAAAGCCTTGACCTCTAACAATATTTTCTGGTTTGATCTCAACATCATATTCTTGTAAGGCAGTAATCCAATTAGCTCTTTTCTCACCCACATCTTTTTGAACTAAAAGATTTCTTAATGCTGGAAATGGTACAATGATTTTTGTATGCGCTTTAAGTAAAAAGGGTCTAAAATACTTAATTGCTTTGAAAACAACATAAGCTTGTTTCTCCACATCTGAGTAATTCAACTCAGCTCCCTGTAAATTTGAACTGAAGAAAGCAATTGGGGCTTCTGCTTTGTCTTGATTTGCTTGAGTGAGAATCGCAGCGTAAGATTTATCAGAGGCAAATGTGTACAAAATAAAAGGATCGGAAAAATTTGGAGTTGATAAAGATGGAGCATTAATGATTGCTTGTTTGATTAGATTGAATGCCTCATATTCATCTTGGCCCCATTTGAAGTTTGAATTCTTTTTAATCATTGCTTGTAAAGGAGATACAATTCTTGAAAAATATGGTACAAATCTCTTTACAAAATTAATTTGGCCGAGGAAAGATTGCATAGCTTTCTTGTTGTGAGGTAAGGATATTTCAGAAATCTCCTTGATTCTATCAGGATCAATGTGAATTCCAGATTTTGACACTATGAATCCAAGAAGTTTTCCTTCACTTAATGCGAAAAAGGATTTTTTTGGGTTAAGTGAAATTCCATACCTTTGACAACGTTGGAAGATCTGCTTCAAATCTCTAAGATGATTGCTTCGTTTTTTGGAATATACAGTTATATCATCCAAGTAAATTACTACTGATTTGTTAACTAATCCCTTGAAAGCGATGTCCATGGCTCTCTGAAATGTGGCACCAGCGTTGATCAGACCAAAAGGCATCTTTTGATATGCATAAGTGCCCCATTTGGTTCTAAATGTAGTTTTCAATTGATCATCTGGATGGACTAACACTTGGTTGTAGCCAGAGAAACCATCTAAGAAAGACATTAATTCTGATCTTGCAACTGCCTGTAATATTTGCTCCATGGGAGGCAAAGGAAAATTATCTTTTTGGCAGGCTTTATTAAGATTTCGAAAGTCAATGCAAATTCTAATATCTCTGTTTTTCTTTCTAACAGGAACCATGTTGGAAACCCATTTAGAATGTCAAACAGGAAAAATAATTTTGGCTTTCAATAACTTATTGAGTTCAGATTTGATTTGATTTTCTAGATTGGGATGGATTTTTCTGAGCTTTTGTTGTACAGGTTTCTCATCTTTCATCATTGGGATAGTATGTTGGATGATAGAAGTGTCATACGTTTTGAGTTCATCGTAGTTCCAAGCAAAGACACTTTTATATTGTTTCAAAAGACGTACATATGCTGATTTTTCTTCAAGAGTTAGACCAAGGCCTAAGTTGATATTCTGTGGTTTGGTATCAGTTCCTAGATTTACTAATTCATAATTCAAAGATGAACTTTGTAATTTTGAATTGGTAGATCTTTTAAATCGGTCTTTCAAATCATAAAGGTCTTCTAACTTGACTATTGACTTTGGAATAGCATTATTAGTGCTATCATGTTGTAATTGTTTGTCATGTTGGTCTTCATCGATTATTTGATTAGTATAAGATCCTTCAGATGTGAGAAAGCTTACAATATCAGAATCATCGTTAAAAATTCTCCAATTGGTAACATTATCAGGAATCGAAGGTCTAAAGATTAATTCAATTGAAAATCGATCAGGACTAAAGTCTTCTGCAGGAATAAGCTTAGAGGCTACATTGGCTAATAGGTCTGCACTAGCATTCTGGATTCTAGGAATTGGTGAAATATTGAATGCTATAAAATGTTCAGTCAAATCTTGAACTAAAGATTGATAATGCTTTAAATGACCTGATAAACAATGTATAGTATTGCGTACCTATTTGATTACAATTTCTGAATCTCTGAAAACTTGCAGATATTTGATATCCAATCCGATTGCTTTATATAACCCTTGGATTAAATCCTCGTATTCTACGGTATTATTAGTACATTCAAACTCAAGTCTGCAGGTTAGCATAATTTTGTTTCCCTCTGGACTAACCAACACGCATCCTGCTCCTGCTCCTTCATTAGACTTAGAACCATCAAAAAATAATTTCCAAAATAAAGATTTATTTACAGGAGTATCTACAAAATTAATACATTTAGAACTGTCTGTTTGAGAAAATTTTTCTATTTGAGATAAAACAGAATGTTCTAAATAAGGTGAAGTATGAACATTGAAATTTCCTAAGAAAGAATCAACTGAGTAATTTCCAATGATATTACTGCTATACACAACTGGTTCATTCTCTCCTTCCAATTCTGTTACTATGTATTTCTGATGCTTTTCTCGTTCAACCTTTATCTGATTTGGTTTACCATTATAAGGTAGCCACATGTGCGACCAATCGGTTGCAAAGTATCCATGAAGTTTTTCTGACCAATCTCTGCTAAGAATTAAGCCATAAAATTCTGGAATATCTGCAACTAAAATATCAATGACTTGACATACCTTTGGATTTGATGATAGCCTTATGGTAACTTGGTTTAATTCACCAATGACTTCAACTTGCGATCGATCTAACTGCACTATGGCACAACAGATTTTTGTGGTTGAATGTTCAATTTTGCACATACTGATTTTGGTAGAATATTAGATGAAGCTCCAGAATCCACTAAACAGTTATGCAAATTTTTATTAAAAACTTCGTAAGTAAGAAGAAATGGAGGAGTATGAGATCTCGACCTTCCTCCAATTAAAGCGATATTTTCAAGATCAACTTTACTGATTGAATTAATTGGAGGTATTCCCATATCATTAGAAGCTTGAAAAATTACAGGATCAGGCAAAGGTTTTTCTGGTACAGCATGTAATTCTTTCAAAAGTACTTCTTGTTGATTTTTTAACTTGCTCAATTCATAAAAAATGATGTTTTCCCTAGTCTTCTTCATATCTTCTATAATGTTATATTCCATTTCATCCAGAACAATCAATGTTCTTGATGGAATTGATGAATCTATTTGGACTGGGCTAGTTTGAATTGCTTTGGATGTTGTTTTCTTGGGTGTGACTTTGTCCTTAGCCAATGAGCTTGCACTCTTTGGTTTAGGAGTAGTTTGAGGAGGGTCAAGTTGATTTCTATTTCTAGTGCTAACCGGGGATGCTTCTTGGTCTTCCTCATCTGGGAGGATGAAATCCCACATGCCTTGTACTTCTACCACCTCTTCTTCATCAATAGTTTCTTCAGTAACAGTCTCTTCCTCTTCTTCTTCTGATTCAGCATTTGTAATAGCATTTGGTGGTTTCGAATCAGTTGAAGGATTTCTTCTAAAAGGCTTGAAAGATTTTTTAGAAGATGTTTCTGCTACTTGTTTCTTGATATCAACCATTTCATTGGACATGGTTTTCAAAAATTTCTGCAATCCTTCTAAATCAAATGGATCTTTTGGTTGTTTTTTCTTGGGATCTTCCTTAAAAGTGACCTTCTTGGATTTCCATTCTTCTATTGCATTTTTCTTTTCTAAAGCAATGATTCGTTTATCTACTGCTATTGCTTCCTTCATATTGTCTGCTAAAGTTGTTTTATTAGCCCTATCAACAAAGATTGCTATGTTTGATGGCAAAGCAGAAATGTACCATTCACTTCGCACTTCTTCGCTAGGCTTGGAAGCAGTAGGAATTTTGTTTAAAAATTTATTGAAACGAGAATTGAAATCCTTGATAAGTTCTTTTGAATCAACTCTAAGATTAGACAAATCATTGATCAATGTTGCTGTAGACCTGTCATCACCAAATTTAGTCAAAAATTGATCTTGAAAGATATCCCAACTAGTAGTAGATCCAGATGGTTATGAGAAATACCATGATCCAGTTGCTCCTTGTAGGGTATAAGGGAAAAGTTGGACAACAACATCTTCATTAACAACTCCGTTAAGATTTATGGATAACATAAAGTTGTTGATATGTTCTTATGCTAGCATGCCTGCTTCAGGATTAAAATTAGGCAGCCATTTTTTAGGATGAGCTAGTATTTGACTCAAGGGTGCAGGCATTAAGACTACCCCTGGATTATTCCATGGCATTTGGACCATCGCTGAACTACTAACAGGTGAAAGTGCAGATGATGATATTTGTGACTGTGAAGATGAAGATATTATGTTTTGAGAAGGGGATGTGGAAGATTGAGTGGACTGATGGGCCGTAATCTGGAGTGGAGGAGTGGGTGAGGATAATAATCTAGTGAGAGGATGAGCAAGATTATATTGCGAAATCACACTGCCTTGAGATTTATTAGACCTTTGAGGTGATATGGAAAATCGCTGAAGTTTATGAATCAAAGATTCGACTTCAGGAGGTTCAATAGCAGATTCTTCTGAAAATTTAGGGTTTGTAGCAGTGTCTGTTCTTCTTTCGACTTCTGATTCTAGATTTAAAATTTCTGAGTATGATGGAGAAGTCAGGGAAGATGGTGAGGGTGATTTACTCTTAGAATGGTATTTAGATTTAAATTCACTTTCCATTCACATTTTTAGGCCCTCCTTCTAGTGCCAATTATGTTGAAGCCTCGAAAATCGGGTCTACAACAAGGGGGATACCCACCCGGTCCGGACCTTGGTTAGCAGTTCCTTTTCTGTTTGGTATAGTGGGTCTGACTGGATATAATGGGACCAGTTTCCCAATATGTGTTTGTGTGTTTGAGATTTGATATTTCTTTTCTAAAATTCCTAATTAAAATGCTTTTTAATCTATTTCTAATCTATTCATATGAAAATTGTATTCTAAGAAATATCTAACTCTAAAATAACCCGGGATGTAATCTTTCAATATATGCGATCTAAAATGATTTCAGATAACAATTGATAATAAAGATCATTCAATTATCATAAGAAAAGAATTCAATAAAGATAAACTATTTCACATAAGAAATTAGATGAAACAGTTGTGAAAAACATACTGCATATCAAGCTATTCATATATCAAGTACAAATAAATAATTATCACTGTACAAAAATGCCAAATGATAACTCAGATATTCAAACATTAACATATAAACAACTAAACATAAATATTTCTTTTAACACAGAAAACAGAAACAGTTAAGAGATAAAAATACCATTTATAATTGGTTCTACTTATGAGCTAGAAGCAATAATGATTTATCTCTTTCTTAATCCAACATCTATCAAGAGTACAGAAATGCAACATCAGTAACAGATATTAGACACAGATATCAATAAATCTCGTTCCATTCATTTATCAAAACCTCCTCTGAGGGTGAAGAAGTGCATGTTCTGAGGATAAGTTTTTGACAAATTTCAGGACCCTTCTCTAAATGCATGAGAAGGGTTTAAATACTAATAACTAAAATCTAAAAATAGTTTATTACAAAAATTTAGGATTCGGTTTAAATGACCATCCTTTTTCTAGGCAAAAATATAGTAAAACTAAAACTAAATCTAAAAATAAATACTATCAACTATCTACTTATGAATTTGATCTTTGATCTTGCAAGCATCCAACATTGTTTTGAGAAGAGGTGGTTGGCCGACTTCAGATTTCAACTGCCCCGAAAAGACAGAATCGGCAAGTGTAGGAGCAATCTTCTCAGCAGAATTAATGATGCAATTAAGCACACTGCATTGACTGTGTGGTTTCAATAGATATGTCCAGTAAGAATCCCAGTTTAATCTTGTCATTTCTTGAATTGACTTTGCCTTTTCATCAGTCTTTTGCCTCCATTCTGTTTGTAATTGCTGTGCTTGCGGAAGGTGTCCCGGAATAATTTCTGAAATCAAATTAACTTTGTGCAAATTTTCATTTACACAATCAGTAATATTTCCTGCTGCTGTAGCTGCTTCCTCTGCTGCTTTTTCTGCCTTTCTGATCTGTACATCCCAATTGTTGAAGAGAAGTTCTTTATGATTATCATTGATGATCGGTGCTCCTGCTCTTCTTCCTTCCTCTGTCTTTTTCCATGCCATATAATTAGTAACTCTTTCATTAGTTAAATCATAATCATGTCGTAATTCTACGACATGATTAGTGATTTTTTCACTTTCTTGAAAAAAAGAGTTGTATTGCGAGATTTTCTAGCATAATATGTCTTGTTGTTGCAATAGTTGTTTGTTTAAAGAAACAGACTCTGAAATAAACTCTGGAAGCTTAGGGTCATCTTTGTGCTCCTCTTGGATAATCTGTATTTGTTTCTCTTTATCTGCCAAACTTTTCTGATATCCAATTTGCATCTGTTGAAGCTCTTGCTGTAACTCTTCAAGTTTTATTTGTGCTTCACTGTTAGCACAGGCTTGTTGCAATTGTTGTTGCAGAGCTTGTATCTGATCTTCTTTTTGATTTAATAATAGCTTTACCTCAGATGCTTTATCAATAGTTGCGGAGGCATAAGCTCCTATCATCTGAGATAGCTTGGCAAGATTATCAGTTGGATCCATAGTAGGATCCTTCCATAAGACATCTAATTGTTCTGCTTCAGTAGAGATTGAGCTCTCTAGCTTTCTCTTTTTCCTCTGCTTTCTCACTACTGCTTTATACTGCGGGCTGTAGAATATGTGTAGAGGAGGAATGCCCTCTATATTGAGTACAATTTCAGAAGAGGGAATGATAGGTATATGCTCAGTTTCTATGATAGTGCCACCTATTCCCTTGCTCAAAACTTTTGTTGTCTGTAGAGGGGTCTGTATATTATGTCATTCTACATTAAGAAATTGATTAAAAGTTTCCCATTCTTTGTCCAATTCAGTCCTGACTGTCAGTTGCTATACATTGAGAGGTGGAAGGTTCAACTGTGGAGTGGTAAAAATCTGTTGTTGTGAAAGCTCTTTAGATTGAGCTGCATCCTTCACTGAGCTTTCATCATTATCAATCTTTTCAGAATGCTCAGAAGTCTCTTTGTCAGACTTCGACTTAGACTTTTATGTATTTGAGCTGCCATTAAGACTGACACTAGGAGTTGGTTCCCTTGCGGGTTCCAAGCGTAAATTTTCCAAAGGGATAGTAGTTAGTCTTCTCTCTCTGTAAACTTTAAATTCCTAAAAATCTTCTGGGGATAACTGTGTTTGAGCTAAATGCAAAACTTCTTTAAATGAACATTTTGTTTGAAATATATCATCAAAAGGATCTTCTTCTCCAACAAACACTCTCACTTTGATTGCATTGGTGAAATTTTTAACAATATCAATTGGATCAAATAACCTTATGGAAAACTTGAACAGTTGTAAGCATGTAATATTGCTTACCTCTTTGAATGCGTGACCAACATCAAACAGTGAAAATGCTCTATAGGCTACGGGAAATTGTGGCCAAATGCCCTTCTTCTTCTCCTTTAATTCCTTTGTCAAACCTCCTTCACCACAAGTTTGATAAGCAATCTCCCGAGCTACAAGTTTATCCGGAACATACAGGGGTAAAACATGGGGGGAAGCAGAACTTCCAAAAACCCTCACATAAGTAAACAACTCTTCTCCAAACCATCTTGTGACAGGGAGAATGTCGACTTCTACTTCCGGGGATAACTTTGGAGCATCCTTATTATACAATATTTTGTACAGAGGCAGCATTATGCCATGGCAAATTTTGTAAAAATGAGGAACAAACTTTGATTCCCATAACTCTTTGTGATAGACATGAATAGGCAAGGGATCATGAATTGTCCATTGCCAACCCATCAAAGGGAATTTAGAAACAAAACAAATTGAATCCATAACATAGGCAGATAGATAAAAAGGAGGATAAATCCTCTGGGAAATAGTCCGTTTGGACCGGTAATTGAAAATGGCAGCGGCTAAATTATCAGACAAGATTTTGGCCCAGTCTACAATTGTAGCGTTAACAGCAGCATTCAACAAAGGGAGCCATTCAGGCAAGACCATATTTATGTCAGGCTTTCCAAAAAGCCTGCATAACATAGCAGCATCAAAACAATATGGAGAGGTGAGCGAACCAGTACTGTACATACCGTGTTTGTTTTTCTTCAATGGTTCCTCTCTCTTGGTCCATTCCTTGGTGCATTCCGCCAAATTTGCATTTTCTCTGGCGAATTTCTCCATAAATTGTTTGTTGTAGGTCGCCTGAGGTTCCGGTAAGTGATACATAAGCCTCAAATCTTCTGTAGTGAATGACCCGATGAGTTCTTGTCCTGGAGTTCTGAATTTCCTGTCCGAAATATCTGTGTTATCCAGCACCCATTTTATCATATCTGTATATGGAAGAATTCTCGGTCTTGCTGCTATTCTGTGAAGAAATGAACAAGCCAATTCCGTAAGAGACGCTTCAAAGGAATTACTTGATCCAGCAGTAGCCGCGACTTCCATTACCCTGGGATTTTCTTCTTCGAGCAGATTGTACATGCCCTCCCAAGTAGTGATACCGGTGTCCTTATTGCAAGCAGTATCCGCATACAGGGAAGCCATCTCTTTGTTTTCAGCACTCGAAACTTTCTCTTTCTTACCCATAATGCTCTGTGGATGCTTTGTATAGTATTTTTCTCCTTCGCGCCTGCGGTGTTACGAATTAAGTGAGAGTAATGAGATGAGAAAGGTGACGGGATAGTTTTAAATGTTGAAGGAAGATAAAAGCATGAAACAACCTTTCAATCAAAATAAAATCCTTTCCATCAATGATTAACAATCCATTCATTAATTTTGACATCAAAGCACATAACAGATATTTATTTATGAAGAGATTTACTTTGGACACCGTGCTAGGAGAATCTGCGATAATGCGATCTGTGATTTGCTGTGCAATATCGCAAAATCGCAATATCACGGATCGCAATCATCGCAAATCGCAATATTCAAATCGCAACATCCACAAATTGTAGTCTAATCTCATAGCGAAATCGCAATATCGCAAAATCGCGAAATCACAATTTCAAAAAATGTAACTTATTAAACAACTTTTCTGCGATATGCGGTTTGCGATAAATACTTTAATGTCTAGTTCTTTGGGATCGCGCTATCGCAATATCGCGGAATCGCAAATTTAAAAGATTATGTTTTGATAAATGATATCCACTTTTTGCGATGGATGCGGTATTTCTATTCAAAGAAGGATTATTCTTTGATCTATCATAAACTTAGGTTTACTTTAAAGATTTTAAAAGGAATTTTCCTAAGTTAAGATAGTATTTTTATTTGAGAAAGGAAATAAAAACTACTTAATCTTTTTTGGATTTTTTGATTAAGGGTCCCCTCTTATTTATTATTATGACTAATACTAAATAAGAAAGGGGGGTTGTTGCTGGCCACAACAGGTTCACTAGCCCCACACATCCATCATAATTAAACAGTGTTAAATCAACACAAAACCGTCGGTCTTTAACTGGAGTTAACTTCCGTGTAGTTGAACACGCGATTATCGTCAAATCTCTTGGCCTCCATATCGGACGACGCACAAAAATATCGCGTTATTTTGCTCGTCGGACCTTAACATGTCAAAAAAATGTGATGGGGGCGGTATTACCCCAGTGACGTGGCAACATATAATAGGATCACGTTTTTTTTTAATGGTTTTGCTCTGGACCAAAGGTAGCGCAACGTGAGCGGTAATGGGTTGCGAAACCCACTCTGGGATTAGAACAGTGCACGACCGGAGCTTTACTATGGTTAACGCATTTCTTTGTACAAAATCTGTCTCATTAACTCTGGGTCTAGCCTCAAACAATATCGCTCGACTAACGATGAAACAAGTTAATTTCTTCAATGGGTAGGGTTTGCCACCTTCGACAGAGTTCAATTTTCTTTGGGCAAACGAAGTATGGTAGGTTTTCACTCCTACAAAGCTTTGTTCCAACACACATAGCTCAACACCTTATACAAAGGCTTAATATCCCTCACTTGGGCTGAGAACCACTACAAACTCACTCAACCAACGGACTCACTCTCGGTCTCTTACAGGGGTTCTATATCAATTTGACACATTCAGATTAATTATTGAGAACCGACACTCAACCATAGATAGAGAGGGCTACAAGAGATTTAACACAGCAGTTGTTCTTCTTCAATTTATGCACAGAGTTCTCAATTCAAAAGAATCATTATTCGGAGAATGTCGATACATACACATAGATAAGCAATAAGGCTAATTCTTATTCAACAAGAATATAGTTTCTTAATTCATTCTTTCGCTGTCAAAATCCCCCCTTTCACTGTGTCTGGGGTTACAATATATATTTCAATGTATGACTCCTCGGTTCCTCTTTGAGGACCATTTTTATTCTAAACATAAAAGCCTAATTACATAATATCTGACAACAGAAACTGAACAGATGGAAAAAACCAAAACTATTCAAATTCTACATCTATTGAACTACTCCTAACTGCAACAGACAGCTAAGGTGTTAACGCTTTGCTGTTACAAATTTAAATAATTTCAAACCCTTCTAGCCACAACATGTGGACAATCCTCCTACATTGCTGGCTAGTGTCTAATGCCCCTGCATCTCTTTTTCTCTGATACCATTGTAGAGTGCTAGGGTAGTTTTTCTCGAGGGTTTCTCACACAATTAGGTATTTTTCTACATTTTCCTCTTAACAATTCACAAGGTAACAAATTTATTAGAGCCATAGTCAGTAATTCATAAGATAACACTTTAATACAAAATATGTTTCCCAGTCAACAATGTAACGAACAATTCATTTTAGTCCCAAAGTTTCAATATTAACTGAGTTTGAGCAACCAGATAATATAATTAATCATGCAGTCTATAATCACATAGAAATTTGATACTTTTAATGTCTAAGCTACACTATATAATACAAATATCTAAAATGTTAAAAATCAGATTGTGTTATAAAATGCTAAAAATCAAATCCTCTAGATATTGTTGGCATCTTGTGCAGGATCACCATTCATTTGTGCTTTAGGGACAACTCCATTGGCATGTTGCACTTCTTGGTGACTCATGTCTTTGATTTTAGCACAGGTATGATTACTTCACTCTGGCCTCTATAATGTAGCTTGTCCCATAGTGTACCCTTCAAGACTCTACGTTCCGCTTCAGGACCCTCCTCTTACAACGAGAATTCTAGGGCTTCGTCTTGAGGTGTGCTAGATTTATGCGAGGGTCATCCATTTGAATCTTCCAAACTCTCTGACATTCACTCATGCAATATGAAAGAACTTCATATTTTCTTTCATGCATATGTGTTCGAGTTTAGAATTATAGATTAGCACATGGTTAATTGCTGCAAAGTGTTGATTGTGGTACTGTATAGTTACAGTAGCAATGGCTTTTTGTTTTGAAAGGAAATCCTTGTGTAATCCCCTCTCCTTCCTCGACACATCTAGATAGAGGGAAGCTATTCTGAGTCAGTTAATTTGATTTGAACCCATGATCAATGCCTTCCCCATCAGAACTCAGCCTTGGGTGGATGTTCAACCAATTTTGCTAATTATTGGATCTTATAGTGTTTGTTGATAGATAATATCCATAAGGTTTTTTACTCCATATGACCACGGCCTTAACTGTTAGAAGAAATGGACTTCCTCCATTTTGTATTACCACCAATGATATATGGTAGGTGCCTTTGAGCATTGGTCACTCCCTATAGGATATCATCCACCAATGGATCAATCCATTCACAGTGGTTGATGAAGCTGAGGGCAAGCCCATATCTGAGCCTCCTTGTTTGTCCCTACAACATGCCTTTACATCCTCTCTATCCTCTCTGTTTTACTGAGCACTTAGATTTCCAGTCTCAATCATCTTTATTGTCCGTGCACATTCTCTTCTCTTACACTCTCTCATAACTAGAAATTTAGCAATTAGTTTCTTGTTTGCTTGTAGACCTTAATATTTTTATGCTTTCAACATTGTTCGAGGAGATGCTTTTACACTTCTACTTTGTACCTGAACTAGATGTGCTATCTTAGTCCCTTTTACCTACTTTTGTGGTCATTTGTTGGACATTAATACAATTATCTTGTATTATTTTACATGGTATCATTTTTTAAGTGTTGTTCTTATGCAACAGTTGGTGGAGATGTAGGAAAATTTTATTATTTAACTATAGGTGGTGGAACTGAAACAATTGATATTTTTTTCTTGTTTTTTTTCATATAACTGGCATCCTTTAACAACACAACAGTTATGTCATAAACACTTATTTTCTATATGGCTAAATTTTTGGTGTGCTTGTACAGTCCTGCATATTTCTAACTATAGCACATGCAAATATGTTTTCAAATGAAGTATTTTCCCCAATGGAACTCATGGGATTTTTATATACACATCTAGACGAATAATATTATTTGTGTGTGCACACAGGCGCTAATCTGCCTAAATTAGTGGTTTGGGTTTTGATCCCTAGCTGGAACTTGTATTACCTGCACTATTTGATTATTGTTCTATTTTGATCATTGTTCTATTACATAATTTAAGTGTCCAACTACAGGGATCTATTCCATCTTGTGAAATCTTGGAGCTTTCCTTTAGTTGGTCCTCTACCCTATTTATTTGAGGTCCATGACTTTTTATTTGCATTGCATTTGTTTTCAAGAGACAAATTTTTGTCTTTATCCTTTATGACAGCTTCTTGTACTCATTCATCTTCATATTCTTCAAGTCCTGCAAACAAACACTCATATAAACAGTTAGACTAAAAAACTTGACGCTCATTTGCCCCTGTTGATGCCTCTAGGATTGACATTTCTCCTCTATGCTGGATTGAACTTCTTAAGTTTTCCATGAGACTCTTATCTTTTCTCTCATCCACCTCTTCTTCATAAAACATTGGTCCTCTCTCAATTTCACAGATAAAGATTGCATTCTCTGCCCCTAAGGACTAATTTTCATGCCTTTTTCTTCCTTCAACTCATTTTTTTCTCCATGCCCCTAATTCGAGCGGAGAGCTTGATGGAAACTCTGATTTCAATGAGTCTCAGGAAGGATACAAGGTTTTTTTGAACGTGTATGATCTAAGCCATGGACTTGCGTGACAATTGACTTCCTCATTACTTGGTAGAGCCATTGAAGGAATCTGGTATGGTAAATATCAAAATGCTATGCTTAAGATGTATTTTCTGAATGAATCTCTTTTTCTAAAAAAAGGTATATGTTTTGCATTAGTTTACATTGATGTTTAAAGTTATATTGAACAACTTACATTAAGCCTAGCTACAACTCAAGAAATTGCAGACTTAAATTAAGATAAGTTTCTTTGCATTTATTGAAATTAAAATTTACCAAATATTAAGTTTGAACAAAGAATAATTAGCTTGTGTAGAATTTGAATCCTTTACAGTAGGTGAGCTGAAATTTCAGTGCCCTCAACATGGGTTAGGATTAATGGTAGAGATCTTTGGTTTTCATGGATGAGATCCATGTTCAAATCCCATGGAGTATATAAGGGAGGCCAAAAAGGTGAAACAGGTTGAGGCAAAGTGAAAATGGATATTCAACTCAGAAAATTGGTAAATCTCATCAAATGTCAAGAACTATGAATGATGGACCATGGGCTATGGCATTAGTGTTTGAGTCATGAAGCATAGGAAAATTACTATTGGGTTGAGAGCTCATAAACAAGAATCTCAACACATCTTTCTCCAATGGTGCTATTAATTTCGATTCCAATTCTCTCTGGCCTCATTTGAGAAGGTTGTCTTCCTAATGTTGAGTATCTAATTATTACTTGGATCAACCTTATTCAACTTGATTGTATAATCATCCCTATTTCCTTCCCATTTCCTCCTACATGGTTGAAGTGCATGAACATATTACAGTTATGGTGGCATTTATAGTCATTTTATATTTTCCTCAACAACATAATAGCACTTAAATTTGTGTTACTAGATCTGTTGGTCCTGAGGGATGGATCCCGAGATTGGATCCTGATTTGCTAGGATTTGCCCGAGATATGTTTCATACTTATCTACTGTGTATATCGAGATAGATCCCTCATCCATGAAACGAATCCTAAGCATCATGATTCATAAGTGGATCCAACAATTTTGGTTTCTTAAAATATTAAAATAAAACAAATTTTCTTGGTATTCTGTATTCACCCAAAGTTGGTTATCCTTTGTGCTCATTCACGACTTAACCGAAATTAAGTGACAATTTTTGTTGCCAATTAGGTGTAGTTTGAGTGGCTGAGAGGGAATGTTGTTTCCTCCCTTGCTTAAGTTGGGTTCAAATCCCACTATGTGATATGCTTACTTAGTGAGTGACAAAAAAATTATGAATTCGGGCACTAAGGAGAGTTGGTCTCTCTCTCTGTCAAAAATTTCACGTAATATATGCTTCTATTCAACTAAGGAAGTCTCCCTTATTCCTTTGTCAAATTTATCTATCAATTTCATAGAAATTGATAAATGAATACTTTAATTAAGTCTTATACTCACCCCAAATACATAAGCCCTTTGGTAGTTTAAATTCAGCGTGCATAATCCATATATATACATATACTTTGTATTAAATCTGGGCCCTTTTTAATGCAGCGCTCATATCATAATTGGAGCCTGTCCTTTATATAAATATCGAATGTATTAGCCCGACAGTCAAAGCTCTTTAACCAACCCTCTAAGGAAAAATATAATAAGTCACATTCATATTTTGAACCTTAGCCCTTAATACTACAAAAAGGGTCCAATGTTTTAATTATATACACCCGCGCTCATGACATTCAAACATGATTATACATTAGCACAACATTATGTTATATGGTGGTTCACGGGCCCCACACGTCCAATGTAATTAAATAAATGTTGAATTAACACAAAACCGCCAGTCTTTACATAGATTTAACTTCCATGCTATTGAACGCGCGATATTCGTCGGATCTCTTGGCCTCTAGATCGGATGACGCACAACAATATCGCGTTATTTTTCCCGTCGGACCTTCACACATCAAAAACACGCGATGGGGGCAGTATTAACCCAGAGACGTGGCAACATATAATAGGATCGCATTTATTTTGAATGTTTTAGCTTCGGCCCAAAGGCAGCGCGACGTGAGCGGTAATGGTTTCCAAAATCCACTCCGGGATTGGAACAATGCTCAATTGGAGTCTTACCACGGTTAACACGTTTCTTTGTATAAAATTTGCCTTATTAACTTTGGGTTCAAGCCTCCACAATATCACTTAGCTAACAATAAACCACGTTAATTTCTATAGCAGGCAGGGTTTTCCGCCTTCAACAAAGTTTCAAAGTTCTTTGGCAACCGAAGCATGGCATGGTTTCACTCTTATGAAGCTTTGTTCGAACACAGAACTTAACGCCTTATACAAGGTTTTAATATCCTCACTTGGACTGAGGACCGCTACAACTCACACTCGGCCTTCTACAGGGGTTATATACCAAGTTCACACATTCACATGAATCACAGAGACTTGCGTTCAACCACAGGCAAAGAGGGCTACAGGAGATTTAACACAGCAATTGTTCTTCTTCAAATTATACACAGAGTTCACAATTCAAAAGAGTAATTCTTCGGAAAATGTTAATAGCACATACATAGTTAGGCAATAAGGCCCAAATCTTATTCAACAGAGAATACAGTTTCTCAATTCAACCTTTCGCTGCCAAAATCCCCCCTTTCAATGCAACAGGGGTTACAAATTATACTCCAAGGTAAAGTTCTGAATGAAGGATAATAATTTTAAATGGGTTTTATAACCATTTTATGTCCTGTTTTAAAGTTTCATTTAAAAAAAAAAACATTTAACTCATCGTCGGTATACCGACGCTTTGTAAGCGTTGCTCTTCTGACGCCTTGAACATTTTCCCTTTTCGTTGGTCTTCCGACGTTGTATTTTTTTTTTAATTTTTAAATGCCCGTCGGTATTGTGACAGTTCTTCTCGGTGTTGGTATTGTGACGCTTCTGCAAAGTGTCGGTATTTTGACACTTTGGGAAAGTTTCGGTATTGAGACACATTAACAAGCATCGGAAGAACGACGTTGAAAACGTCAGACCACATATCATCGGAATTGCGACAGTTTACAAACGTTGAAAGAGCGATAGTTTACAAACATCAGAAGGGCGACGTTCAAAACTTCGGGCCGCATATCATCGGAATTGTGACAGTTTACAGACATCGAAAGAGTGATGGTTTGGAAAACGTCAGAAGAGCGACGATTGTTTGGAAATGTCGGAAAAAGTGTCGGTATTGCGACACTTTGGAAAAGCATCATAATTGCGACGTAATGGCTAACCACATTTTGTCTAGCCTTGAACTGTCACTCTTGCGACGACTATATGTCGGAATAGCAATGAAGTGGCTGTCGAAAATTGGGCCAAATTTTCTAGTGCAAGATCTTACAACATGGAAAATCAAAGTTATCATAGATGCATGTAGGGAAAAACAAGAAGTACTCTTTACTGATGATAGAAGCAGAGGTTACAACCTAGTGACTAAGTTGCCATGACCTTCCAGCAAATTTCCTAAGTCTCATCACAGCATAAGTCTCTCCAGCAGCAGCTCCACAAATCAAACTCTCTATTGAAAATTCTCCATCATTTCTCTACTCAAATTCTTCCTCCTCAAACACTTAGATCTGTGTTCAATTTATAGATGAACTCTAGGTTGTTTTGCAATAAATTGAATTCCAAAAAATAGGCAAGACATGTTTCCATTCATGTAGATGTCAAATGGACACTTGGATCCAAAGAATGACACATGTGAACCCTTTTAGAAGACATTGGCCAAGTGGAGATTCCGGAACAATGAGAATTTTGCTCCCAATGTGACCAACGCACCTTTCAATGTCGGGAAGTGCTTTGCAGAGTAGCCTTGAATGGGGCTACCTGCATATGGAACACACTTAGGCCCCTTAGAGCCTGCATTGGTGAGCTCCCATATGTTTAATAATAAGCTTCAAACCATGGAAAAACCTTGCTTGATGAAAGTCTTGTTTTATTTATGTTGTTTCCTGTCTTAGGGCATATAGCAACTGAGATGATAGGAAATGATAGACCCTTTGATCATCGGTCCTGGAGATGATGCCCAGTTAACCAAGTCATTGGGAATGGTGCCCAAGTTGACCTATAATAGCACAGGTGTGCGAAATCGCACAAGCTTAGAGAGCGTGGTCTACTCTCTAAACTATTGGTAATAGGTAGAAAGTGGGGGAGCTCAAAATCATAAAACTTAATGGAAATAGTATGCTGAAGTATGCTCTAGTTAAAATGAAAATAAAAAACACAAATATACAGAAGCTATATAGATATTTCCAAACAATAATAATGAAAATGATGGCTCGATGGCCTCTTCTTATTAAATGTTCGAAATGGAGAAGAAATTTTACCCACTTGCCAAAGGGAACCTAGGCAATGGCTCTAGGTCTCGATGCAAGGATGTTGCCTTCCAAGCTCTGCCTCTGATGCAGTCTCGCTCTCTCTCTCTATTGTGGTGGACTAAGATGTTGGGTGGCCAACTATCGAGTCCTCTTTAGCTCCAGCTCTAGGTCACACATGATGCTGGTGTTTCTTGGGCAAATTTGGCCAGCATAACTTTGTGATCACCATTTGTTCATCTATTGGTGGGTTTATATAGGTGAGCTTCAAATCCTCCTTCCCTCCCTTGGTACATGATGGATGGTGACCCAAGGGAGAGGTGTGATTCCATTGTGTGCTCAAATATTCTTTTGTGTGCTCACATAATGTCTAAGGAGGCGCTAGTGGCTATCCTTAGGTGACTTTCACATAAGGAGTAATTGTCCTTTGCTTGTAGTGGTCCCGGAAAGTGACTTTTTTCCATTTTTAGGAATGCACACCATTTGCAAAAGGCGTGCGTAAGGTGCTCTTTCTTGAGGGAAAACATGCATTCGAGCATTTATGACTAGTTCAAATCTGATTTTCTCAAAACCTTAGAGATTTTAAATACTTTTTGATTCCATAATGTATTCATGTCCTATAAATCCTTGGGCTCGACATTAATTGATGTCGTCTTCTGCTGTACGATTTTCCAGTGTTAACAGTTACCCCCTAATGTGTGAGTTCTAGGAAGAACTGTATAGCCTAAATACATTATAGTTTCTTTTTTGTATCGTGCACAGAGAGAGAGAGAGAGAGAGAGAGAGAGAGGTATGCATGTATTTTTGAATTGACAACACCTTGCACCATTTCCGAGATAACCATGGCCTAAGGGACCCCCTGAAAGCAGACAAACTATACAACATAATATAAAATCACAATGAGGTAAGTATGTGTTGGGGTTCCCATGTTTTGGCAGATTTGGCAATACCAAAAGATGAGACAACATCAAACCACTTTGGGGCCCTAGGATCTAGCCCTCCTAGACCCGGAGAGGGATCTCTCCAATAGAGCAAAGAATGATATGTCTTTAAAGCTCGAATTGAGATATTAGGCTAGTTATGAAGCACAGAGGGGGTTTTAAAATGATTTGGTTGAAGGGTTGCTGGGTTGATTAGGAGATCATAGACTGGGAAAGTGATGAGAGGAAAGAAACAAAACAGCAGGAGGCTTCAGCAAGGAGAATGGGCCAAGACCGTGCCATCCATTGGGCTATGGAGTCATAAAAGGAAATTACTTGCATCCACTAGCCAAGGCTTTCAAAGGGCAAGTCATCTATACTAAAGGATCTTTTTAGATAGATGATGGGGTGGAACATTAAGGAGGAAAGTGAAAGAAGGAAAGCAACCAATTTCTGTCTATAGATCAGGTCAGAGGTCATTTAACTCCAGACCTGCTTGGACATACTCAAAGGCAGCTCTCAAAAGTGGACAAAGGAGCAGCTTATAGATCAGACCAGAGGTCATTTAACTCCAGGTCTGCTTTAGCAACTCCAAGGAAAAAACAGAGATAAGTTACAAAGAAACATCTAAGAGGCAAACCCCCAAGTTCATACATCAGCCAGCAGGCAATAACATCCGCTGCACTGGTTAAACCCCACGAATTTACTCTTAGATACACATAAAGCAGAAAACATAAAGGTAGGGAGAGCAGACAACATAGGGCACCTAACAAGGGTGAATCCTATACCATTCTTCTGATGCCTACCAGCGGAACATGAAACAGTATGAAAATGTAATGAACAGAGTAAGAAAACATCACCAATAGCAATAGACCAGGATCCTGTGAAATGTGCTCTGATTAATAGATGCAAAACCAGTCATGTACAATAAGCCCAATGGTTGTTACAGTCCAGACTTCTCCTCCCAGCCTATTACATACAAACTACTCTGCAACTCTCTCCCAAAACTGTTCTAACAGTCAGAATGAATCCTTCTAACAGCAATATGCCCAGCAGGGCAACAACAACAACCCTTTCAATTCATTCTCAGGGATTACCTATAGGAGAAGAGGAAGAAGCGGAGGTAGATAAGCAAATAAATGAGTCTCATTAAGACAGTAGGGCGGAAACGTTCACGCCCATACCACTTAATGGCTTTCTGCAGTATTGCATGTACTCTGTAGGTCGGCCAGGGAAGGCTCTGTCAGGTCGATTGACCTCGGATATTTCTTTTAGAGTCCTTACGGTGTCTGGAGCTTTGTGCTTCCACTCTGAAATAAATGGACTGGATGGAATGATCTACAAGGCCCTCCATGCTTCTTTAATGCTGCTTGACAGTCTTAGGAAGCTCTGTCAGGGCAATTAACTGCTTATGGGCTCGAGGGAGCATGGAGATTTCCGTAGGAGGTGGCCTGTCTGGAAGAACATGTACTCTGCCGATATTAAACATAGATAAGACTCTTTGCGTGCTTAAGTCTTCAACTGTGTTTGAATCCTTTGACCTGTGAGCTCACATTGTTAATCTTTAATTACAAGCGTAAATCCCTTTTAAATCCGGTCTCTGCTGCTTTGCATGGTCGCTGAATTGGCCTCTCTGCACTACCTGCATGATGAAATAACTTATCACAGGGCCCGGGCAGTGGTGGAGAAATGCTATGGAGGCAGAGGAATGGTGGCGGAACAGCGGAGAAACAATGGAAAGGATGCCACGTGGTGGAGAAATGGTGGCTTTACTATAATGCTAACAAAATGCAATGAAACGGTGAGATCTTATGATTAATAGGGTTCGGGGGTAATATGCAGCGCAGACCGTTAGATTTAGGTCTGGGGACAAAGATCAACGGTGGAGATTGAGTAACGGGACAATACATAAGATGGGCAAAACACATGAAATGCAACGGAAACGAATGTAAGAGTGGGACCCAGTGGAGGTGGAGGGCGATTGAACAAGGACCGTCAGATCTGGGAGAGACGAACGGTCACGATACAATCGCTCAATCGCAATCGGGGGTCAGTCGAAACGGTTTGCGATTGCGATCGGGGAGGGTCTTGCGATTGAGCGCTGACCGTCCGATCGGGGATCAGATCGACGGTTCAGATGCAATCGGAGGGCGGAGAAAAGGAATTGCGATCAGCGATCGGGAGGAAGGTGCGATTAAACGAGAACCGTTGATCGGGAAGAATGGACGGTCAGGATGAGATCGGAGGGTCAGTGCGATCGGGGGATCGGGGGTTGCGATGACCGTCGGATCAGAAGGGAGATGGACGGCTGCGATGTAATCGGAGGATCTCAATCAGGAGGTGCGCGATGAGTGTTGCGATTGCGATTGAGCGGGGCAATGCGATTGAGCGATGACCGTTAGATCTGAGGACTGATCAACGGTCAGGATTAAATCGGAAGGAGACGGAAGGGTGCGATCGGCAATCGGGCGGGGGTGCCGATTGGCGGAGGGACGCGGCTCCGGATGATCGTGGGGAGATCAATGGCGGAGATGTAATCGGGGCACGTAATCGGAGGAGGAGCAGAAGGCTTGCGATTAAGCGCTGGCCGTCGATCTCGGGGAGAATGGATGGTGGAGATTTAATCGGAAGGTTTCAATCGGGGCAGCACTACTGCGACCTGCGATTGCGATCGGAGAGGGGTTGCGATTAGCGGCCCGCCATTGGATCTCCGCGGAAAATCAACGGTGCAGAACGTACCGCAGGTCTTAACGTTATAATCAATCGCATCGGGGATTTCTTGCGTTTACAAAGGGTTTTGCCTCCCGCCGATGGTTCCGATTGCGATAAGCGCCGGGACTTAAGCACTTGGTCCTGGCGCGGGGTCATATGTGGGGAAGTGGTTAAGGAGTTAGCGGGAAAGGGGCCAGGCCTTATATTAAGGTCGGAAAGTGGGTTTTGGACCCGTTTAATGGATTCGAGTGCGGGAAGGGGAACGATAGAGAAATAAAAGGGAAAGAAGGACAACGAAGGTTGGGGAAAGAATTTTAAGGGGATTTGAGGGATTTGGAGGGTAAATGGGGGGAAAGAAGGGGAATAAAGGGGAGAGAAACGAGAGGCTTTGGGGAATGAAAAAAAGAGGAGAAAAAGGAGGTCTTTGGGAATTTCTTAGTCAACAGAGAGGCTTTAAAAGGGGAACCAGTAGAGGGGATTTAATCAAAGGATAAAAGACACAGAGAGGCTTCAAGGAGACTGTATTTTCAGAGGAAATGCATTCCTTGAAGGCTCAAAAACAATTTAGCCCCCTACTTGCTTGTCAAAAATTTATAGGGGGGCTAACAGTGGCTCCACATGGGGATGGCTTCTTCTTGAAGGAGCCAAGAAACCAGAAGATGATCTCTTGGTGTAGGCCAGATGCCTGCTGCTTGAACCATCCATATCTTTCTTTGATCTGCTGCCACAAACTATGAAGACAACATATCAGCAGTACAATTCTTCCAAACAACTACCTACCCACACTATAGTCCTATAATCTTTCTTCTTGGGTGCATTTGGACTTGCAGACCCTTTACATCATTAATCTTTACAAACAGGAAAAATAAACCTATTCTACTTCTACCCTTATTACTCCATGAGACCAGATTAAACTGTTGGCCTCATATGCTTCTCTACCTACACTACTACCTGCTAGGATTAGACTGTCTAGCAGGTTTCTTCTCTATATTCTAAGACAGAAATTTAAACAACTAATCTCCCTGCTCATAGGCTGAGCTTTATTGAGCTTTCCTACCTACCCTACTCTAACTGGAAATCTCTGATGTTCTAGGTGATATGATAAAGCCAATACAGCCAGTCAAGTAGTAGTGAAAAAGGATATGAGCACTGGCTGCCTGTCAGAGATAACCACAGGGTGCTCTGCTTGTGGTTCTTCAAAACTGTGGTCACCATCAGTAGTGACCATTCCTGATGAATCTGGCCCGTGCTGAGGATCAATGCTAGAGAGTTCGAGCATATCAGGGCCTCCATGTACTCTGCCATAGGATCAACGAACACTTGATGTATGCTTTCTTCCTTTTGGCCTGCCATGATTGGTAGGCTGTCTATGTCCTGGGCAACTTCGATTATTGCATCTTCCACTGCATCTTCGGTGTGGCTCATGAAACCCGGATCTTCTTCTTCTTGTATTTCGAAGAGCAGTGGAATTTCTTCGTTTTCCACTGTGTTCTCAAAGCGGCTCCTGAGAACCGAATCTTCTTCTTCTTGCACGTCGAACAACAGCGGAATCTCTGTATTTTTAGGGGGCGGGAGACTTTCCAAGAATGCTCTTGGGTCCCTGAATTTGTATGATTTCTCTTGTGAGCTCAAAAGTTCGAGCTCAGCTTCATATCTCTCAACCACCAAATCAAGGAACATCTTCCTAAGCACAGGTCGAGTATTGAGTGCTGAGCTGATAAGGACAATCTTTGGAAGGTCCTCCCATTCAATTTCTGCCAGTACACTCGCTACTCCACTCCGAAACTCTGCTATGAGGCTTGGATCTATTTCTGCACATTGTTCAGAGTCCTCCATTAGCGAAGTGACTGGATCTTCGGCATGGATGATGTTGTACTGCGACATGGTCTCCCAGTGGAGTCTTATGTGAAACCACAAATAATCAGTGGCCAGCTGATTACCAGTGGAGTCTTTTTATCATTCAAGAATTGTGGAGTCGCCAGGTGGATGATTCACAACTTACTGTCCACCACAGTGGTTTGCCAAATCAAAGCTGACTGATCTGTTCCCCAGTGGAGTCGCCATTATGTTGGGGTTCCCATGTTTTGGCAGATTTGGCAATACCAAAAGATGAGACAACATCAAACCGCTTTGGGGCCCTAGGATCTAGCCCTCCTAGACCCGGAGAGGGATCTCTCCAATAGAGCAAAGAATGATATGTCTTTAAAGCTCGAATTGAGATATTAGGCTAGTTATGAAGCACAAAGGGGGTTTTAAAATGATTTGGTTGAAGGGTTGCTGGGTTGATTAGGAGATCATAGACTGGGAAAGTGATGAGAGGAAAGAAACAAAACAGCAGGAGGCTTCAGCAAGGAGAATGGGCCAAGACTGTGCCATCCATTGGGCTATGGAGTCATAAAAGGAAATTACTTGCATCCACTAGCCAAGGCTTTCAAAGGGCAAGTCATCTATACTAAAGGATCTTTTTAGATAGATGATGGGGCGGAACATTAAGGAGGAAAGTGAAAGAAGGAAAGCAACCAATTTCTGTCTATAGATCAGGTCAGAGGTCATTTAACTCCAGACCTGCTTGGACATACTCAAAGGCAGCTCTCAAAAGTGGACAAAGGAGCAGCTTATAGATCAGACCAGAGGTCATTTAACTCCAGGTCTGCTTTAGCAACTCCAAGGAAAAAACAGAGATAAGTTACAAAGAAAAATCTAAGAGGCAAACCCCCAAGTTCATACATCAGCCAGCAGGAAATAACATCTGCTGCACTGGTTAAACCCCACGAATTTACTCTTAGATACACATAAAGCAGAAAACATAAAGGTAGGGAGAGCAGACAGCATAGGGCACCTAACAAGGGTGAATCCTATACCATTATTCTGATGCCTACCAGCAGAACATGAAACAGTATGAAAATGTAATGAACAGAGTAAGAAAACATCACCAATAGCAATAGACCAGGATCCTGTGAAATGTGCTCTGATTAATAGATGCAAAACCAGTCATGTACAATAAGCTCAATGGCTGTTACAGTCCAGACTTCTCCTCCCAGCCTATTACATACAAACTACTCTGCAACTCTCTCCCAAAACTGTTCTAACAGTCAGAATGAATCCCTCTAACAGCAATATGCCCAGCAAGGTAACAACAACCTTTACAATTCGTTCTCAGGGATTACATATAGGAGAAGAGGAAGAAGAGGAAGTAGATAAGCAAATAAATGAGTCTCATTAAGACAGTAAGGTGGAAGTGTTCACGCCCATACTGCTTAATGGAAGATTGCAGCACTGTATGTACCCTGTAGACTGTTTGGAGGCTCTGTCAGGTCAGATTTTGACCTCTGGTGTTTCGTGAAGTCCTTCGGATGTCTGGAGCTCTATGCTAGCCATGCTGAAATAAATGAATTGGGTGGGATGATCTGCAAGGCCCTCCATGCTTTTTTAATGCTGCTTGACAGTCTTAGGAAGCTCTGTCAGGGCAATTAACTGCTTATGGGCTCGAGGGAGCATGGAGACGCTGTAGGAGGTGGCCTGTCTGAACGAAAATGTACTCTGCCGATATTAAACATAGATAAGACTCTTTGCGTGCTTAAGTCTTCAGCTGTGTTTGAATCCTTTGACCTGTGAGTTCACATTGTTAATCTTTAATTACAAGCGTAAATCCCTTTTAAATCCGGTCTCTGCTGCTTCGCTGGCCGGCTGAAATGGCCTCTCTGCACTACCTGCATGATGAAATAAACTATCACAGGGCCCGGGCAGTGGTGGAGAAATGCTATGGAGGCGGAGGAATGGTGGCGGAACAGCGGAGAAACAATGGAAAGGATGCCACGTAGTGGAGAAATGGTGGCTTTACTATAATGCTAACAAAATGCAATGAAACGGTGATATCTTATGATTAATAGGGTTCGGGGATAATATGCAGCGCAGACCGTTAGATTTAGGTCTGGGGACAAAGATCAACAGTGGAGATTGAGTAACGGGACAATACATAAGATGGGCAAAACACATGAAATGCAACGAAAACGAATGTAAGAGTGGGACCCAGTGGAGGTGGAGGGCGATTGAACAAGGACCGTCAGATCTGGGAGAGACGAACGGTCACGATACAATCGCTCAATCGCAATCGGGGGTCAGTCGAAACGGTTTGCGATTGCGATCGGGGAGGGTCTTGCGATTGGCGTAGGACCGTCAGATCTGGGAGAATGGATGGCGGAGATGCAATCGGGAGGCGGAGAAAAAGGCAGTCAGCGATCGGGAGGAAGGTGCGATTAACGAACCGGGTTGATCGGGAAGAATGGACGGTCGAGAATGAGATCGGAGGGTTGAGTGCGATCGGGGATCGGGAGTTGCGATGACCGTCGGATCGGGGAGAAGGGAGATGGACGGGGCTGCGATGTAATTGGAGGATCTCAATCGGGAGGTGGCACGATGAGTGTTGCGATTGCGATTGAGGCGGGGCAATGCGATTGAGCGATGAGATTAGATACGACGAGGCCCGATCAACGGTCGGGATTAAATCGGAAGGGAGGCCGGAGAGGTGCGATCGGCAATCGGGCGAGAGGATACGGTGGCGGAGGACGGAGTCGGATCGTGGGGAGATCAACGGTGGAGATGTAATCCCGGGAGCACGCAATCGGAGGGGGGAGCGAGAGGCTTGCGATTAAGCGGCGGTCGGATCTGCAGGGGAAAGGACGGCCCAGATCCAATCGGAGGGTTTCAATCGGGGCGGCACTACTGCGACTTGCGATTGCGATCGGAGAGGGGTTGCGATTAGCGGCCCGCCGTTGGATCTCCGCGGAAGATCAACGGCGCGGAACGCACCGCAGGTCTTAACTCTATAATCAATCGCATCGGGGATTTCTTGCGTTACAAAGGGTTTTGCCTCCCGCCGATGGTTCCGATTGCGATAAGCGCCGGGACTTAAGCACTTGGTCCTGGCGCGGGGTAATATGTGGGGAAGTGGTTGAGGGGTTAGCGGGAAAGGGGCCAGGCCTTATATTAAGGTCAGAAAGTGGGTTTTTTTAGCCCATTTAATGGATTTCAGGGCTGGGGAAGGGGAACGATAGAGAAATAAAGGGGAAAGAAGGACAACGAAGGTTGGGGAGAGAATTTTAAGGGGATTTGGAGGGTAAATGGGGGAAAGAAGGGGGAATAAAGGGGAGAGAAAACAAAGGCTTTGGGGAATGAAAAAAGAGGGAAAAAGGGGCCTTGGGGCATTTCTTCGCATAGCAGAGAGGCTTTAAAGGGGAATCAGCAGAGGGGAAACTACCAAAGGATAAAAGACACATGGAGGCTTCAAGGAGACTGTGTTTTCAGAGGAAATGCAATCCTTGAAGACTCAAAGATGATTTAGCCCCCTATTTTCTTGTCAAAAATTTCATAGGGGGGCCAACGGCAT